>OX328127.1:95284292-95479292 GCA_946811695.1 Gonocerus acuteangulatus | reverse complement strand
AAAGATATATCCACAAAACGCTGCCCTAAGTCACTGTCCTAGCAGCATGTATGCTTCATCCCCCATGAAAATAAACCAAAAGATATATCCACAAAATGCTGCCCTAAGTCACTGTCCTAGCAGCATGTATGCTTCATCCCCCATGAAAATAAACCAAAAGATATATCCATAAAACGCTGCCCTAAGTCACAGTCCTAGCAGCATGTATGCTTCATCCCCCATGAAAATAAACCAAAAGATATATCCATAAAATGCTGCCCTAAGTCACTGTCCTAGCAGCATGTATGCTTCATCCCCCATGAAAATAAACCAAAAGATATATCCACAAAATGCTGCCCTAAGTCACTGTCCTAGCAGCATGTATGCTTCATCCCCCATGAAAATAAACCAAAAGATATATCCATAAAACGCTGCCCTAAGTCACTGTCCTAGCAGCATGTATGCTTCATCCCCCATGAAAATAAACCAAAAGATATATCCACAAAATGCTGCCCTAAGTCACTGTCCTAGCAGCATGTATGCTTCATCCCCCATGAAAATAAACCAAAAGATATATCCACAAAATGCTGCCCTAAGTCACTGTCCTAGCAGCATGTATGCTTCATCCCCCATGAAAATAAACCAAAAGATATATCCACAAAACGCTGCCCTAAGTCACTGTCCTAGCAGCATGTATGCTTCATCCCCCATGAAAATAAACCAAAAGATATATCCATAAAATGCTGCCCTAAGTCACTGTCCTAGCAGCATGTATGCTTCATCCCCCATGAAAATAAACCAAAAGATATATCCACAAAATGCTGCCCTAAGTCACTGTCCTAGCAGCATGTATGCTTCATCCCCCATGAAAATAAACCAAAAGATATATCCACAAAATGCTGCCCTAAGTCACTGTCCTAGCAGCATGTATGCTTCATCCCCCATGAAAATAAACCAAAAGATATATCCACAAAACGCTGCCCTAGGTCACTGTCCTAGCAGCATGTATGCTTCATCCCCCATGAAAATAAACCAAAAGATATATCCATAAAATGCTGCCCTAAGTCACTGTCCTAGCAGCATGTATGCTTCATCCCCCATGAAAATAAACCAAAAGATATATCCACAAAATGCTGCCCTAAGTCACTGTCCTAGCAGCATGTATGCTTCATCCCCCATGAAAATAAACCAAAAGATATATCCACAAAATGCTGCCCTAAGTCACTGTCCTAGCAGCATGTATGCTTCATCCCCCATGAAAATAAACCAAAAGATATATCCACAAAATGCTGCCCTAAGTCACTGTCCTAGCAGCATGTATGCTTCATCCCCCATGAAAATAAACCAAAAGATATATCCACAAAACGCTGCCCTAGGTCACAGTCCTAGCAGCATGTATGCTTCATCCCCCATGAAAATAAACCAAAAGATATATCCATAAAATGCTGCCCTAAGTCACTGTCCTAGCAGCATGTATGCTTCATCCCACATGAAAATAAACCAAAAGATATATCCACAAAATGCTGCCCTAGGTCACTGTCCTAGCAGCATGTATGCTTCATCCCCCATGAAAATAAACCAAAAGATATATCCACAAAATGCTGCCCTAAGTCACTGTCCTAGCAGCATGTATGCTTCATCCCCCATGAAAATAAACCAAAAGATATATCCACAAAATGCTGCCCTAAGTCACTGTCCTAGCAGCATGTATGCTTCATCCCCCATGAAAATAAACCAAAAGATATATCCACAAAACGCTGCCCTAAGTCACTGTCCTAGCAGCATGTATGCTTCATCCCCCATGAAAATAAACCAAAAGATATATCCACAAAACGCTGCCCTAGGTCACTGTCCTAGCAGCATGTATGCTTCATCCCCCATGAAAATAAACCAAAAGATATATCCATAAAATGCTGCCCTAAGTCACTGTCCTAGCAGCATGTATACTTCATCCCCCATGAAAATAAACCAAAAGATATATCCATAAAATGCTGCCCTAAGTCACTGTCCTAGCAGCATGTATGCTTCATCCCACATGAAAATAAACCAAAAGATATATCCACAAAATGCTGCCCTAGGTCACTGTCCTAGCAGCATGTATGCTTCATCCCCCATGAAAATAAACCAAAAGATATATCCATAAAATGCTGCCCTAGGTCACTGTCCTAGCAGCATGTATGCTTCATCCCCCATGAAAATAAACCAAAAGATATATCCATAAAATGCTGCCCTAAGTCACTGTCCTAGCAGCATGTATGCTTCATCCCCCATGAAAATAAACCAAAAGATATATCCACAAAATGCTGCCCTAGGTCACTGTCCTAGCAGCATGTATGCTTCATCCCCCATGAAAATAAACCAAAAGATATATCCACAAAATGCTGCCCTAAGTCACTGTCCTAGCAGCATGTATACTTCATTCCCCATGAAAATAAACCAAAAGATATATCCACAAAATGCTGCCCTAAGTCACTATTCGACGCCGAAAAAGTCGCTGGCAATGTAGTTTTATCATAGGCTTCTTCATATTAAATGTTGGGCCGAGTTCGTCAAACAGAAAAGTGTTGGTAACCCACTAAAATGTGAGGGTTATAACTTGTCACTTGGCTATGGACCGGTAGCGGAAGCTGTAGCCAGCTCTAGCCAATGGCGGCCTAGCTAGATTGCCACTCCTCCCCCTCCTAGTACTGATGACGTCGAGCCCCCTCAACGCTTTCCCCAAGCGACAAGTTATACCTCTTACACTATAGTACGGCAAACATGTCGCGAGCACTTAAAGAAATTTTTGTTCTTCTGATATAGAAAGCTAATAAGAAAGCATTAATATGAATTTCATCTAGGATTCATATCTAATATGAATGGGAGCGATCTATTGAAAGAAGCATGGTTAATGTGAAGAGGAAGGATAGGATCAGGAACACGACTATAAGGAAGAAAACCGGGCTTACAGACATATCTTCTCACATGACCTCATTAAAGTGGAACAGGGCTGGCCATCTGATGAGAAGGCAAGACGGAAGATGGTCCCAAGAAATAACAAGGTGGACGCCGTACGACTTGAAAAGAAATTGGGGCAGACAAGCCAAAAGATGGAGACACTATTATCAATCAAGAGGCCGGACCGCTGTGGTGGAGATTGGCGATGGATCGCCAGGCCTGGGAATATAAAGAAGCAGAGATCTTAGCGACTTCCGCTTCCCTATAGGCTGTGGTGGAGATTGGCGATGGATCGCGAGGCTTGGAAATATAAAGGAGCAGAGATCTTAGCGACTTCCGCTTCCCTATAGGCTGTGGTGGAGATTGGCGATGGTCGCCAGGCCTGGAAATATAAAGGAGCAGAGATCTTAGCGACTTCCGCTTCCCTATAGGCTGTGGTGGAGATTGGCGATGGTCGCCAGGCCTGGAAATATAAAGGAGCAGAGATCTTAGCGACTTCCGCTTCCCTATAGGCTGTGGTGGAGATTGGCGATGGATCGCGAGGCTTGGAAATATAAAGGAGCAGAGATCTTAGCGACTTCCGCTTCCCTATAGGCTGTGGTGGAGATTGGCGATGGTCGCCAGGCCTGGAAATATAAAGGAGCAGAGATCTTAGCGACTTCCGCTTCCCTATAGGCTGTGGTGGAGATTGGCGATGGTCGCCAGGCCTGGAAATATAAAGGAGCAGAGATCTTAGCGACTTCCGCTTCCCTATAGGCTGTGGTGGAGATTGGCGATGGATCGCCAGGCCTGGAAATATAAAGGAGCAGAGATCTTAGCGACTTCTGCTTCCCTATAGGCTGTGGTGGAGATTGGCGATAGATCGCCAGGCCTGGAAATATAAAGAAGCAGAGATCTTAGCGACTTCCGCTTCCCTATAGGCTGTGGTAGAGATTGGCGATGGATCGCCAGGCCTGGAAATATAAAGGAGCAGAGATCTCAGCGACTTCCGCTTCCCTATAGGCTGTGGTGGAGATTGGCGATGGATCGCCAGGCCTGGAAATATAAAGGAGCAGAGATCTTAGCGACTTCCGCTTTCCTATAGGCTGTGGTGGAGATTGGCGATGGATCGCCAGTCCTGGAAATATAAAGGAGCAGAGATCTTAGCGACTTCCGGTTTCCTATAGGCTGTGGTGGAGATTGGCGATGGATCGCCAGGCCTGGAAATATAAAGGAGCAGAGATCTTAGCGACTTCCGCTTTCCTATAGGCTGTGGTAGAGATTGGCAATGGATCGTCAGGCCTGGAAATATAAAGGAGCAGAGATCTCAGCGACTTCCGCTTCCCTATAGGCTGTGGTGGAGATTGGCGATGGATCGCCAGGCTTGAAAATATAAAGGAGCAGAGATCTTAGCGACTTCCGCTTCCCTATAGGCTGTGGTGGAGATTGGCGATGGATCGCCAGGCCTGGAAATATAAAGGAGCAGAGATCTTAGCGACTTCCGCTTTCCTATAGGCTGTGGTGGAGATTGGCGATGGATCGCCAGGCCCGGAAATATAAAGGAGCAGAGATCTTAGCGACTTCTGCTTCCCTATAGGCTGTGGTGGAGATTGGCGATGGTCGCCAGGCCTGGAAATATAAAGGAGCAGAGATCTTAGCGACTTCAGCTTCCCTATAGGCTGTGGTGGAGATTGGCGATGGATCGCCAGGCCTGGAAATATAAAGGAGCGGAGATCTTAGCGACTTCCTCTTCCCTATAGGCTGTGGTGGAGATTGGCGATGGATCGCCAGGCCTGGAAATGCGATGGATCGCCAGGCCTGGAAATATAAAGAAGCAGAGATCATAGCGACTTCTTCTTCCCTATAGGCTGTGGTGGAGATTGGCGATGGATCGCCAGGCCTGGAAATATAAAGGAGCAGAGATCTCAGCGACTTCCGCTTCCCTATAGGCTGTGGTGGAGATTGGCGATGGATCGCCAGGCCTGGGAATATAAAGGAGCAGAGATCTTAGCGACTTCCGCTTCCCTATAGGCTGTGGTGGAGATTGGCGATGGATCGCCAGGCCTGGAAATATAAAGGAGCAGAGATCTTAGCGACTCCGCTTTCCTATAGGCTGTGGTAGAGATTGGCAATGGATCGCCAGGCCTGGAAATATAAAGGAGCAGAGATCTTAGCGACTTCTGCTTCCCTATAGGCTGTGGTGGAGATTGGCGATGGATCGCCAGGCCTGGAAATATAAAGGAGCAGAGATCTTAGCGACTTCCTCTTCCCTATAGGCTGTGGTGGAGATTGGCGATGGATCGCCAGTCCTGGAAATATAAAGGAGCAGAGATCTTAGCGACTTCTGCTTCCCTATAGGCTGTGGTGGAGATTGGCGATGGATCGCCAGGCCTGGAAATATAAAGGAGCAGAGATCTTAGCGACTTCTGCTTCCCTATAGGCTGTGGTGGAGATTGGCGATGGTCGCCAGACCTGGAAATATAAAGGAGCAGAGATCTTAGCGACTTCTGCTTCCCTATAGGCTGTGGTGGAGATTGGCGATGGATCGCCAGGCCTGGAAATATAAAGGAGCAGAGATCTTAGCGACTTCCGCTTCCCTATAGGCTGTGGTGGAGATTGGCGATGGATCGCCAGGCCTGGAAATATAAAGGAGCAGAGATCTTAGCGACTTCTGCTTCCCTATAGGCTGTGGTGGAGATTGGCGATGGATCGCCAGGCCTGGAAATATAAAGAAGCAGAGATCTTAGCGACTTCCGCTTCCCTATAGGCTGTGGTGGAGATTGGCGATGGATCGCCAGGCTGGAAAATATAAAGGAGCAGAGATCTTAGCGACTTCCGCTTCCCTATAGGCTGTGGTGGAGATTGGCGATGGATCGCCAGGCTTGAAAATATAAAGGAGCAGAGATCTTAGCGACTTCTGCTTCCCTATAGGCTGTGGTGGAGATTGGCGATGGATCGCCAGGCCTGGAAATATAAAGGAGCAGAGATCTTAGCGACTTCCTCTTCCCTATAAGCTGGTCACCAGGGAAGTGTAGACTACTTCTCCTGAGAAGGAAGGCCTTCATCAACATTTGTTGATATATATTTCAATTTTTGTTTGTTTGTTTTTGTTTTTTTTTTTTCAATTTAATTATGACTATATAATAGTTTAGTTTTGCTAAAATATAGTAATTGTATATAACTGTAAATATTTGTTGACGATATAAAAGGCTATTTCATTCATTCAATATGAATTTCAGCGAAAGCATTAATTTGATCATAATGACCCTAATTTTTGTTCATTTGTCTAAATAATCAAAACTAAATTGTTGAAAAGTTTAAAAGAAAACTGGAGATATTTAAAATGTGTTGTTCGAAGTGTGTAACCTTGAATATTAGTGCGCTGACATGACCCCATTAATTCTGAAAACACTACAATAAAGCCGGGATGTGTATACAGGTGTATGTTGTATACACAGATGTATGCACAGCTATCACACGAACCTCGACAACAAGTACTCTAAGCCTTTATACCGTCATTCCTTTCTCTCTATAGGGAGGACATACCGTCATTCCTATCTCTCTATAGGGAGGACATACCGTCATTCATATCTCTCTATAGGGAGGACATACCGTCATTCCAATCTCTCTATAGGGAGGACATACCGTCATTCCTATCTCTCTATAGGGAGGACATACCGTCATTCCTATCTCTCTATAGGGAGGACATACCGTCATTCCTATCTCTCTATAGGGAGGACATACCGTCATTCCTATCTCTCTATAGGGAGGACATACCGTCATTCCTATCTCTCTATAGGGAGGACATACCGTCATTCCTATCTCTCTATAGGGAGGACATACCGTCATTCCTATCTCTCTATAGGGAGGACATACCGTCATTCCTATCTCTCTATAGGGAGGACATACCGTCATTCCTATCTCTCTATAGGGAGGACATACCGTCATTCCTATCTCTCTATAGGGAGGACATACCGTCATTCCTATCTCTCTATAGGGAGGACATACCGTCATTCCTATCTCTCTATAGGGAGGACATACCGTCATTCCTATCTCTCTATAGGGAGGACATACCGTCATTCCTATCTCTCTATAGGGAGGACATACCGTCATTCCTATCTCTCTATAGGGAGGACATACCGTCATTCCTATCTCTCTATAGGGAGGACATACCGCAATCCTAAAGTACTGACGGAAAATATCAAAGTTTCATTATCTATATGTCAGGAAAGGAGTCTGTCACGCAGGAGCTGCATAACTGAGCACTATCCTCAGGATTTGGGTAGAGTAGATTGCATTCCTGAGTAATTTACTTAAAATTAACTATATAAACAAAATAAAATCATGGATAGTTTTGCTATTTTATGTTAGTAATGAACATGTGACTCAAAGAACAGCAGAAGCCGCACACAGCGTCCATGTTCAGCGCCCCTAGTGGTGGAAGTAACGAGCAATGCCCGAGCCGTTTACCTGCTTCATTCAATTAGAACATGATACAGGTTCTCGGTGCCAATGACCAAAGCAGTCGAGGCTCCGAAATAAAAAATAGTAAAAAAATCAAAGAAATACAGCGTAAACCCACTTCTATTAGCAGTAGTATTATTGCCTGTAGTACTTTTGTTTTTTTGTTTTTTTTTTTTTTAAGGCGCATCTACAACTTGGCCATTAGCGACGGGCTATCTATAGGTTGCCGCCCTTAGAAGCAGTTATTATTTTGGTTCCACCAGTCTTTTTTTTTAATTAATTATTATAATGGCGTGTCAACCCTTAAGGCCACTAACGCCATTCCTGTGTGTAGTAAAGTCTTGAAAGGTCATGATTTACAATCTTACCTGGAAGGGTCGGCTACACTAGAAACGGACCCGCTAGTGACGAGGTCTTGGAATCTTGGAAATCTATATTTCTAACAATAAATTGTTTTTGTTATTTTACTTAACCAGTTTTATTATCAAATACATTATCCAACTATAAGCAATTAATAAATAACAAGAAATAAAACAGACAAAAAGAACCATTGGAATAAACAAAATCAATTAATTTAAAGCTTTAAGCACTTATTTCTCCGATTGACATCGCCTAATCATAATTTTTATTAGAACCTTTTTTTTAGTGCATTTAATAAGCTTTCTAATGGTATCCTTTCGTTTACCAAGATTCTCAACCTTTTTCGAGATATTAAGGAAAGTAAACGAAGTTACCAAAACTTTTTATGTCTGTAAAATAAATATTTTATTCTAACCCTTCCTTAACTCCAAACGTAACCAAAATTTCAACCTATTAGTTTTGATGAAAGTAGAACATGCAGAAAATTTTTCAACTGAATCCCATGATTCTAAGTACCCAAACCAAAAACGGTATTCAAAAACTATTTTTCCAATTTTCTCGAAAACGGTTAAAGCTATCGCCTTGAAAATGGTTTCATTCGTTTTCCTAGCCCAGGAAGCATATAAAACGAGTACTTACAAGCTTATGAACTCAAAAACGTAAGCGTTATGATTTTTTTTGCGCGAATTTCGTCCCAAACGCCATCTTCCAGTAGGCAGACTTTGCTGGTTAACGAACTTGACCTTTCAAATTAGACGAAAGATTTTTGTACCAAATTTCATCGAAATCGGACCATTCGTCTGGGAGCTACAGAGCGAACAGACAAATATTTATATATATATACAAATTTGAACCACCGTTATTTTCGGACTCTAGGGGTTCTGAAACGCGAAATTTTCTAGCCGGCACTTCCGGATTGTTTCATTGTATCAACCTTACAAGCGGGGTTCCTCCCTATGGGGGAGGGAGGAACCGCGCTAAAAGTGCCAACTAAATCACAGAAAAGATAAAACAATGAAAATTTCGAAAACACAAAATGTGACATATCTTTCATGTGAAAAACATTTCTTACAGTAAGAAAAAATGTAGACATTTTCCTTTAAGTATTGAATCTGTTATCCGTTAGGGGAGCTGAAGAAAAAGATCGCAAGAAACCTCTGATTCATTGAGAAAAACAGAATTGCGATACTGTACGTCCAGAAGTATCTTCTATCAATAGGTTTAGTGAATTAAAACACTGTTTTTTTTTAAAGAACTTTTGTCTATTTCATGGTGGCATCATTAGAATTTAATTTATTCAGTAAAAAATATGCCTACGTTAAAAAAAACAAAAAAAAAACAGAAAATTGGACATAACTCTTAAGTATATATTTATATATATATATATATATATATATATATATATATATATATATATTCAATTCCACGATTTGTGACCTTTATTTATGTACATTTATTTATTTTCATAAACATGGCAAAGGTCCAAATAATAGTACTCCAGATTCTTGCACTATTTTATTTTTGATACGCCCTACATGTTTCGTGGCCTTATGCCACCTCCTCAGGGGCCACTAAATCCTAAAAACATTTTTTACAAATTTTTAATGCCTTATTTTAGTAAATTTAATAATAATTATACATCGAGTAACATTAAAATTCCTATACTAACCCCTAAACTTTATATGTAAAATATAATAATAAAAATAATATTGTTATATTGTACATACCCTATGTGCGGTCAGCTCGCCACCCATACTATGACTGAGGCTAGCTAAATACCTGTGTGGAGAGGCTTAGTAATCAGCTTATTAAGATAAGTTGTATAAAGGTTTGTACTATTGCTTTTTCCCTTGGATTGTTCGCTATTTTCTAATGTTATTGTAAAATATCTTATCTAAAAATTTAATTTCTGTTTGTTTATTTACCGAGTTCCTGTTTTTTATTATGTGGATATTTTCTTTTATTTTTCGTTTAATGTTGTTTCTGTCCTTGTCAACTATTGCTATGTCGTCCAAGTCAAATGTATGTCCGTTCTTAAATGCGTGGTCCGTTAGAGCTGTTGTATTTGATTTCTCGTCTATATTTTTGGCATGCTGCTTAATTCTATTCTTTAGTATTTGTGATGATTCCCCTATGTAGCACTTGTTACAATCTTTACATTTAACTTTATATACGTTATATTTTGAATTTATTTTATTTATTTGGTCCTTAATTTTGCTGAAATTTTTTTCTATTTTGTTGTTATATTTCCAGCTAATTTTGCAAATCCCGTTACAGATCAGTTTCATCCTGTTTGCTATTGCTGGGTGAAAATCAAATGAATAAAAATTATTTTCTATTTGCTCGCGTTCTCTCTTGGATTCCTGAATGTTTTCACTCCTATTTTGACTAATTATATGATTATTTATGATGCTTCCCTTATGTATTTTTTTAGTTTCCAAATTATTAAAAAAATGTTTTATTTGTGTCTGGATAAATGTTCTCTTCTTTTTTATCGAATCTGGCCGTGTTTCGTCATGTTCCATATCCCTTTTTCTTTTACCATTAGTTTTAACATTGTCCCTTACGATTTGTTCGTTGCATTTGATACGTTTTGCAGGTTTTTCATTAGCACTAATATCCAGCGAACTCCGTCTTCTTTTAATCCGTCTGTCAAGTAAGTCCTCAAAAAACTCCTCAGTAAAGTGGAACAATTTTATATTAAAATTTTTAATGTCATCTTTCTTATTTTTCGTGTAACAAACACTATTTTCCGCTTTTTTTATTTGTATGTCTACTAGTTTCGAGGGGAAGTTATTTTTATTAAATATTTTTCTAATTCTATTTTTGATTTCATTGAAATATTGAGGTGATGTTCTATTTAAGGCAGTTAATGTTCTATTATATACCAAATTTTTTTTTGAAACTGAGAGGATGATTGGAGTAAAAATTAATTGTTCTGTCAGAGTGATATTCCTTAGAAAACCATTTAAAATCAATCCAATTATTTTTATTTCTTGATAGTTCCAAGTCCAAAAAGGTAATTCTGCCGTTTGCTTCTATTTCTTTTGTGAATTTTAATGTATCGCACTTTTTGTTAAAAATCTCAAGTAATGGGTCAATATTGTTTTCATGAACCGCTAAAATTATGTCGTCCACATATTTATATAAAAATTGTATATGAATATCCGAATCTAACATGATTTCCTTTAAAATTTGGTTTAAAACAATTCCACTTATTGCTACCGAAAGAGGATTCCCCATTTGTATACCGAAAGTCTGTTTGTAAAATTTGTCATTAAACCTGAAATATCCAGTACTGCAACACAATCGAATGCCTTCTATGAACAAATCCTTATTTTTGATTTTAGTAAATTTTTCAATCTTATCCCAATTGTTGTTAATTATTTTTATTGCAAGATCAACTGGAATGTTGGGAAACATGTTTATTACATCGAATGAAACTAGCTTGTACCCGGGAAGAATTTGAACGGTTTGAATTTTGCATTTTAAATCCACACCACTCAACACATCAAAGGGGTTGTCTTGAGCAAAATGCTTAAGGTCATTTGCTAAAATTTTTGCGAGCTTTTGTGCCGGGGCTTCACATCCACTAACTATTGGTCGTAATGTTTTTTCTTTTTTGTGCAATTTTATGAGTCCATAAATTAAAGGAGTAATGCAATTATGATTTACAATCTTGCACCTGTCATTTTTTCCAAAAAACTTATTTTTAATTAACGTGTCAGCGTATTTAATAACCTTATTTTTTAAAGTAACAGTTGGATCATAGTCTATTTGTTTATAAGTCTGTTTGTCGTTTAACATGTTATTCATTTTGTCATTGTAGTCCTTTCTATTTATTATCACTGTTTTGTTAGATTTGTCAGCCCTAATTATCAAGATGTCCTGATTGTCTTTAAAAAAGGTTTTCGTCAATTTTTCATATTTCGTCATCCTCTCCGCTAGTCCAATATCAATGTCAACGGGAATATTTTTATAGTTGCGTATATTTTCATTGAGATTCAACAAATTGACTACTCTGTGCCTAAGATTATTCTTATCTTTGTTAGGAATACCTACCTGTTCTAGCCCGTTGCAAGAATTGGAAACCAATACGGAATGGGTTGTGAATTTAACGGAAAAACCAATTCCAATTGAAATAAATACCTTTTTATCTCTTAGTGGGAAATTCAATATCTTAAAACCGTTCCGGGTAAAGGATTCATTAAGCCTAATTACTGATACAGAGTATATGCTAGAACAGGTAGGTATTCCTAACAAAGATAAGAATAATCTTAGGCACAGAGTAGTCAATTTGTTGAATCTCAATGAAAATATACGCAACTATAAAAATATTCCCGTTGACATTGATATTGGACTAGCGGAGAGGATGACGAAATATGAAAAATTGACGAAAACCTTTTTTAAAGACAATCAGGACATCTTGATAATTAGGGCTGACAAATCTAACAAAACAGTGATAATAAATAGAAAGGACTACAATGACAAAATGAATAACATGTTAAACGACAAACAGACTTATAAACAAATAGACTATGATCCAACTGTTACTTTAAAAAATAAGGTTATTAAATACGCTGACACGTTAATTAAAAATAAGTTTTTTGGAAAAAATGACAGGTGCAAGATTGTAAATCATAATTGCATTACTCCTTTAATTTATGGACTTATAAAATTGCACAAAAAAGAAAAAACATTACGACCAATAGTTAGTGGATGTGAAGCCCCGGCACAAAAGCTCGCAAAAATTTTAGCAAATGACCTTAAGCATTTTGCTCAAGACAACCCCTTTGATGTGTTGAGTGGTGTGGATTTAAAATGCAAAATTCAAACCGTTCAAATTCTTCCCGGGTACAAGCTAGTTTCATTCGATGTAATAAACATGTTTCCCAACATTCCAGTTGATCTTGCAATAAAAATAATTAACAACAATTGGGATAAGATTGAAAAATTTACTAAAATCAAAAATAAGGATTTGTTCATAGAAGGCATTCGATTGTGTTGCAGTACTGGATATTTCAGGTTTAATGACAAATTTTACAAACAGACTTTCGGTATACAAATGGGGAATCCTCTTTCGGTAGCAATAAGTGGAATTGTTTTAAACCAAATTTTAAAGGAAATCATGTTAGATTCGGATATTCATATACAATTTTTATATAAATATGTGGACGACATAATTTTAGCGGTTCATGAAAACAATATTGACCCATTACTTGAGATTTTTAACAAAAAGTGCGATACATTAAAATTCACAAAAGAAATAGAAGCAAACGGCAGAATTACCTTTTTGGACTTGGAACTATCAAGAAATAAAAATAATTGGATTGATTTTAAATGGTTTTCTAAGGAATATCACTCTGACAGAACAATTAATTTTTACTCCAATCATCCTCTCAGTTTCAAAAAAAAATTTGGTATATAATAGAACATTAACTGCCTTAAATAGAACATCACCTCAATATTTCAATGAAATCAAAAATAGAATTAGAAAAATATTTAATAAAAATAACTTCCCCTCGAAACTAGTAGACATACAAATAAAAAAAGCGGAAAATAGTGTTTGTTACACGAAAAATAAGAAAGATGACATTAAAAATTTTAATATAAAATTGTTCCACTTTACTGAGGAGTTTTTTGAGGACTTACTTGACAGACGGATTAAAAGAAGACGGAGTTCGCTGGATATTAGTGCTAATGAAAAACCTGCAAAACGTATCAAATGCAACGAACAAATCGTAAGGGACAATGTTAAAACTAATGGTAAAAGAAAAAGGGATATGGAACATGACGAAACACGGCCAGATTCGATAAAAAAGAAGAGAACATTTATCCAGACACAAATAAAACATTTTTTTAATAATTTGGAAACTAAAAAAATACATAAGGGAAGCATCATAAATAATCATATAATTAGTCAAAATAGGAGTGAAAACATTCAGGAATCCAAGAGAGAACGCGAGCAAATAGAAAATAATTTTTATTCATTTGATTTTCACCCAGCAATAGCAAACAGGATGAAACTGATCTGTAACGGGATTTGCAAAATTAGCTGGAAATATAACAACAAAATAGAAAAAAATTTCAGCAAAATTAAGGACCAAATAAATAAAATAAATTCAAAATATAACGTATATAAAGTTAAATGTAAAGATTGTAACAAGTGCTACATAGGGGAATCATCACAAATACTAAAGAATAGAATTAAGCAGCATGCCAAAAATATAGACGAGAAATCAAATACAACAGCTCTAACGGACCACGCATTTAAGAACGGACATACATTTGACTTGGACGACATAGCAATAGTTGACAAGGACAGAAACAACATTAAACGAAAAATAAAAGAAAATATCCACATAATAAAAAACAGGAACTCGGTAAATAAACAAACAGAAATTAAATTTTTAGATAAGATATTTTACAATAACATTAGAAAATAGCGAACAATCCAAGGGAAAAAGCAATAGTACAAACCTTTATACAACTTATCTTAATAAGCTGATTACTAAGCCTCTCCACACAGGTATTTAGCTAGCCTCAGTCATAGTATGGGTGGCGAGCTGACCGCACATAGGGTATGTACAATATAACAATATTATTTTTATTATTATATTTTACATATAAAGTTTAGGGGTTAGTATAGGAATTTTAATGTTACTCGATGTATAATTATTATTAAATTTACTAAAATAAGGCATTAAAAATTTGTAAAAAATGTTTTTAGGATTTAGTGGCCCCTGAGGAGGTGGCATAAGGCCACGAAACATGTAGGGCGTATCAAAAATAAAATAGTGCAAGAATCTGGAGTACTATTATTTGGACCTTTGCCATGTTTATGAAAATAAATAAATGTATATATATATATATATATATATATATATATATATATACAGGGTGGTCCCGAAGGAAATCCCCATACTTGAGGGGTGTGTATGCCGACTAAAGTGTAGTTGAATGCCACCAAGGAAAAGGTTTACTAGTATTATTCCCCTAGATATAGGCGTTTCAATGTTGTTTATATCAACGCTAGCTCTTGGCCACTTTTATGCTATTTGTCGTTCACGCCATAGGCAAAATCTAGTTTTGATGACATTTTCAAACTCTGAATCTGTACCTTATGGAAACATTTCTCGAACCAAATTCACAACAGTCACTCAAACAAATAACTTATCACGAATTAAAGATTTTTTGATTTTAATGTTCCACTGTTAGGTAGATGGGACTCTCAGAAAGGTTGGATTATTTCATTACCATGGTGAATTCGTTAGTAAGTGTTGAAGGCCAAAGAAGGATGCTTTGCATGGCTAATTTGTTAGTAAGTGTTGAAGGCCAAAGAAGGATGCTTTGCATGGCTAATTTGTTAGTAAGTGTTGAAGGCCAAAGAAGGATGCTTTGCATGGCTAATTTGTTAGTAAGTGTTGAAGGCCAAAGAAGGATGCTTTGCATGGCTAATTTGTTAGTAAGTGTTGAAGGCCAAAGAAAGATGCTTTGCATGGCTAATTTGTTAGTAAGTGTTGAAGGCCAAAGAAGGATGCTTTGCATGGCTAATTTGTTAGTAAGTGTTGAAGGCCAAAGAAGGATGCTTTGCATGGCTAATTTGTTAGTAAGTGTTGAAGGCCAAAGAAGGATGCTTTGCATGGCTAATTTGTTAGTAAGTGTTGAAGGCCAAAGAAGGATGCTTTGCATGGCTAATTTGTTAGTAAGTGTTGAAGGCCAAAGAAGGATGCTTTGCATGGCTAATTTGTTAGTAAGTGTTGAAGGCCAAAGAAGGATGCTTTGCATGGCTAATTTGTTAGTAAGTGTTGAAGGCCAAAGAAGGATGCTTTGCATGGCTAATTTGTTAGTAAGTGTTGAAGGCCAAAGAAGGATGCTTTGCATGGCTAATTTGTTAGTAAGTGTTGAAGGCCAAAGAAGGATGCTTTGCATGGGGAAATTGAGGCCAACTAAAACAAAAAAGTTCGTCACGCAGGAGCTGCATAACTAAGCACTTTCCTCAGAATTTGGGTAGCGTAGACTGCTTTCCAGAACAATTTGCTTAAAATATCCTACATAAATAAAATAAAAACATGAATAGTTCTGTTTTAATTTTGTAATGAGTAACTGATAAATTATTAATTTCCTTCCAGAGTTATGTTTACACATGGTACCTACTACACTACGTAATAAATACAAAAAACCTCATATTATCGTATTTTGATCTAACGCAGGAACCGGATACAGTCCCTCTAGCGCTCCTTGCGGCGCCTTTGTGAACCTGTCTGGCTGGCTTATCTATTGAAATATATTAGAAAGTAAACCCCCCTTTCCGATTGACCGATTCAGCTCATTTTTACAACACTTCTTTCTAATGAGTTACCCACGAAGTATACCGCGTTTCGTTACTATACAGCAGAAATTACGACCAGTATGAGTATATTAGTAATTTGGGTCCGGAGTAAACCCCCCCTCCTAATGAACCGATTTAGTTTATTTTTACAAGACATATTTACCTGTAGATTACCACTACGAATACCGAGTTTCGTCGAAATATACCAAAAATCACGGTTGGTAGTGGCGAATTGGTATTGTGGGTCTGGAGTAACCCCCCCCCTCCTAATGAACCGATTTAGTTTATTTTTACAACACATATTTACCTGTAGATTACCACTATGAATACCGAGTTTCGTCGAAATACACCAAAAATCACGGCTGGTAGTGGCGAATTGGTATTGTCGGTCCGGAGTAAACCCCCCCTCCTTATGAACCGATTTAGTTCATTTTTATATTTCACTTTTCTCTCTATATTACCACTACGAATACCAAGTTTCGTTGAAATATAACAAATATTACGGCTGAAATGGTCAAATTAGTGTTTTGGGTTCGGGGTAAACCCCCCCTTCCGGTGGACCGATTTTGTTGGTTAACGAACTCGTTCAATCGTTTGCTAATTGAATGCTATATACCAAGTTTTGTGACGAAAAAACAAAAACTCTGGCCACTATCGTGTTAACAGACACATATATATATATATATATATATATATATATATATATATATATATATATATATATATATATGCATATATATATATATATATATATATATATATATATATATAAATTTTAACGGGGGTCATTTTCGCTGCCTACTAGGTAGGATCGATAAAGATTTGAAGAAATTTTTCAAAAATTCCGTCATGAGTCCAACCTCAATAGCTACTTTCCTTCGGAGGAAAGTGCTAAAAATGAATAAACAAAACATTTTGGCTTTTAATGATTATTTATTTATTTAAATTTTAACGTCCATTTATTATTAATTACGAATTTTAGGACGGGTTATCTACAGGTTACCACCCTTTTCTAACCAGGATAGGGGTGATGCATTTTCTTTTTTTCGAAAGAAAAGCCACCACCCCTAGTGGGAATCGAACCCACGACCTTTGGCACGGAGTGTTAAGTGCTCACGCCTTAACCCTCACGGCCATCGGGTCTCCTTTTTAATGATTAACTCATTAAAAGCCAAAATGTTTGATAAGTTATTTGTTTGGGTGGCTGCTGTAAATTTAGTTTGAGAAATTTTCGCACAAGGTACATGAGATCTTATAGGAAATTTGGTGCAGAATTTGAAAATGTTTGAAATATATATATATATACATATATATATATATATATATATATATATATATATATATATATATATATATATATACATACATACTTATATTGGGATTCTATGCTAATGAAGTGAGTGTGCATGCTAAGCCAGAATCATCTGAAAATCCCATGTGATAAGTAAAATCCGCAATGTGAATTAATTAGAGAGGTCAAAATGTGGCCATTCTTCGAACTAAACCACATCAATCATCAATGAAGGTCACCCATCCAATCAACATCTCCTATTATTATTCACCAATCAACTACCTTCTTGGAAATATTCAAAGGAAGGAGCATTTCAGTTACACTTCATTAGCATTTTCCTATGGAATTTATCTATTGAGGTTGCACTCATGATGGAATTTTTCAACCATTTCTTCGAATCTTTATCGATCCTACCTAGCAGACACCGAAAATGACCCCCGTTAAAATTTATTTACACACACACACACACACGGTGCGAAATTCGCGCAAAAGAAATAGTAGCGCTTACGTTTTCGAGTTAGTATTGGTTTAATGGGTTTTCTGACGTAGAAAATGAAGAACTTATTGGTAATAGAGTTTTATTAAGTGTTTGAGAAAGAGCTGTAATTTCCGCTTAGAACTCTGTCAGTCTCCTGTTGTGACGCCCAGAAACATCCTTTACCTTGAACTCTGTCAGTCTCCTGTTGTGACGCCCAGAAACATCCTTTACCTTGAACTCTGTCAGTCTCCTGTTGTGACGCCCAGAAACATCCTTTACCTTGAACTCTGTCAGTCTCCTGTTGTGACGCCCAGAAACATCCTTTACCTTGAACTCTGTCAGTCTCCTGTTGTGACGCCCAGAAACATCCTTTACCTTGAACTCTGTCAGTCTCCTGTTGTGACGCCCAGAAACATCCTTTACCTTGAACTCTGTCAGTCTCCTGTTGTGACGCCCAGAAACATCCTTTACCATGAACTCTGTCAGTCTCCTGTTGTGACGCCCAGAAACATCCTTTACCTTGAACTCTGTCAGTCTCCTGTTGTGACGCCCAGAAACATCCTTTACCTTGAACTCTGTCAGTCTCCTGTTGTGACGCCCAGGAACATCCTTTACCTTGAAATTTCATTCTATATTTTTCACGAAAGATGATATTCAGTAAATTGTAGGAATGGGCGTATATAGAAAATAATTTGGGGGGGGGGGGCTGAGAACATTTGGGGGGTATGGAATACTAACAATCTAGAACTTCGAATAGTTAGCCAATTAAAAAACTATTACAACCAATAACAACTATTTTTTCCGAACTAAGTGATCTTATTTAATTTATTTTTAAGGTTTTTATGAGACATTTTTTACCGATTCCGGGGGGAGCTGCAGCCCCCTTATCCCCCTCTTATATAGGCCCATGATTGCAAGTAGAATCGGCGATGGTTTGTGTAAAGGTTTGACTTGATGCTGATAATTAAGTGAAGATGAACTCTGTGAAAGTAAAGATATGATATTGGGTTCGTGTGAAATGTCAGATGTTAGATGTTGGTAAAGTTCAGAGGAGGATTTGCAAGTGGAACTTGCAAGAAGTTAGTCTTCGCCGAACATCTCTCAAGGTTTTCACAACTCCCAAGATGGGGAGCAAGAAAATAGTCCGATTCGCAGGAACTCCGTCATCTTAACGTGCTTTCGTTCATATCTCTAGTGTCATTTGTATAGAAATAGAACCATTTATTGATAAGTTTTGATCTTTCATGAAAAATATACAATGAAATCTCGAAGAACATTAATATAAGATTTTAAGCGTCACAGAAGGAAACTGATTGTATCCTAAGCGGAATTTACTCCATCCACTTTCTCAACGTTCCCTCTTGGAAACACTATAAAAATGTTTCTTATTTTCTTACATTTTTTTTTACTAAAATAATCATTTTTCTGTTAAATGTATTTAAAAAAAAACCATTAACAAATTAAAACGTTAGGTAATCAGAGATAGAACCTTGTTGAAAAGAACGAAACTAACAATTTAGAAGTTTTAAGCACTTATTTCTTCGATTGATTGAGGCCTAATCGAAAAATACATCAGAACTGTTTTCGTACAGAATTTAGTATGCTTTCGAATGGTCACCTTCTACTTACCTCGTTTTCCCAACCGTTTTCTAGATATTTTAGAAAATATACTTTTCATATATATTAATATTTTTATTTTTTTTTTAGAATACTACCTTACATGGGCGTAAATAAGGGGGGGCTCAAGGGGCTGCAGCTCCCCCACCCCGACATTTTGATTTGACCGGTAAACATTTCATAAAACCCTTAAAAATAAATTAAATAAGATCATTTAGTTCATAAAACATGTTCTATTTTTGGTTTAATAGCGTTTAAGTTGGCTAAAACTCTTCCAAGACCTAAATAGTTAGTATTCCATACACCGGAAATGGTCTCAGCCCACCCCCCGAAATTTTGATTTGATCGGTAAAAATTTCATAAAACCATTAAAAATAAATTAAATAAGATCATTTAGTTCATAAAACATATTCTATTTTTGGTTTAATAGCGTTTAAGTTGGCTAAAACTCTTCCAAGATGTAAATAGTTAGTATTCCATACACCGGAAATGGTCTCACCCCCCCCCTAAATTTTCCCAGCCCCCTCCGAAATTATTTTCTATATACGCCCATGCTTCCTTACCTCCAAACGCAACGAAAGTTAAATATCTTAAAAAGAAAAATGTCAAACGTCTGGAA
Organism: Gonocerus acuteangulatus; assembly: GCA_946811695.1. Classification (NCBI taxonomy): domain Eukaryota; kingdom Metazoa; phylum Arthropoda; class Insecta; order Hemiptera; family Coreidae; genus Gonocerus; species Gonocerus acuteangulatus. The sequence continues at coordinate 95,459,236 of OX328127.1, read as the reverse complement.
CAAGTTTGAAGAGAATCAATCGTTTCTGAATACCCGGCCTGAATACCCGGCCTGAATACCCGGCCTGAATACCCGGCCTGAATACCCGGCCTGAATACCCGGCCTGAAAATTAGTTTGGAAAAGAAAGTGTATCACTGTTTTTCGAAAACAGTTATAGCTAAAAGGTTTTATAATCCGGCCCATCATGTTGGTCCCTTCATCAGATAACATCAAAGCTTTTTCACACGTAAATTAGCAATTACTAAATGCGATATTATTAAGATTTTGCCTAAATAGAGAATGAATTCATTGAGAGTTGAATGTTAGATAGTTCTCAGTGACTCCCTGACAATCCAAAGAGGTAGATACGACTAGACGACACTAGCGCTCTCTCGACGACCTTCATCCAGTTCACTTTTACCCTCCGTTCTTTTCTAAACAGCGTTCCGTCATAAACAGCTGAGCCTACCCGGCCCATTGTCTAGTAAACAACAGGATTCTAACCGACAACACTGTTTACCCTTCATTTTCTAGCAACTACAAACTATATCTTCAAAACAACAATTTCATCGCTGTTATTGCACCATTAACTTGGATGATTTTGATACACACATAGTTAACAAAACACAAATACTCCGTGAAACATAAATATTCAGCATAACACTGTTAAGTTAAATAAAGCATAATATGCTTTATATTAAAATAATATGATTTATATTATAAATTCAACTAGCAAAATAGAATTTATGTATTTTCTTATTAAAACAACCTCCAAACATATGATCTAAATATATTCTTAAGAAACACGATTCTTGTTAACATATTGCACTAGTATTTCTGAAGTGACACAACTAAAAAAAAACTCTGAACTGAAAAAATGTCACTCTTGCTTATTTAGGGGACATAGCATTAATACAGGAAAGGTGACACAAGTTCCCTCTGGTGTACAACCTCTGAGGCTAAACACAGTTTTGACGGTTGATAAAGAGATATTTACCAATGTCTTTCATAGTCAGAACTGAAAAACACCGATTTCTGAGTTGTGTCACTTTAGAAATATTAGTGTGACATGTAAATATAATTCTAGTTCTGACATGTAAATATCAATTTTTTAAATTGATAAATACATCGGCACTTTCCAAAGAAATGCAGCTATTGGCTATTGAGACAGTCATGACAGACATTTTGGAAAATGTCTTAAAATCTTCACCAGGAATATCCCCTGATAACAAGGAGATGTCTATATCTTTATACTTTATCCAGATTTAAGTATTAACACTCACGAACTTCGAAAAAAAAATGTTATTGGTAAAGAGAATACACAGATAGATGTTTACGATAAGGCAATTACAACTGTACTGAGCTAGAGAGGAAAGGAGTGGGGATTAAATAGAGATTTGATGGAAGAAGACTCTTGATGCTCACTCGGCGGTGTCTGATGCTTTAAGTGTAGGAAAAACTATCTTATTATTGTAGTCTTATCACAATTACAACTGTACTGAGCTAGAGAGGAAAGGAGTGGGGATTAAATAGAGATTTGATGGAAGAAGACTCTTGATGCTCACTCGGCGGTGTCTGATGCTTTAAGTGTAGGAAAAACTATCTTATTATTGTAGTCTTATCACAATTACAACTGTACTGAGCTAGAGAGGAAAGGAGTGGGGATTAAATAGAGATTTGATGGAAGAAGACTCTTGATGCTCACTTGGCGGTGTCTGATGCTTTAAGTGTAGGAAAAACTATCTTATTATTGTAGTCTTATCACAATTACAACTGTACTGAGCTAGAGAGGAAAGGAGTGGGGATTAAATAGAGATTTGATGGAAGAAGACTCTTGATGCTCACTTGGCGGTGTCTGATGCTTTAAGTGTAGGAAAAACTATCTTATTATTGTAGTCTTATCACAATTACAACTGTACTGAGCTAGAGAGGAAAGGAGTGGGGATTAAATAGAGATTTGATGGAAGAAGACTCTTGATGCTCACTTGGCGGTGTCTGATGCTTTAAGTGTAGGAAAAACTATCTTATTATTGTAGTCTTATCACAATTACAACTGTACTGAGCTAGAGAGGAAAGGAGTGGGGATTAAATAGAGATTTGATGGAAGAAGACTCTTGATGCTCACTCGGCGGTGTCTGATGCTTTAAGTGTAGGAAAAACTATCTTATTATTGTAGTCTAATCACAATTACAACTGTACTGAGCTAGAGAGGAAAGGAGTGGGGATTAAATAGAGATTTGATGGAAGAAGACTCTTGATGCTCACTCGGCGGTGTCTGATGCTTTAAGTGTAGGAAAAACTATCTTATTATTGTAGTCTTATCACAATTACAACTGTACTGAGCTAGAGAGGAAAGGAGTGGGGATTAAATAGAGATTTGCTGGAAGAAGACTCTTGATGCTCACTCGGCGGTGTCTGATGCTTTAAGTGTAGGAAAAACTATCTTATTATTGTAGTCTTATCACAATTACAACTGTACTGAGCTAGAGAGGAAAGGAGTGGAGATTAAATAGAGATTTGATGGAAGAAGACTCTTGATGCTCACTCGGCGGTGTCTGATGCTTTAAGTGTAGGAAAAACTATCTTATTATTGTAGTCTTATCACAATTACAACTGTACTGAGCTAGAGAGGAAAGGAGTGGGGATTAAATAGAGATTTGATGGAAGAAGACTCTTGATGCTCACTCGGCGGTGTCTGATGCTTTAAGTGTAGGAAAAACTATCTTATTATTGTAGTCTTATCACAATTACAACTGTACTGAGCTAGAGAGGAAAGGAGTGGGGATTAAATAGAGATATGCTGGAAGAAGACTCTTGATGCTCACTCGGCGGTGTCTGATGCTTTAAGTGTAGGAAAAACTATCTTATTATTGTAGTCTTATCACAATTACAACTGTACTGAGCTAGAGAGGAAAGGAGTGGGGATTAAATAGAGATTTGATGGAAGAAGACTCTTGATGCTCACTCGGCGGTGTCTGATGCTTTAAGTGTAGGAAAAACTATCTTATTATTGTAGTCTTATCACAATTACAACTGTACTGAGCTAGAGAGGAAAGGAGTGGGGATTAAATAGAGATTTGATGGAAGAAGACTCTTGATGCTCACTCGGCGGTGTCTGATGCTTTAAGTGTAGGAAAAACTATCTTATTATTGTAGTCTTATCACAATTACAACTGTACTGAGCTAGAGAGGAAAGGAGTGGGGATTAAATAGAGATTTGCTGGAAGAAGACTCTTGATGCTCACTCGGCGGTGTCTGATGCTTTAAGTGTAGGAAAAACTATCTTACTATTGTAGTCTTATCACAATTACAACTGTACTGAGCTAGAGAGGAAAGGAGTGGGGATTAAATAGAGATTTGATGGAAGAAGACTCTTGATGCTCACTCGGCGGTGTCTGATGCTTTAAGTGTAGGAAAAACTATCTTATTATTGTAGTCTAATCTCAATTACAACTGTACTGAGCTAGAGAGGAAAGGAGTGGGGATTAAATAGAGATTTGATGGAAGAAGACTCTTGATGCTCACTCGGCGGTGTCTGATGCTTTAAGTGTAGGAAAAACTATCTTATTATTGTAGTCTTTTCACAATTACAACTGTACTGAGCTAGAGAGGAAAGGAGTGGGGATTAAATAGAGATTTGCTGGAAGAAGACTCTTGATGCTCACTCGGCGGTGTCTGATGCTTTAAGTGTAGGAAAAACTATCTTATTATTGTAGTCTTATCACAATTACAACTGTACTGAGCTAGAGAGGAAAGGAGTGGGGATTAAATAGAGATTTGATGGAAGAAGACTCTTGATGCTCACTCGGCGGTGTCTGATGCTTTAAGTGTAGGAAAAACTATCTTACTATTGTAGTCTTATCACAATTACAACTGTACTGAGCTAGAGAGGAAAGGAGTGGGGATTAAATAGAGATATGCTGGAAGAAGACTCTTGATGCTCACTCGGCGGTGTCTGATGCTTTAAGTGTAGGAAAAACTATCTTATTATTGTAGTCTTATCACAATAAGACTACAATAACACTGTTCTGAAGTGACACAACTAAAAAAAAACTCTGAACTGAAAAAATGTCACTCTTGCTTATTTAGGGGACATAGCATTAATACAGGAAAGGTGACACAAGTTCCCTCTGGTGTACAACCTCTGAGGCTAAACACAGTTTTGACGGTTGATAAAGAGATATTTACCAATGTCTTTCATAGTCAGAACTAAAAAACACCGATTTCTGAGTTGTGTCACTTTAGAAATATTAGTGTGACATGTAAATATAATTCTAGTTCTGACATGTAAATATCAATTTTTTAAATTGATAAATACATCGGCACTTTCCAAAGAAATGCAGCTATTGGCTATTGAGACAGTCATGACAGACATTTTGGAAAATGTCTTAAAATCTTCACCAGGAATATCCCCTGATAACAAGGAGATGTCTATATCTTTATACTTTATCCAGATTTAAGTATTAACACTCACGAACTTCGAAAAAAAAATGTTATTGGTAAAGAGAATACACAGATAGATGTTTACGATAAGGCAATTACAACTGTACTGAGCTAGAGAGGAAAGGAGTGGGGATTAAATAGAGATTTGATGGAAGAAGACTCTTGATGCTCACTCGGCGGTGTCTGATGCTTTAAGTGTAGGAAAAACTATCTTATTATTGTAGTCTTATCACAATTACAACTGTACTGAGCTAGAGAGGAAAGGAGTGGGGATTAAATAGAGATTTGATGGAAGAAGACTCTTGATGCTCACTCGGCGGTGTCTGATGCTTTAAGTGTAGGAAAGACTATCTTATTATTGTAGTCTTATCACAATTACAACTGTACTGAGCTAGAGAGGAAAGGAGTGGGGATTAAATAGAGATTTGATGGAAGAAGACTCTTTATGCTCACTCGGCGGTGTCTGATGCTTTAAGTGTAGGAAAAACTATCTTATTATTGTAGTCTTATCACAATTACAACTGTACTGAGCTAGAGAGGAAAGGAGTGGGGATTAAATAGAGATTTGATGGAAGAAGACTCTTGATGCTCACTCGGCGGTGTCTGATGCTTTAAGTGTAGGAAAAACTATCTTATTATTGTGGTCTTATCACAATTACAACTGTACTGAGCTAGAGAGGAAAGGAGTGGGGATTAAATAGAGATTTGATGGAAGAAGACTCTTGATGCTCACTCGGCGGTGTCTGATGCTTTAAGTGTAGGAAAAACTATCTTATTATTGTAGTCTTATCACAATTACAACTGTACTGAGCTAGAGAGGAAAGGAGTGGGGATTAAATAGAGATTTGATGGAAGAAGACTCTTGATGCTCACTCGGCGGTGTCTGATGCTTTAAGTGTAGGAAAAACTATCTTATTATTGTAGTCTTATCACAATTACAACTGTACTGAGCTAGAGAGGAAAGGAGTGGGGATTAAATAGAGATTTGATGGAAGAAGACTCTTGATGCTCACTCGGCGGTGTCTGATGCTTTAAGTGTAGGAAAGACTATCTTATTATTGTAGTCTAATCACAATTACAACTGTACTGAGCTAGAGAGGATAGGAGTGGGGATTAAATAGAGATTTGATGGAAGAAGACTCTTGATGCTCACTCGGCGGTGTCTGATGCTTTAAGTGTAGGAAAAACTATCTTATTATTGTAGTCTTATCACAATTACAACTGTACTGAGCTAGAGAGGAAAGGAGTGGGGATTAAATAGAGATTTGATGGAAGAAGACTCTTGATGCTCACTCGGCGGTGTCTGATGCTTTAAGTGTAGGAAAAACTATCTTATTATTGTAGTCTTATCACAATTACAACTGTACTGAGCTAGAGAGGAAAGGAGTGGGGATTAAATAGAGATTTGATGGAAGAAGACTCTTGATGCTCACTCGGCGGTGTCTGATGCTTTAAGTGTAGGAAAAACTATCTTATTATTGTAGTCTTATCACAATTACAACTGTACTGAGCTAGAGAGGAAAGGAGTGGGGATTAAATAGAGATTTGCTGGAAGAAGACTCTTGATGCTCACTCGGCGGTGTCTGATGCTTTAAGTGTAGGAAAAACTATCTTACTATTGTAGTCTTATCACAATTACAACTGTACTGAGCTAGAGAGGAAAGGAGTGGGGATTAAATAGAGATTTGATGGAAGAAGACTCTTGATGCTCACTCGGCGGTGTCTGATGCTTTAAGTGTAGGAAAAACTATCTTATTATTGTAGTCTAATCACAATTACAACTGTACTGAGCTAGAGAGGAAAGGAGTGGGGATTAAATAGAGATTTGATGGAAGAAGACTCTTGATGCTCACTCGGCGGTGTCTGATGCTTTAAGTGTAGGAAAGACTATCTTATTATTGTAGTCTAATCACAATTACAACTGTACTGAGCTAAAGAGGATAGGAGTGGGGATTAAATAGAGATTTGATGGAAGAAGACTCTTGATGCTCACTCGGCGGTGTCTGATGCTTTAAGTGTAGGAAAAACTATCTTATTATTGTAGTCTTATCACAATTACAACTGTACTGAGCTAGAGAGGAAAGGAGTGGGGATTAAATAGAGATTTGGTGGAAGAAGACTCTTGATGCTCACTCGGCGGTGTCTGATGCTTTAAGTGTAGGAAAAACTATCTTATTATTGTAGTCTTATCACAATTACAACTGTACTGAGCTAGAGAGGAAAGGAGTGGGGATTAAATAGAGATTTGATGGAAGAAGACTCTTGATGCTCACTCGGCGGTGTCTGATGCTTTAAGTGTAGGAAAAACTATCTTATTATTGTAGTCTTATCACAATTACAACTGTACTGAGCTAGAGAGGAAAGGAGTGGGGATTAAATAAAGATTTGATGGAAGAAGACTCTTGATGCTCACTCGGCGGTGTCTGATGCTTTAAGTGTAGGAAAAACTATCTTATTATTGTAGTCTTATCACAATTACAACTGTACTGAGCTAGAGAGGAAAGGAGTGGGGATTAAATAGAGATTTGATGGAAGAAGACTCTTGATGCTCACTCGGCGGTGTCTGATGCTTTAAGTGTAGGAAAAACTATCTTATTATTGTAGTCTTATCACAATTACAACTGTACTGAGCTAAAGAGGAAAGGAGTGGGGATTAAATAGAGATTTGATGGAAGAAGACTCTTGATGCTCACTCGGCGGTGTCTGATGCTTTAAGTGTAGGAAAAACTATCTTATTATTGTAGTCTTATCACAATTACAACTGTACTGAGCTAGAGAGGAAAGGAGTGGGGATTAAATAGAGATTTGATGGAAGAAGACTCTTGATGCTCACTCGGCGGTGTCTGATGCTTTAAGTGTAGGAAAAACTATCTTATTATTGTGGTCTTATCACAATTACAACTGTACTGAGCTAGAGAGGAAAGGAGTGGGGATTAAATAGAGATTTGATGGAAGAAGACTCTTGATGCTCACTCGGCGGTGTCTGATGCTTTAAGTGTAGGAAAAACTATCTTATTATTGTGGTCTTATCACAATTACAACTGTACTGAGCTAGAGTGGAAAGGAGTGGGGATTAAATAGAGATTTGATGGAAGAAGACTCTTGATGCTCACTCGGCGGTGTCTGATGCTTTAAGTGTAGGAAAAACTATCTTATTATTGTGGTCTTATCACAATTACAACTGTACTGAGCTAGAGAGGAAAGGAGTGGGGATTAAATAGAGATTTGATGGAAGAAGACTCTTGATGCTCACTCGGCGGTGTCTGATGCTTTAAGTGTAGGAAAAACTATCTTATTATTGTAGTCTTATCACAATTACAACTGTACTGAGCTAGAGAGGAAAGGAGTGGGGATTAAATAGAGATTTGATGGAAGAAGACTCTTGATGCTCACTTGGCGGTGTCTGATGCTTTAAGTGTAGGAAAAACTATCTTAATATTGTAGTCTTATCACAATTACAACTGTACTGAGCTAGAGAGGAAAGGAGTGGGGATTAAATAGAGATATGCTGGAAGAAGACTCTTGATGCTCACTCGGCGGTGTCTGATGCTTTAAGTGTAGGAAAGACTATCTTATTATTGTAGTCTAATCACAATTACAACTGTACTGAGCTAGAGAGGAAAGGAGTGGGGATTAAATAGAGATTTGATGGAAGAAGACTCTTGATGCTCACTCGGCGGTGTCTGATGCTTTAAGTGTAGGAAAAACTATCTTATTATTGTAGTCTTATCACAATTACAACTGTACTGAGCTAGAGAGGAAAGGAGTGGGGATTAAATAGAGATTTGATGGAAGAAGACTCTTGATGCTCACTCGGCGGTGTCTGATGCTTTAAGTGTAGGAAAAACTATCTTATTCTTGTAGTCTTATCACAATTACAACTGTACTGAGCTAGAGAGGAAAGGAGTGGGGATTAAATAGAGATATGCTGGAAGAAGACTCTTGATGCTCACTCGGCGGTGTCTGATGCTTTAAGTGTAGGAAAAACTATCTTATTATTGTAGTCTTATCACAATTACAACTGTACTGAGCTAGAGAGGAAAGGAGTGGGGATTAAATAGAGATTTGATGGAAGAAGACTCTTGATGCTCACTCGGCGGTGTCTGATGCTTTAAGTGTAGGAAAGACTATCTTATTATTGTAGTCTAATCACAATTACAACTGTACTGAGCTAGAGAGGAAAGGAGTGGGGATTAAATAGAGATTTGCTGGAAGAAGACTCTTGATGCTCACTCGGCGGTGTCTGATGCTTTAAGTGTAGGAAAAACTATCTTATTATTGTAGTCTTATCACAATAAGACTACAATAACACTGTTCTGAAGTGACACAACTAAAAAAAAACTCTGAACTGAAAAAATGTCACTCTTGCTTATTTAGGGGACATAGCATTAATACAGGAAAGGTGACACAAGTTCCCTCTGGTGTACAACCTCTGAGGCTAAACACAGTTTTGACGGTTGATAAAGAGATATTTACCAATGTCTTTCATAGTCAGAACTGAAAAACACCGATTTCTGAGTTGTGTCACTTTAGAAATATGAGTGTGACATGTAAATATAATTCTAGTTCTGACATGTAAATATCAATTTTTTAAATTGATAAATACATCGGCACTTTCCAAAGAAATGCAGCTATTGGCTATTGAGACAGTCATGACAGACATTTTGGAAAATGTCTTAAAATCTTCACCAGGAATATCCCCTGATAACAAGGAGATGTCTATATCTTTATACTTTATCCCGCAAATAGAATTGTTGCTACACTCCAAACATATACCTGTATCCGACACAATAAAATTCTTAGGGATGCATTTTGATTCAAGGCTTACTTGGGCACCTCACTTGAAAAGAATCCTTGAAAAATGTAAAAAGTCTTTACATTTCTTGAGGATCCTTAGTAATACCCAGTGGGGAGCTGACAGAAGCTTAATGCTAACCTTCTACCGAGCGTACACCAGGTCCATACTGGATTACGGAAGTATAGTGTACTCATCTGCCAGACCCAGTACCTTGAAGATGCTAGATCCCGTGCATAACACTGGGCTCCGTCTAGCCACCGGAGCTTTCAGGTCAAGTCCAGCAATCAGTTTGTATGCTGAATCGGGAGAACATCCATTGGAGTATAGACGTATGTTAAATTGTATAAAGTTCACATTAAAATCTAAATTTTTAAACTGCCCTTGCACCCCAAACAACATTGACGAAAGAATACTTAGAAAATACCAACAGCACCCAAAAAGACAAAGACCACTACACCTACGACACCTGGACTACACGAATGGTACATTAATAGCAACAACGCCTGTTCTCATGAACCCTTTATGTAAATATATCCCGTGGAAAATAGAAAATTTAAAAATTAATCTAACCTTGTCAAAATTCAAAAAGAAACAACCAACTTCTAGGCATTTTTACACTTCGTTTTTTCAAGCTTTTCTCATAGAAAATAGTGATTCCCTTTTTGTATACACTGACGCGTCAAGAACTCCACATGGGACAGGCGCAGCTGCTATTATTGGTCAAAACTGCTACTACAGAAAACTTCCAGACGACACTAGTACGTATTCAGCTGAACTGGAAGCCATAAAACTAGGACTGAACAGCCTACCAGACACACGACATAAGAACATTGTACTATGCACGGACTCACTCAGTTCAATCCAATCATTACAAGACTATTACAGTACGCACCCAATAGTACGCGACATTTTTGAAATAATATATCACACAAACAAGAAATTCACAATGTACTGGCTACCCGGCCACGAAGACATCAGACAAAGTACTACAGTAGACGAACAGGCTAAACTAGCCACTCGACGACCAGGACCAGACGTACATTACATGACATACCAGGATCTTCAAGCCTTATCTAAGAGATTCATAACTGATAAATGGCAAGAATCCTGGTACAACACGACTGACAACAAGCTTCGAGAAATCAAGCACACTGTACAGGAATGGTCATCCAGTAAAAGACCAAATAGACGAGAAGAAGTGGTGTTATGCCGTCTAAGGATTGGCCACTCACGACTGACACATTCCTACATAATGACCAGACAAGAGAGACCGACATGTACATACTGCAATACTCACCTAACGATAAAGCACATACTGACAGAGTGTAGACTCAGGACAAATTTTAAATTACCCTACAATTTGACTGAATTACTTTCTGATAATAGCCAGTACATTGTTGAAATTATTAAATACCTCATACATACACATTTATACAACAACATTTGAAAAAGTTAAAATAACAACAGCCATTTAGTGAATTGCGTTTTTGGGGAATTAATCCAACAAAAGATATTCTCTTTCTGTTGGATTAATGTAAGAAAACAGACAAAACATTTAACAATACACACAATATTCAACAGACAGAACATTTATTAATCAACAGACAGGCACTTTTGTTTGTACTTTTTGAATTGTGAATTCAGGAACAGAGCCGAAGTTTTGTCACCAAATGGTGAAAAAACTAAAATACATATAATATACTTTATCCAGATTTAAGTATTAACACTCACGAACTTCGAAAAAAAAATGTTATTGGTAAAGAGAATACACGGATAGATGTTTACGATAAGGCAATTACAACTGTACTGAGCTAGAGAGGAAAGGAGTGGGGATTAAATAGAGATTTGATGGAAGAAGACTCTTGATGCTCACTCGGCGGTGTCTGATGCTTTAAGTGTAGGAAAGACTATCTTATTATTGTAGTCTTATCACAATTACAACTGTACTGAGCTAGAGAGGAAAGGAGTGGGGATTAAATAGAGATTTGATGGAAGAAGACTCTTGATGCTCACTCGGCGGTGTCTGATGCTTTAAGTGTAGGAAAAACTATCTTATTATTGTAGTCTTATCACAATTACAACTGTACTGAGCTAGAGAGGAAAGGAGTGGGGATTAAATAGAGATATGCTGGAAGAAGACTCTTGATGCTCACTCGGCGGTGTCTGATGCTTTAAGTGTAGGAAAAACTATCTTATTATTGTAGTCTAATCACAATTACAACTGTACTGAGCTAGAGAGGAAAGGAGTGGGGATTAAATAGAGATTTGATGGAAGAAGACTCTTGATGCTCACTCGGCGGTGTCTGATGCTTTAAGTGTAGGAAAAACTATCTTATTATTGTAGTCTAATCACAATTACAACTGTACTGAGCTAGAGAGGAAAGGAGTGGGGATTAAATAGAGATTTGATGGAAGAAGACTCTTGATGCTCACTCGGCGGTGTCTGATGCTTTAAGTGTAGGAAAAACTATCTTATTATTGTAGTCTAATCACAATTACAACTGTACTGAGCTAGAGAGGAAAGGAGTGGGGATTAAATAGAGATTTGATGGAAGAAGACTCTTGATGCTCACTCGGCGGTGTCTGATGCTTTAAGTGTAGGAAAAACTATCTTATTATTGTAGTCTTATCACAATTACAACTGTACTGAGCTAGAGAGGAAAGGAGTGGGGATTAAATAGAGATTTGATGGAAGAAGACTCTTGATGCTCACTCGGCGGTGTCTGATGCTTTAAGTGTAGGAAAAACTATCTTATTATTGTGGTCTTATCACAATTACAACTGTACTGAGCTAGAGAGGAAAGGAGTGGGGATTAAATAGAGATTTGATGGAAGAAGACTCTTGATGCTCACTCGGCGGTGTCTGATGCTTTAAGTGTAGGAAAAACTATCTTATTATTGTAGTCTTATCACAATTACAACTGTACTGAGCTAGAGAGGAAAGGAGTGGGGATTAAATAGAGATTTGATGGAAGAAGACTCTTGATGCTCACTCGGCGGTGTCTGATGCTTTAAGTGTAGGAAAAACTATCTTATTATTGTAGTCTAATCACAATTACAACTGTACTGAGCTAGAGAGGAAAGGAGTGGGGATTAAATAGAGATTTGATGGAAGAAGACTCTTGATGCTCACTCGGCGGTGTCTGATGCTTTAAGTGTAGGAAAGACTATCTTATTATTGTAGTCTTATCACAATTACAACTGTACTGAGCTAGAGAGGAAAGGAGTGGGGATTAAATAGAGATTTGATGGAAGAAGACTCTTGATGCTCACTCGGCGGTGTCTGATGCTTTAAGTGTAGGAAAAACTATCTTATTATTGTAGTCTTATCACAATTACAACTGTACTGAGCTAGAGAGGAAAGGAGTGGGGATTAAATAGAGATTTGATGGAAGAAGACTCTTGATGCTCACTCGGTGGTGTCTGATGCTTTAAGTGTAGGAAAAACTATCTTATTATTGTAGTCTTATCACAATTACAACAGTACTGAGCTAGAGAGGAAAGGAGTGGGGATTAAATAGAGATATGCTGGAAGAAGACTCTTGATGCTCACTCGGCGGTGTCTGATGCTTTAAGTGTAGGAAAAACTATCTTATTATTGTAGTCTAATCACAATTACAACTGTACTGAGCTAGAGAGGAAAGGAGTGGGGATTAAATAGAGATTTGATGGAAGAAGACTCTTGATGCTCACTCGGCGGTGTCTGATGCTTTAAGTGTAGGAAAAACTATCTTATTATTGTGGTCTTATCACAATTACAACTGTACTGAGCTAGAGAGGAAAGGAGTGGGGATTAAATAGAGATTTGATGGAAGAATACTCTTGATGCTCACTCGGCGGTGTCTGATGCTTTAAGTGTAGGAAAAACTATCTTATTATTGTGGTCTTATCACAATTACAACTGTACTGAGCTAGAGAGGAAAGGAGTGGGGATTAAATAGAGATTTGATGGAAGAAGACTCTTGATGCTCACTCGGCGGTGTCTGATGCTTTAAGTGTAGGAAAAACTATCTTATTATTGTAGTCTTATCACAATTACAACTGTACTGAGCTAGAGAGGAAAGGAGTGGGGATTAAATAGAGATTTGATGGAAGAAGACTCTTGATGCTCACTCGGCGGTGTCTGATGCTTTAAGTGTAGGAAAAACTATCTTATTATTGTGGTCTTATCACAATTACAACTGTACTGAGCTAGAGAGGAAAGGAGTGGGGATTAAATAGAGATTTGATGGAAGAAGACTCTTGATGCTCACTCGGCGGTGTCTGATGCTTTAAGTGTAGGAAAAACTATCTTATTATTGTGGTCTTATCACAATTACAACTGTACTGAGCTAGAGAGGAAAGGAGTGGGGATTAAATAGAGATTTGATGGAAGAAGACTCTTGATGCTCACTCGGCGGTGTCTGATGCTTTAAGTGTAGGAAAAACTATCTTATTATTGTAGTCTAATCACAATTACAACTGTACTGAGCTAGAGAGGAAAGGAGTGGGGATTAAATAGAGATTTGATGGAAGAAGACTCTTGATGCTCACTCGGCGGTGTCTGATGCTTTAAGTGTAGGAAAGACTATCTTATTATTGTAGTCTTATCACAATTACAACTGTACTGAGCTAGAGAGGAAAGGAGTGGGGATTAAATAGAGATTTGATGGAAGAAGACTCTTGATGCTCACTCGGCGGTGTCTGATGCTTTAAGTGTAGGAAAAACTATCTTATTATTGTAGTCTTATCACAATTACAACTGTACTGAGCTAGAGAGGAAAGGAGTGGGGATTAAATAGAGATTTGATGGAAGAAGACTCTTGATGCTCACTCGGTGGTGTCTGATGCTTTAAGTGTAGGAAAAACTATCTTATTATTGTAGTCTTATCACAATTACAACAGTACTGAGCTAGAGAGGAAAGGAGTGGGGATTAAATAGAGATATGCTGGAAGAAGACTCTTGATGCTCACTCGGCGGTGTCTGATGCTTTAAGTGTAGGAAAAACTATCTTATTATTGTAGTCTAATCACAATTACAACTGTACTGAGCTAGAGAGGAAAGGAGTGGGGATTAAATAGAGATTTGATGGAAGAAGACTCTTGATGCTCACTCGGCGGTGTCTGATGCTTTAAGTGTAGGAAAAACTATCTTATTATTGTGGTCTTATCACAATTACAACTGTACTGAGCTAGAGAGGAAAGGAGTGGGGATTAAATAGAGATTTGATGGAAGAATACTCTTGATGCTCACTCGGCGGTGTCTGATGCTTTAAGTGTAGGAAAAACTATCTTATTATTGTGGTCTTATCACAATTACAACTGTACTGAGCTAGAGAGGAAAGGAGTGGGGATTAAATAGAGATTTGATGGAAGAAGACTCTTGATGCTCACTCGGCGGTGTCTGATGCTTTAAGTGTAGGAAAGACTATCTTATTATTGTAGTCTAATCACAATTACAACTGTACTGAGCTAGAGAGGAAAGGAGTGGGGATTAAATAGAGATTTGATGGAAGAAGACTCTTGATGCTCACTCGGCGGTGTCTGATGCTTTAAGTGTAGGGAAAACTATCTTATTATTGTAGTCTAATCACAATTACAACTGTACTGAGCTAGAGAGGAAAGGAGTGGGGATTAAATAGAGATTTGATGGAAGAAGACTCTTGATGCTCACTCGGCGGTGTCTGATGCTTTAAGTGTAGGAAAAACTATCTTATTATTGTAGTCTAATCACAATTACAACTGTACTGAGCTAGAGAGGAAAGGAGTGGGGATTAAATAGAGATTTGATGGAAGAAGACTCTTGATGCTCACTCGGCGGTGTCTGATGCTTTAAGTGTAGGAAAAACTATCTTATTATTGTAGTCTTATCACAATTACAACTGTACTGAGCTAGAGAGGAAAGGAGTGGGGATTAAATAGAGATTTGATGGAAGAAGACTCTTGATGCTCACTCGGCGGTGTCTGATGCTTTAAGTGTAGGAAAAACTATCTTATTATTGTGGTCTTATCACAATTACAACTGTACTGAGCTAGAGAGGAAAGGAGTGGGGATTAAATAGAGATTTGATGGAAGAAGACTCTTGATGCTCACTCGGCGGTGTCTGATGCTTTAAGTGTAGGAAAAACTATCTTATTATTGTGGTCTTATCACAATTACAACTGTACTGAGCTAGAGAGGAAAGGAGTGGGGATTAAATAGAGATATGCTGGAAGAAGACTCTTGATGCTCACTCGGCGGTGTCTGATGCTTTAAGTGTAGGAAAAACTATCTTATTATTGTAGTCTAATCACAATTACAACTGTACTGAGCTAGAGAGGAAAGGAGTGGGGATTAAATAGAGATTTGATGGAAGAAGACTCTTGATGCTCACTCGGCGGTGTCTGATGCTTTAAGTGTAGGAAAAACTATCTTATTATTGTCGTCTTATCACAATTACAACTGTACTGAGCTAGAGAGGAAAGGAGTGGGGATTAAATAGAGATTTGATGGAAGAAGACTCTTGATGCTCACTCGGCGGTGTCTGATGCTTTAAGTGTAGGAAAAACTATCTTATTATTGTAGTCTTATCACAATTACAACTGTACTGAGCTAGAGAGGAAAGGAGTGGGGATTAAATAGAGATTTGATGGAAGAAGACTCTTGATGCTCACTCAGCGGTGTCTGATGCTTTAAGTGTAGGAAAAACTATCTTATTATTGTGGTCTTATCACAATTACAACTGTACTGAGCTAGAGAGGAAAGGAGTGGGGATTAAATAGAGATTTGATGGAAGAAGACTCTTGATGCTCACTCGGCGGTGTCTGATGCTTTAAGTGTAGGAAAAACTATCTTATTATTGTGGTCTTATCACAATTACAACTGTACTGAGCTAGAGAGGAAAGGAGTGGGGATTAAATAGAGATTTGATGGAAGAAGACTCTTGATGCTCACTCGGCGGTGTCTGATGCTTTAAGTGTAGGAAAAACTATCTTATTATTGTGGTCTTATCACAATTACAACTGTACTGAGCTAGAGAGGAAAGGAGTGGGGATTAAATAGAGATTTGCTGGAAGAAGACTCTTGATGCTCACTCGGCGGTGTCTGATGCTTTAAGTGTAGGAAAAACTATCTTATTATTGTAGTCTTATCACAATTACAACTGTACTGAGCTAGAGAGGAAAGGAGTGGGGATTAAATAGAGATTTGATGGAAGAAGACTCTTTATGCTCACTCGGCGGTGTCTGATGCTTTAAGTGTAGGAAAAACTATCTTATTATTGTAGTCTTATCACAATTACAACTGTACTGAGCTAGAGAGGAAAGGAGTGGGGATTAAATAGAGATTCGCTGGAAGAAGACTCTTGATGCTCACTCGGCGGTGTCTGATGCTTTAAGTGTAGGAAAAACTATCTTACTATTGTAGTCTTATCACAATTACAACTGTACTGAGCTAGAGAGGAAAGGAGTGGGGATTAAATAGAGATTTGATGGAAGAAGACTCTTGATGCTCACTCGGCGGTGTCTGATGCTTTAAGTGTAGGAAAAACTATCTTATTATTGTGGTCTTATCACAATTACAACTGTACTGAGCTAGAGAGGAAAGGAGTGGGGATTAAATAGAGATTTGATGGAAGAAGACTCTTGATGCTCACTCGGCGGTGTCTGATGCTTTAAGTGTAGGAAAAACTATCTTATTATTGTGGTCTTATCACAATTACAACTGTACTGAGCTAGAGAGGAAAGGAGTGGGGATTAAATAGAGATTTGCTGGAAGAAGACTCTTGATGCTCACTCGGCGGTGTCTGATGCTTTAAGTGTAGGAAAAACTATCTTATTATTGTAGTCTTATCACAATTACAACTGTACTGAGCTAGAGAGGAAAGGAGTGGGGATTAAATAGAGATTTGATGGAAGAAGACTCTTTATGCTCACTCGGCGGTGTCTGATGCTTTAAGTGTAGGAAAAACTATCTTATTATTGTAGTCTTATCACAATTACAACTGTACTGAGCTAGAGAGGAAAGGAGTGGGGATTAAATAGAGATTCGCTGGAAGAAGACTCTTGATGCTCACTCGGCGGTGTCTGATGCTTTAAGTGTAGGAAAAACTATCTTATTATTGTAGTCTTATCACAATTACAACTGTACTGAGCTAGAGAGGAAAGGAGTGGGGATTAAATAGAGATTTGATGGAAGAAGACTCTTTATGCTCACTCGGCGGTGTCTGATGCTTTAAGTGTAGGAAAAACTATCTTATTATTGTAGTCTTATCACAATTACAACTGTACTGAGCTAGAGAGGAAAGGAGTGGGGATTAAATAGAGATATGCTGGAAGAAGACTCTTGATGCTCACTCGGCGGTGTCTGATGCTTTAAGTGTAGGAAAAACTATCTTATTATTGTAGTCTTATCACAATTACAACTGTACTGAGCTAGAGAGGAAAGGTGTGGGGATTAAATAGAGATTCGCTGGAAGAAGACTCTTGATGCTCACTCGGCGGTGTCTGATGCTTTAAGTGTAGGAAAAACTATCTTATTATTGTAGTCTTATCACAATTAACCAATGTGCTATATAATTTGTGCAGATGTTAATAAACGCTTTATTATTAAAAAATAAAATTATTGTAGTGGTAGTACTGCTGGGCTTGCAGATTTACTTTCATCTACATAGATCGATTATATGGTCCAATCGCATAATCGAACTGGCTTGCAACTCCTGCTTGCACATCATGCATGCAATTCCTCGTATCTCCTGCACGCACCTTCATGACCTCAATAGCCTGCTAAATATTTTTATAACTCCAACTTGCATTGCTTTTACGCTATCATCCAACATTCCTTCGTTCATCCTTTGCTGTAAATGAATGAACCAGATATATTATTTTTAAAACAGCCAGAAATACCTAATATGCAATTATTGAAAAACTTGAACAGTGTTTAAATGCCAAACTCGATAATATCCATCATTCACGTGAACAGTTGAAGGTTGCTAGGATACGTTGATGACCTGTCGTCTCCCGTTGTCAAGGATACGGAGCTTTCTGATAACGTTTGACAGTTCCTTCTCCTTATCAGCTAGTCTCAGAATTCCTAGATATTTCTAGAGAATAAAGGTGTTGTAATGGAATGAACTGATGTCTAAACTCAAGTATTATTATAGTTTTGGTTGTTTTGTCTTTTACTGCGCACCCACGTCAAGGCTATTACCGTTGGGACATCCGTTGAGACACTAAGGAATCTTCTCATCGGGCCCTGAAATGATAAAAACCCTGTAGGTGAGACTCGAGCCCCCATCTCCCGCAAGAGAATCCAAGGTGCCAGCCACTAGACCACGGGAAGACCCAACTATTTCTGTCAGATGCAATAAAACTAGTTGCGGCGTTAATATCTGTCAGATCGCTCCATAACGGGCTCTGAATAAAAACGACCAAATCTTTAAACTGACAGACCTAAGCACATACTTAACAATAATTTCTCTAGAAATAAATAAAATACTTGGAAGTCATATACTTTTCCAAATAGTAAGAAATACAACCAAAGGCCACCTTTGCATTTATTCCAAGATACTCTTCTCTACAAGTCTCCCGTGTACACGACAAGTCCTTCAAAGGGAGCCGTGTATCGTCAGGAGCCAATAGGATGTGTGTGCATGAATCCAATCCGCTCTCTTGGTGGACATGAATGCAATATCCATGTCTTCAATCCTAATTATTAATATTATAACTTACTGTTATTATTAGTTTATTTGTACCGAGGATTATATGTACTATAGAAAAAAGGCAGTCATTATAACCTCTTGGATTTTCATTGAGAAGAATCGGCATGAAACCAATGAATTATCATTCCAGATCAACCTGGACTAGAAACACCGTTACGTAAGCTCTGCTGGAGTTTCGAAATGCGAAGGAGCGGCTGGGCGATATTTAAGCTGGCTAACCCCAAGAACCTCCTCGCAAACTCTTTGCCAATGAGGTAGGCGAGAAGGAATGGCTTTTGGAATCTCTAGTCAAATCCAAAGAGATATTCAGTAGACTCTTATATTTGCCTTCATCGAGGAATGTACATTGCACCAGGTCAGAAATGGAGTATCGCCAAATCGCATTAAATATTTCTTTCTGTGAATTCCTGGAAGCAAAAAGCCAATTAATGGTAAAGTAACTAGATGTTATAATACGATTCTCACTACAACGAGATTCTACCGGCTACATGTTTTAAACAATATAATTCACACGTCATTATAAATATGTATATATATATATATAAATATATATATATATATATATATATATATATATATATATATATATATATATATATATATATATATATATATATATATATATATATATATATATATAATATGTTATACTTCTTTACACTTGGGAATTGACACCAATGTAAACAAATGTGTTGCTCTGTAAACAAAGTCATTTTTATTAGACTAATATTAATTACATATGTATGAAAACTAATTGCATGAATACAACAGAATACTACCTGTAAACAAAGAACCCCGACAATCCCTACCTTTAATATTAATTACATATGTATGAAAACTAATTGCATGAATACAACAGAATACTACCTGTAAACAAAGAAACAACATTTAAAGTTTCTATTCACAGTGTCAACCCTCTAATTATATTATTTACATTAAAATAATTGTTAATAATTAATTTTTTTTTATTTTTTTTTACGGCGCATCGACATAAATCTTGGCCATTAGCGCCGACGTCCAGGGTGCAGCCAGGAATTTTCTCAGCGAGCCCTGAGATGAGAAAATTTCTGGCGCCGGTGGGGATCGAACCCACCATCTCCCGCTTATGAATCTAGCGCGCTAGCCACTTGACCACGGGAGACCCCGTTAATAATTAATTTTCATAACTCTACTTCATTTGGAAAAAAACAAAACACTTATGTGCCAGCTGTTCTAAAATCTATTATTCTTGTTTGTTAAAAACTAATGAACATTCAAATATTATAATATAAATTAAAGAAACATATCCTAGTTTCTTTACATATATATATATATATATATATATATATATATATATATATATATATATATATATACATATAAAGATCCAGGATGCAAGTGCTTAGACCTCCTCATGCAATTGCTTGCGGCTCCTAATATTCAAAGCCATGAGACGCAGCAGTCTCCCCTTGGTGGTAAAAAACCATTAAATTTGTGTTGATTTGGAGGTCTACAAGTCTTTGTAAACATATTTCTGAGTATCTATCCTCAGACATATTGATAATGTTGTCGATCGGGTTTAAGGCTTGCTTCAGGACATTCCAAGAGGTAGATTTAACTCCCGTCTCTAGCCTAATCAGGTATTGAGGTGTAGACTTGTTGGGTCCTAGTATTCTTTTCAACAAAAAAAAAAAAAAAAAAAAAAAAAAAAAAAAAAAAAAAAAAAAAAAAAAAAAAAAAAAATTATAGCTTTCTATCCTGTCCTGATAGCGTTATGCTTAAATCGAAGCACCATATAAGAGTGTATTGGACACCATAGCTTCATGCAATCGTAAAGTTGCTTCCCAAATGGTGCACTTGTATCGCCAACATACATCCCTAACCATCCCTAACCATCCCTAACCACAATTCCAGCGATGTTTGCTGTTGCCCTAGTCACAGCTTTCAGAAAGACATTTTCCCATACTTGCAGCCCATGTTTTCTCTTAGATCTTAAATGTCCGCGAGAAAGCAGTTAAATAGCATTGGACTGAGATACTCTCCCAGAGGAACTCCAGTTGTTATTTACAGATCTTGATGTTCTATCTAGAACGAGTGAGGCCCGGTCATAGACTCGCTTCATTATTCTATGAAACTTCCCGCTAATAGCACGTTAAACCGCAACAAATTATGATTAATCGAATCAAAATCCTTTCAGAAATCGGTCACTGCGGCGTATAATTTCTTGTTTTCGGAGTGGCCTATTTGTATCAGACTGTTGAATGTAAAAATGACCATACAACCGGCATTAAAACTCAACCCCCATAAATAATGAAGGAAATCATTATCACAAATAAAATGTTAGGGTCTCCCCGTGGTCTAGTGGCTAATTCCTTGGATTCTCATGCAGGATATGGTGGGTTCGAGTCCCGTCTGCAGCAAGGATATTTCTCATTTCAGCGCCCTTTCAGAAAATTCTTTGCTGTATCTTGGATGTCCCGGCGGTAATGGCCTTGAAAATCAATGAGAAATAGCTCATAATAATAATACTTGAGTTTAGACAGCATTTCATTCCATTACAACACCTGTATTCTCTAGGAATAGCTGGGATTGTGAGACTAGCTGATAAGGAGAAGGAACTGTCAAACGTTATCACAAAGCTCCGTATCCTTGACATCAGTTCATCCCATTACAACACCTGTATTCCCTAGGAATAGCTGGGATTCTGAGACTAGCTGATAAGGAGAAGGAACTGTCAAACGTTATCACAAAGCTCCGTATCCTTGACATCAGTTTAGACATCAGTTCATCCCATTAAAACACCTGTATTCTCTAAGAATAGCTGGGATTCTGAGACTAGCTGATAAGGAGAAGGAACTGTCAAACGTTATCACAAAGCTCCGTATCCTTGACATCAGTTTAGACATCAGTTCATCCCATTACAACACCTGTATTCCCTAGGAATAGCTGGTATTCTGAGACTAGCTGATAAGGAGAAGGAATTGTCAAACGTTATCACAAAGCTCCGTATCCTTGACATCAGTTCATCCCATTACAACACCTGTATTCTCTAAGAATAGCTCGGATTCTGAGACTAGCTGATAAGGAGAAGGAACTGTCAAACGTTATCACAAAGCTCCGTATCCTTGACATCAGTTTAGACATCAGTTCATCCCATTAAAACACCTGTATTCTCTAAGAATAGCTGGGATTCTGAGACTAGCTGATAAGGAGAAGGAACTGTCAAACGTTATCACAAAGCTCCGTATCCTTGACATCAGTTTAGACATCAGTTCATCCCATTACAACACCTGTATTCTCTAGGAATAGCTGGGATTCTGAGACTAGCTGATAAGGAGAAGGAACTGTCAAACGTTATCACAAAGCTCCGTATCCTTGACAACGGGAGACGACAGGTCATCAACGTATCCTAGCAACCTTCAACTGTTCACGTGAATGATGGATATTATCGAGTTTGACATTTCATAATTTCAATAACTGCACGTTAGGTATTTCTGGCTGTTTTCCAGTATTGTTGGCAATACTGGAGAGCAAATAATGACAAAATAAACCAAACATAGAGGTACTGTTATTGCAACTACAGTATCCTTACCTGTGAGCAGTGAGGTTATAGCGAAACAATACTACTTACATAGAGTTAGCAGATAGTGGAGGGAGTGTTATCTATTTTCCAATGCTAAAAAAGTGTAGGTCTAAAATCGGCCATACCAGTGTGACCACTGCCGCGCGAAAATGTGAATCTGAATATGATTGTAAACCAACAATGAACTTAAACGAATATATATATAGCATATTCGTTTAAGTTCATTGTTTGTTTACAATCATATTCAAAAATTCACCTTTTCGTGCCCCACAGGTCACACTAAAATGGCAAATTTTATATTTCAACCTATTTCGTTTAAACTCTCTAACACACTCCCTACAAACTCAATGCCCTAACCTAAGGTTAAAGGTTAGGATAAATCGTTCCAAAGAGAAAAGCAGCGAGGTAAAAAAACTAAATACTTGCACAACAGGCCCTGCTCTGTTGATTATTACGTCACAAAACCTCCTCTCTCAACTCAATTCATTCACAATTTTACCGCCAATGGTATTCAGTTTTTAATACTATTAACGTCATTCTATTCTTACATAAAGATTTTTCTTTTAACTATTTATGTTTTAAAAACACAAATACCCTATATTGTATTTTTTAATTATATCATTAGCCTAGAATATTGTCTTTACAAATTACGTGCCAAACTGTTCTGAAAATAAGTTATTCCTATTTTCTCAACAGATAGAGAGACAATTTGTGTTTAATTTTTAAATTAAATGCAGCTTTAGCTTCATAATTAAATATGAAAAGGAGGCCCGGTGGCCGTGAGCGTCAAGGCGTGAGCACTTGTGCCAAAGGTCGTGGATTCGATTGCCGCTATGGGGTGGTTTTTTTCTTTTGCTTAGAAAAAAGAAAAGGCATCAGCCCTATCGTGGCTAAAAAGGGCGGTAACCTATAGATAACTCGTCCTTAACATTCCTAGTTAATAATGGATGTTAACATTTAAATAAATATGAAAGACTCTTAAATAATATGATTTGTTTCAGACAGCGACAGTGAGTCCGGGGTGGAAGGATTGGGACGTAGGAAAGGCAAAGGACGAAGGACACCATCTTGGGGACCACGAAGGAGGAGGCAAGGACTGTCCGCTAGGGAGCGGAACCTGCGCAGGCTCGAGTCTAACGAGAGGGAGCGAATGCGCATGCACTCTCTCAACGACGCTTTTGAGGTAATACACACTCTCTCTCTTTTTTTCTCCTTCTCTGCCCCCGCTGTACCTTAAGGCGGCCCTTATACCAATAAATTTTGAGTGCGCTAATTCTAATAGGCCAATACAGCTCCACCTTTGTTCTCTCTCTGTCTCTTTCTCTCTCTCACTCTCTCATTTTGTTTAGTTCTCTTTGAAGGAATGAAGTCATTAAGGTTCCAATCATGAAAGAATTCTGGAAATATTTCTTCGAATCCTGCATATGTTTGAGCATGTATACTTTACAATGTATAACAATATCCGTAGAATAGATAATTATTACCTAAACTCCCTGTTGTGTTTCAGCAATTGCGAGAAGTGATTCCCCATGTGAAGATGGAGAGGAAGCTGTCTAAGATAGAAACACTCACTCTTGCAAAGAACTACATAATGGCACTCACCAATGTTATCTGCGAGATGCGTGGAGACGAGAAACCATACACGTCAGTTGAATATTCTTACAATCTATCAAACTATATAGAACTGTACTCAAACCTTTCCATGAAGGTCGTCGTCACTGGCACAGGGTGCAGTAATTCTGCAGATGTTTATTTATTTTTTATCAAGTACAATAATAACCTTTGGCGAGTCCATGATTTTCCCTCATCAATAGAAGGCAATGTAAAACTACCAAATTAGCACATAGTTAGTTATTCTTTAAAGAATGGATATTAAAAGTATACAATACACATTAACAAGAATTATTCGCTTCATATTTACTTTATTCTTTATGTTAGTTTACCACAAATTTGACTTTAAACAAGGAACAATACAAGACCAAGCAAACAATAAAAAAAATGTAATTTGCTTTATGCAATAAATGGTAGGGGATAATATTACCGGAATAAAATACCACTCGATAATTTTTCTTAAAATGGATTTATTTCCTTCATAGTTTGATAGTCAGTTGTCATCTCCTCTCAACAAATTACTTTTTTTTTTCTTTTTTTCTCTTCGCACTATCCCTATAAAGAGTGGATTTATTTTGAACACATCTTTCATTGCCTTATCTTGCATATTAAATGTAATGATTATTTTATTTTAATAAATATATTATATTAGGATAAATCTAAGGGGCGAGGTTAGCTCAGTGATAGAGCACTGGACTAATAAGTTGGAGGACCTGAGTTCAAATCCCGAGCATAGTACTAAAGATTTTTTCTTCTAGTGTCTTCATTCATGGGTTGAATTCGGCCTCCCTGACCATCCCTAAGCCAACCCAGCCTTTAATTAATTTGTTAATGGGTACCTTGGGTGCTAATGACTCTAGCAGTCGAAGCAGCCAAGGGGAAAATCGGGCAGCCGGAGCAGAGTACTGACCGCACTATCTCCCTAGTGTGCCGTTTGGTCATGAATCAGATACCTCTATAGTATCTGCCCCTCAGGGCCCTCGTGGCCTGTTACGGGACTGATTTTTTTTTTTTTTTTTTTTTTTTTATTAGAATAAACTGTTCATCTAATAATATTTTTTTATAAAAATTATAAAATGTAAATGTAAAAATAAATTATATATTAAATTAAAATAAGGCTCTGGGTATTTTGAAAATAACTTAAACTTAAGGAGGGCTTCCAATTCCTGGGGCTGTCATTATATCGTCGGCAAGGAAAATATTCACTAGAGATATTTGCACAAGAAAAGCCATGTTTGCCTGAATCAATTAGAGGCTAAATGAATAATGTCACTCGGAATACATTTATCATATATTACCTTTAAACTTACAAGGATAGAATAGAAACCAAACAATACATTTACCTACATTTATTTTCCTGAACATTCTCCTCGAAGAGAGAGATGGTCTCATTCTCTTTTATTCATCTATTTATTTTTGTTTTACTAAATACGAGTCTCTTTCCTCAACAAAAAAAAAAAAAAAAAAAAAAAAAAGACTGTCTTTTGAACTGAACCATATACCAATATAATATATACATACATATACATATATATATGTGTGTGTGTGTGTGTGTGAAATATTGATATAAACTAAAGATGGTCTTAATTTTTTGAGGAGAGACTCTTGTATTTAGTAAAACAAAAATTAATTTAATTTAAATTTTGCTTGTTTAATGCTCTTTTGTTTTTAAGCAAGGCTAACACATTGACACATTGATTACCTGGCACACAGGTTTTTTGTTTTTGAATTACTGAAGGATTTTTGTAAAAATTAATTTTTAAAAACAATTTTAAAGTTAATAATATAAATAGGGATTGCCATATATAAACTTTAAATGTCATTTCTTTGTTTACAGAGCAACAATTGACATTCATCGATTGCTTTTTTTTTTTTTTTTTTTTTTTTTATTGAGTGAATTTGCCTTTTGAAACAATGTAATTTTTTTGTTTAAAAAGTTTCACTAAAAGTATGCAGGAGTATTATTGAACTCAAGCTAGATTAAAAGTTTAAAACGATTTGTAAATCGTGTGAACAGCTCAGGAGCTACTGCCTGTAACATAGTGTGAATCACAGCTCCCAGTAGTGGCGTCTTTAGGAACTACAAGCTAAATAATAATGACTGTGGTTCGTAGGCCCCCTCTATACTGGTTACATGTTAATATATGGCAATAATTGTGAGAACTATAATCTAAGCTTTATAGGTTTTGATAGAATTTGATTATTGTGTCATTTTTTATAAAATTACATTATTGTAGGATGTTTTTGTTTTGACTAAATACCTGTTTTCTATTTAGGTTCCTAGATGCCGAATGCAGTGAAGAGAGCGGAAGTAGAGAAGATCTAGAACAGAACAACAATTCTCTCTACCAAGCAAATCTTGAACCCGCCCAAGACCTCTCGGCTACATAGCACCTTCTCCCATCCCTCTCCTCGTCCTTCATACTTCAAACATTTATATCCTCATATTGACCACTTCAATCGGTCAAGAATTCTTCATTCTTCTTTAGTTAGTCGTAAAATTGAGGAAAAGCATTCTTAATTTTCCCACTTTGAGCTGGATGGGCTCCATCACTTCCAAGTGATACTAAAGAATAAATCTAACTGGGCCCAAGCAATTTTATTTTACACATTTTCCTTAAACTGATTCAGAAAAAAACAGCAGTTTTCAAAGTAAATTATTTATTTAAATTGTTATTCTATTTCATAATACTATATCTGCTTTGAATATTTTCTAAAAATTATTTTAGATAAAGCTATACTATTTAATATTTCTAAGTCTTCATGAAATTTTTAAACTAATGCTGTCCCTAAAACCTTTCTAGTGGAATATAGACCACCTAAAACTTGAAAAGGCTGTGAATTCATTCTAGTAAATGAATATTTAACTCCTAGTGTGAATTTGGAACAAATAAGAAAAATTTTAAAAAAAATTTAAAAAAATAAAAAAATGCAAAATTCATTTTTTTCTCCATTTTCTGACAAATATCTGTTTAATCTTAAGAAAATGAAAATTATCTATTTCCGTATAGTTTTCCTATTGTTGAATTGCTCTTGAAGTGTTTGGAGCTCCTGAAAGTACTTACGTCCTTTTAGTAATATCTTGAAATAAATGTGTATAGCTAATTGTAGTATTATCTACTGAAAGAAGAATGAAGTTGTATAAGCTAAGGATGAAGTTGATCTAAGGAAATATCCTGGAGAGGATGGAAGTAGGAAGCTAATCGGCTTCTCTACCTCGCATTAAACAATAATTTCTGCCAAATTCTGTGCAATTATAATATTAACTTGTAAGGAATATTGTGATGTATAATAAATTAGTTTATGTATATTAGCTTTTGTTGGGAAACGTTATCAATCAATATTACACTATTCTTGTTGATTAATTCTTCTTATTGATCAGAGAATACTTAAATAGATATAGAGGAAGTTGTTCTATTGAAATCAGATTGTAATCAGCCTCCAATATTTGAATCTTTGTTTCCGAGGACTGCAACTACCACTCCCTCTCTAGTCATTCTCATAGCCTCTTCGGCTCTATCCTCGTACAATAATACTAACAAGAAACCATTCTCTGGTTCTGTGGTCTGCCTTCATTTAATATTTAATAAATAGGCCACTAGCCCCCTGGAGGGGCAGATACAGTAGAGGCATCTGATTCTTGGCTTTACGGCATACTAGGGAAATAGTATTGACTTCATATTTATTTGAATATACATGTTATACTTTTTTAATGTCCCATCGATCTGTCGTGATTTCAAGCAGATCCATTTTCTGTAATTGAAAATATTTTTTTTTTTTATTTGGTAATACTACTTAAAATTATTATATAATTTATGATTGTTATTTCAGTGCTATAGTTTACAGATTTCCTTCAGTTTAAACATTTCGTTTTGATATTAATAGCTGACATTATGATAAGCTTTGAAGTCTTATGGAAATCCTTTACTCAGACTCTCCACTTATACTTCAAAAACACCTTTTTTAGTAAGCTAATCAGCTTTTTATTTTGTATACAAATTTTCTCTTATTCTGAAAAATGCTACTCAACTGATCCAAATGAAATTTTATTTCAGACTTTATCAGCTCATCGGCGCCTTTTAACATTGAGAGTCTTGCAAAAAACTAAACAAAAATCAGAATACTTATTTAAATATATTTTGGCTATGCTTCGAAATATAACAATGTGGTTCTCATTTCCATCGAAATCTAGGAGCTCGAAGAACAAACCTACAACTTCTATATCTTTCCATGTGAATCATACGGATATCCTTTAAAAATGTTTCCCTTAAAATAATATATAAAATCATGGGTCTTAAGAGACTTAATCCCAGTCTAATTACTCACAAAGGACTCTTCATCGGTGTATTTATTGAGAAGAGATGATCGAAGAGAGCGAAGGAGGATGTTCAATGAGAGACTGATCGTACTTACCTGTAAATCAAATAGAATTCATTCTTATGTATGAATGTAATTGTAGAATTGTGAATCTCAGAAACACGTAGAACAGTCACTTAATAAACCATATTAATCATTAATAGGAAATGAAATGTTAAAGGTAAAAAAGAAGCAAGATTAGATTTGTTTATACTTACACACTTTCAGGATGTAATACAATAGTTGAGTCGAGTGTTGAACGGAATGCGGGAAGCTCAGAGGTTGTTGATTTGCTCTTGTGTTTACGGAACGTAGGTACCTCAGAGCTCAAAGAGATGGCTTTTCTTTATTACCAATAAAATAATCATTTCTTTACTAACTCTCATTCATTGTAAAATTCATTTTCTTCTCTCTTATTTATAAATTAAACGTTTCATAAATAATTATCAGGCTTTCACTACAATATTTATGTTATTTTGTTACAAGTAAAAGTATGTTTATTCAAAAATATATTTTTATTTGTAAAATTTATTAAAATGGTTTTTATTTTAAGAAAAGTGGGGAAAAATATTTAAAAAAAATAAAAAATATATAAATAGATATATATTGTTATTCTGAATTGTCAGAAGCTTAAGTCTGTTTTATGTGGATCCCAAACATTTTATAAATGTATTTGGATTATATTTTTATAATAAAAATGATGTTTTGTTTTTTATTAAGTCTATTCTATATACCTAATTTGTAAGAGACCAGAATAATGTGGAACGCATTTAAACGCACGGAGAAGTTTTCTCACTTTTCCACTCCTAATATTGTGATAAGACATTTATATATTTTAAATACCTTAGCTGTATCTGACTGTTATTGTGGAAAATAATTTTAAAAATGAGTATTATCATAAAATGTTATTGTTTATAGTTGTAAGGTATAGAAAAATTAAATTTTTCTTATGTGTGTGGTCTAGTTCTCTAATGTATTAAGCGGATATGATTAGATTTTGTAAGATTCTGGGCTGAATTGTTACTGGTAGAGTATTTATGAGAGCTATTTGACTAGCTCATCGATTGTTCTTACTCTCCGTGTTCTTGCTCTACGGAACAATCTCCCCACAATATGAGAGCTATTTGACTAGCTCTTCGATTGTTCTTACTCTCCGTGTTCCTGCTCTACGGAACAATCTCCCCACAATATGAGAGCTATTTGACTAGCTCTTCGATGGTTCTTACTCTCCGTGTTCCTGCTCTGCGGAACGCTTCTCCTAGTCCCCAACAATCTCCCCACAATATGAGAGCTATTTGACTAGCTCTTTGATGGTTCTTACTCTCCATGTTCCTGCTCTGCGGAATGCTTCTCCTAGTCCCCAACAATCTCCCCACAATATGAGAGCTATTTGACTAGCTCTTTGATGGTTCTTACTCTCCATGTTCCTGCTCTGCGGAACGCTTCTCCTAGTCCCCAACAATCTCCCCACAATATGAGAGCTATTTGACTAGCTCTTTGATGGTTCTTACTCTCCATGTTCCTGCTCTGCGGAATGCTTCTCCTAGTCCCTAACAATTTCCCCACAATATGTGCCTTCATATCCTTAATCTTACCATTATATTTTTCTCTAAATTAAATGTTTATTATTTCAAATGATTTATTTCCTTTATGTTTATTAATTTATTTATTTATTTTCTATTATGCAATTTATAAGATTTTATGTTTGTATTTGTAAAATCATAGCTGTGGATTAATCTGTATTTATTAGTGCGACAGAAGATGTGGTAAAATGGAAAGATTGAATTAAAAATCCATTCCTAAAAACATGCAGCAGAGAGCTTTCAGAGCTGTATCTCCATCTTCAGAGTTTTTCAGCATAACAACTCGAGCAATCCTAATATTGAATGCATATATTATTGCAAGGCAATGGCTAAATCAATGTTTTGAGTTAAAATATTCCTTATAAATACATTGTTTTCAATATATACTTATATATATATATATATATATATATATATATATATATATATATATATATGCATACAATATTTTAAGTTTTAGGGTTTTAAGACGTATATATTTCTCAAGTTCCCAGTTTGAGAGGGTACTGAACTTTATTTATTACAAAGGAGCTTCATGTTTTTTTTTTTTTTTTTTTTTTTTTTGTTTTTTTTTAAGAATGGTTTTATATACTTTCTGTTTTTCCTAGATGTCATGGTGTAGGCTATAACTAAAGCACTAACTTCCACTCAGGCTAGAAAATACATGAAAATTGCTTAAAGTATTTTTTTTTATTCTTTCCAATATACTATAACAATTTTTATTGGTGATAAATTTGTATTTAATCCACAAATACGGCAAATGTCTTCGAATGATTTGATAGTATGATTGATTGGTTTGTTACAAGACTGAAGTTGGAGAGGCAGATCGAAGAAGCTCGAAGCTACATTCCTCAGAATCAATTTTTCATGTCAACATTAGATCATGATCCCATTTCTTATTCAGAAATTAGTTTACTTTAAAACAAAATAATTTCAATAGGCACAAAAATTGCCATTTCTCTGTCTAACAACTTAAATAATTTATTCATTGTTTTACAAGAATTTAAATGGCTGTAGATACTTCCATTCTGGGATTTGTAAGAGGATTCTTGAAAGATTAATTGTAGCTATTAAATAATTTCCTGAGGAATAAAGATCCTTCCTTGAAGAGCGTAGTTCTCTCTTCAGCCAATCTATTTATAATCTTTCCAAGATCCCTCATTCTCAAATGGAAGTATTTTCATTTATTTTATTGTTACCAATCTTTAAAATTTATAAGGATTTGTAGGCACAGTTTTTAGTGATCATGAATTTGTGAAATATATATAGTGCACATTAAACCAATAAAATATATGTTTAATTAGTTTCTGTTATTCTCCATATTTTGATTATTAAAACTTAAAACCTCATTTCTATATGAATTTTGAAGGTATTGATTGATTGAAGGCAATTAGGAGTGTATAAAATCAAATACTAATATCAAAATTAAGCTAGATACTAGACAATAGTAACTACAAACACCGATAATAGTCCAGAAACTAATTGAATATATATCCGTCATGGAGATGTAAGCAAAGAGAGTGAGGCATATGTGATCGTCTCAGCAAGAAGCCCTAGTAATGTATTATACATATATACATAAATTCTTATATATGACTGTTACCAATAAGAAATGAGATAAATAACCGAGTATCTATAGAGCTTACTCTAGATAGTATTGAGAAGAAAATTAATTCAAGATCTAAGATTTAGTATAAAGGAGTCGAATAAGAATTGTCTTTATAGGGCAATGATTCAAAGCGACTTGCGATGATTCCACAAATACAAGTGGCTAAGATTTCAATCATTCTTGTTTTAATTTTCTTCTAATGCTTTGTTGAAGTGATCAATTGTGTATGCTGCACAATAAAAAGAGGAGGAGGAAATAATGATGTTTTTTTATTAAATCCCAAACCTCTATAAACTTATTTTTAAAAATATCATTTCTAAAAGTAGGCTAATCATTAATTTATTAAATAATTAAGAAGAAATTCTTGAACAATGTAAATCATTTTATTTTAAATCCTAAAATTAAAAAAAAAAAAGAAAAAAAAAAAGAGTAGCTAAGCTGGAATTTTAAAAAAAATATTTCTGATTATGGTCGGTCATCATACCAGCACTCTACCAAATCTTGTTTCACAGAATAGCTCGTTAACTGTTCTAGAGGATAATCATTATTTTTTATTGTGGAATGATTTCTTGTATGCATGTATATATATACATACATAAAAAATCATTCTCGTACACAGGTCACAAGGGCCAAGAGTAGCAGATACTGTAGAGATATCTGATTCTTGACATGCAGCACACTAAGGAGATAGTAGGGTCAGTACTATGTTCTTGCTGCTTGATTATTCCCTTTTAAGGTACCCATTTATAAATCAATTAAAGGCCACTAGGGACGGTCTGGGACCTCGAATCCAATCCAAAAACGAAGACACTATAAGATAAAATGTTTAGAGCACTCAAGTTTTGAGCTCAAGTCCTTGAGCATATTAGGCAAGCGAGCTTACCTTTCCCCTATATATATATATATATATTGTAATGATAGTTTACATTCATGAAAACAACTTTGAATTCAAATAGCCACTGAAAGTTTGAAAAGCCCGCGCAAACTACAAATCCTAATATACTAATAACATCGTATTATATACGATATAAATTAATAATATTTCTGGACAATGCTGATGTACAATAAATATAGATTAAATGTATATTCATACAATAATGAATTAATCTTTAGGAATTGCAAAATTATAATTATTATCTTAATTATGAACCAACAAAATGCGGAAGTTGGTGGGAGAAGACGCCAACTTTCCCGCTAACAAGAGTCAGTCTATCGCTAGCCACCATGGAGTACAGAGTCAGTCCAGTCTAAGCCTTGCCACCACGGAGTATGGAGTCTCAAGTACAGTCAGTCTATCTATGTCCTCCGCGGAGTACGGAGTCAGAGTCTATCGCTAGCCACCATCTACCGGAGTACCGAGTCAGTCCAGTCTAAGTATAGCCACCACAGAGTACGGAGTCAGTCTATCTACAGCCATCACAGAGTACGGAGTAAGAGTCTAAGTATAGCCACCACAGAGTACGGAGTCTGTGTCTAAGGCCAGCCGAGTACAGAGTCTCAAGCTATAGATATCTATCCTCTGCATGAGAACTGACGGTGAAAGCGTTTCACGCTGAAGAAGAAAAACCTCATAGAAAAAAACGAAAAATCCCGATGCAGTACATTCCCCAATCTAAAACTAGGACTTTCGACACACAACAAACTAAAAAACTTATATACGACTTTAAAAAACCCGATCCCACAAAAAGACAGGACCAATGTGGTCTACAGAATCCCGTGCATCACACGGAACTGCAATAGTACCTACATCGGACATACCAAATACCCCATAAGAAAACGGAACAACACAAACACGAATGATGTTATGAAGAAAGGCATAAAGACCGCTTTATCTAGACATGCCATCACTGACTCCATCCTCTCCACTGAATCCAAGGAAGATAAACGCCTCCTTTCCGAATCAATATTTATCCACCTGGAAAATAAATTGATAATGAAGTCGTTTCCTCTAACTACTCGAACATTTTCCATTTATTAAAAACATCTTCATAAAACACTATACCCTCTGCAATATAGCCCTTCATACCTGTCTCCCTTCCATTATCATCACACCTTTATGACACCTCCCTCCAGCCCCTGTTCCTCTACTACCACCCTCATCTTAATGGGTGGTCAAAACTCCTTCTTCCCCACCCATTCCTTTTCACAAACTTACCACGATCCACCAGGTTCAGAAATGATTACACATCTGTGAGGCATAGTTCTCCCTCAGCTCATCAGTAAGCCTATGTTCATTATGCAGAGAGAGACCATTCTGAAAGGTAGCTGACTTTGGGCTACAGCATTCTCCTAAAACCAATAATAGGCAATGATTTAAAATAATAATAATAATTTTTTATTTATTATTATTAATGTTATATCTCTGTCTATGTTACCCATTTAAGTTTAAAATCTGTATTAATCTACCTCTAATTTAAGCTCTAGCTATAACACACACTTACCGAATTTATTACTCACCCTGTTCCATGTAGAATGTTTTTCTGTTTTTGACATTTTTTTGTATATATATATATATATATATATATATATATATATATATATACTAGTTACTTAGTCCTACTTGTTCTACAGCCCTCATGAAGGCTTGAATTTCAAGCCAAAACTTTGGCAAACAATAAAACTCATATTCCTATTGTTATGTTTTTACCACATTAAAATAAACAATACTTCAAGTAAACCAAAACATTATACATTCTATATTCTTTTTCACTGACTCTTACAAAGCAATTCAATTGTTAACAAAAGAACATCTGTAACCATAGCAACAATTACAGCTGAGAAGATATATCAATCCTCCCCCTTAAATTTTGTGGGTAGCATTTGATTGACGTGTCTCCTCCAAATGGGTCCCTTATCTATCTTAATCTCATAATGGAGGTCACCAGTCTTTGCCACAACAATACCAAAACTCCACTTTTTGTGTCTGGCTGTATAGATCCGAGCTTGAACGCGGTCCCCAACCTGAAATCTTCTGGCTCTTGTTTCATCCTCTCGAGCTTGTTTCATTTCCAGTGGTTCCCCGTTTTTGGTTTTGAACATAACCGCAAGTCTTGACCTTATTTCTCTATGAAACATTAGTTTGTAAGCAGAACTTCCGGTAGCATTAGGAGCCTCTCGTAAATGCATGAGGAGACGGGAAAGTTTCCAGTGTATATTCCCCTTCTCGTTCTGCATGGCATAAAAGGAATTTTTAATTGTTTGCACAAATCTCTCAGCCTGCCCATTCGTAGCTGGATGGAATGGAGCAGACCTTTTATGTACCACTCCATTCTGTATCAAAAATTCCTGAAATTCATGAGAGGTAAATTGTCTTGCGTTATCTGAAACTAAAACATATGGAATTCCGAAGGTAGTAAAAAGCGATAACAGTTCCTTATTGCACCAACTGGATGTTGTAGTTTTCGTGGGTATAACCTCTACCCATTTAGTGAAAGCATCGACTACAATGAAGAAATAATTACCTCCTAAACAAGGACCAGCGAAATCTATGTGGATTCGTTGCCAGGGACCTGTAGGGGATTCCCAAGGATGGAGTTCACACTTCGGAGGCTGATTTCTCTTCAGGCAACATTGATTACAAGATCCAGCTAGCAGTTCAATATCCCGATCTATCCCTTGCCAATAGCAGTAGCTCCTTGCTAATGCCTTCATCTTAACAATCCCTAGGTGCCCAATGTGTAGTTCCTTCAAGATCTCACCTCTAAGTGATTTCGGAATAATGACTCTCGGTCCCTTGAGAATACATCCACTTTCCAGAGTGTACTCATTGTCATTCAGTCCAAATTTCTTCAAACTGGTTCCCTTCTTTAAAGCAGACATGACTTCTTTTATTTCTGGATCTTGGTCAGTCTCCTTTGCAATCACCTTCCTGTCTATTAAAAGGGTTCCTATTTGATTTAACTGAAATACAGTTTGATCATCCACACTATTCCTATTACAATGCTCCACTGGAAACCTTGACAAGTAATCAGCATTTCCATGTTCTTCGGATCGTCTGTACCGTATGGTATAATCAAACCCCGAAAGAAAATGGGCATAATTAAAAATTCGAGTGGCAGAAAGGGTTGGTAATGTTCTGTAAGGGTCAAAAATGGATACTAATGGTTTGTGATCCGTCACAAATGTAAATTTACGGCCATAACAACAAGAAAAGAACTTCTTCAGGCCCCAATATATTTCCACTGCTTCTTTGTCGATTTGACTGTATTTTGCCTCATTCTTTGTTAAAGTCCGCGATGCGAAAGCTATTGGCCTTTCAGAGCCATCCTGAAACCTGTGAGATAAGACTGCTCCAAGACCTACTGGTGATGCGTCGGTTGCTAGTATGAGAGGTAAGTTGGGATTGAAATGGACTAACACCCTTTCACTCATGATTTCCTTCTTCAATGTCCTGAAACTCTTCTGTCCACCTGTAGTCTTGTCCTTTCTGAAGTAATCGACACAATGGGTGTACGATGGTTGAAAATCCTGGGATAAATTTACTATAGTAAGTTGCCATACCCAGGAAGGTTCTTAATTCACTTACATTCTTAGGGATTGGGGTCTTTTCAATTGCTTCAGTTTTATCCCCACATTTATGAAGTCCCGTTTCATCTATAATATGGCCTAAATATTTTATACTTTTAGCGCGGTTCCTCCCTCCCCCATAGGGAGGAACCCCGCTTATAAGGTTGATACAATGAAACAATCCGGAAGTGCCGACTAGAAAATTTTGCGTTTCAGAACCCCTAGAAACCGAAAATAACGGTGGTTCAAATTTGTATATATATATATATGTATATATTTATTTATATATATATATATATATATATATATATATATATATATATATTTAGATGGAACGGCATTTTTCTCCAGCGGTGGTACTCCTCCTCACTTCTTCCCGGAATATTTCGATGGATTCATCTCCATCTTCTTCAGCCAGGTACTTATTCCGGGAAGAAGTGAGGAGGAGTACCACCGCTGGAGAAAAATGCCGTTCCATCTAAAAATACTATCCCAGCGACGAAAAATAACATCAAACATATATATATATATATATATATATATATATTTGTCTGTTCGCTCTCTAAATAGAAGACGAATGGTCCGATTTTGATGAAATTTGGTACAAAAATCTGTCGTCCAATTTGAAAGGTCAAGTTCGTTAACCAGCAAAATCCGCCCACTGGAAGATGGCGTTTGGGGCGAAATTCGCGCAGAAAAAATCGTAACGCTTACGTTTTTGAGTTCATAAGCTTGTAAGTACTCGTTTTATAGGCTTCTTGGGCTAGAAAAACGAATGAAACCATTTTCAAGGCGATAGCTTTAACCGTTGTCGAGAAAATTGGAAAAATAGTTTTTGAATACCGTTTTTGGTTTGGGTACTTAGAATCAAGGGATTCAGTTGAAACATTTACTGCATGTTCTACATTCATTAAAACTAATATGTTGAAATTTTGGTTGCGTTTGGAGTTAAGGAAGGGTTAGAATAAAATATTTTATTAACAGGCATAAAAAAGTTTTGGTAACTTTGTATACTTTCCTTAATATCTCGAAAAACGTTGAGAATTTGGGAAACGGAAGAATACCATTAGAAAGCTTACTAAATGCTCTACAAAAAAGGTTCTAATAAAAGTTTTGATTAGGCGATGTCAATCGGAGAAATACCGTATGAAATGTCAGTTTTGGATTTGTCGATTTCCTTCAAATGTCTTGAAACTGTCGAGGCTCCTACTCCGAGTTCTTTGGCATATTCCCTAGTGTTTTTAATTGCTTATAGTAGTCAAATGTATTTGTCAATGAAACAGGATACGTATAATTAGAATCAATATTTTGTTTGTTAGAATTCGAAGATGCCGTATGAATATCTAGATGTGACAGTACTGGTGTTGATTTCGTTCTTTAGAATTACTCTTGGTATTCCCTATTTTCATCTGTTACCCATAGTTTTTTATTGTTAGTAGATTTTTCTTATTGATTATAGAATATTAATCTATTTGGCTATAAAACAGGGTACGTAAAATTAGTGACAATATTTCGGAGATTTCTGAGCGAAATACGTTTAAGATTTTCTACCACCACGAACGGCTTTTTTCCTCTATTTTTATCCACTAGATACGCTTTATTTTGCATATTATTCTATATAAGTTTTATTCAGCACGGGATTCTGATGAAATGTCGTGTTTTTGCTGTGGATTTTAAATACGATGTATCTAAGATTGGATAACATTAGCGAGTCTACATAATTAAGAACCGACGACGGAGGATTACTTCTTGCTATGATTTAGTCTACATACGTATATTAAGTCCTAAATCCAATCCTCCTAAAGTTCAATGCCCGTAGAAACCAGGGGGCCGCAGGAAATTTACCTGCTAAGAGTTAATCCTCAAGAGCTGTAAATATACCCCAAGTATCTGCCGACACAAATACAAAGCCTAGGCGGAGAGCACCCCAAAAACTCAGATCCAAACATAAGGTTATATACTAAATATTGATAAAGACTACTTAGTTGTAAACCGATTCATCAATTAGCAATCAATAGTTTTCAACAAAGGTTATATACTAAATATTGATAAAAAGTATTTAATTAGAAAAAAAAAACAATATTCCACAAGACTTGTTTTTGGTCCATTTGTATCTACTCCATAGACTTAATTAGGTATATTATTCTATTGTAGTTGGGCAACTAAACTTTGTTTTATTTTGCTAAATAAAGTTTTTTTTCTTGATTTGTTATTCGTCAAGACTTTTATTTGTCCTTGTGTATTTACTAGATAGGTTTTATTCAACATATTATTCTATATAGGCTATATTAGGCTGGGTATTCTACTCAATCTTGTGTACTTCTTCTTGATCCTTCTGTACATGGGCGTATATAAAAACAATTTCGGGGGGGGCTGAGACCATTTCCAGGGTATGGAATACTAAATATTTAGAGCTTGGAATAGTTTTAGGCAACTAAAACGCTATTACACGTAAAATAAAATATGTTTTATGAACTAAGTGATCTTATTTAATTTATTTTTAAGGGTTTTACGAGAAGTTTTTATCATCAATTCAAAATTTCGGGAGGGGCTGCAGTCCCCTCAGCCCCCCCCCCTCATATACGCCCATGCTTCTGTATCCTCTAGAAAGGCTTTATTAGGCATATTTTGTATTGATTTATAGAGCTTTGCTTTAGAATGAGAGCCAGATTCTGTAATTTCCGCTTCTGTGTAAAATGGACTCGGTGTCCCTGACGCCTTAATATCACTTTTATTCGAGATGTTCGAGAGGATTTTGACAATTTTCACAAGATATATAAAAAAAATAAGTTTATTTTTTTTCTAAGCATATCAAATGGCACTAGGGACATGAACGGAACCGCGCTAAGATGCTGCAGTTCCTGCGAGTCGGACTTTTTTGAAAGAAACTGCACTTATCCTTGTTTAGGCGGAGGTTATATTTTCTGATGAGGCTTAACACCGTCTTGAGCCTGGCTAATGTTTCCTCGAACGTCGAGCCCTGGACTATTATATCGTCGAAAAAGCATGCCACTCCATCAACTGCTTGCAACATGGTGTCCATAAATCTCTGCCAAAGTGAAGGAGCAACCTTAACCCCAAACATAAGCCTATTCACTTTATATAGACCTTTATGCGTGCTTAGAGTTTGCAACCTGCTACTCTCCTCGTCCATCCTCATATGTAAATAGGCATTGCTGATGTCTAATGTGCAAAAGAACCGTCCCCCAGTCATTTTCACAAAAATATCTTCAATTCTAGGTATCGGATATTTTTCGTCCATGATAAATTTATTAAGGGTAACCTTATAATCAGCGCAGATTCTGATATTTCCATTTGCCTTCACAACGGGTACAATAGGAGTGCCCCAAGCCGAGCGTTCAATTTTTGAAATGATTCCTAGGTTTTCCAGAGTTCATTTTCCACCTTATGTATCAGTGAGTAGGGGACTTTTCTTGGTTTTATAAATACTGGTTTTGAATTTTGACTTATATGCAATCTGGCCCTTTCATTTGGAATTTCTCCGATTTCAGATCGGAAAAGATCATCGAATTCTTCCAGTAATTTGGTAAGCTGTAGCCCTTCCGTGACAACTACTGATTTCATTTCAGACCAATCCAGTTTTACCTCCCTTAACCAATCCCTTCCAAGAATGGCATCAACATCTTGATTCACTATAAATAGTTTCCCTATAAAGGATTGCTCTTTGTATCTGCATCTAACAAACACAAACCCTTTGGGTTTTATAACCTCACCAGTGTATGTGCGAAGTTCCACAGCTGTTTTCTGTAGCTTATTTCCAATGTCAAGACTGTCGAATTCTTTTAGAGATATCACACTTAGGGCTGCTCCAGTGTCAACTTCCATGGCTACAGATTTTCCTTCAATCTCCAATTTGACGATAAATTTATCTGTGCTTCGCCCTGATAAACTATTTATTTCGTGGGAATCAAGTTCTGCTCCTTTCTCTTCAGCTTGATGCACAGATTTTCTCTTAAATTCTCGACATACTCTAGCAAGGTGCCCAACAGTCTTACATGCTCGACAAATTGCAGATTTAAACATACATTGATTGGCTTTATGAGAAGTATTCCCACACCTGAAACAACGTCTACCAGATAAACGATGTTTATCCTTATTTTGAGAAGCCTTCTCTATTTTCTCCACATAACCTGTTTGTTCCTTAGATTCTAGTTTATGTAAAGAATTATTTTTGCTTGATGTGAATATCTCATTCTCCACTTTTGATAATTCAATAGCTTTAGCCATTTCTAGAATCTCATTACCTTTTTTTATTTCCCTTTCTTGCATGATTCTAGTTCGAATTTCTGAGTCTTTCAACCCTCTAATAAACTGTAGGCAAATTAACATTTCTGCAACAGACTTCCCACATTCGCACAAAAATTTGCAGTCTGCTGCTAATTTCCTTAAATCTGAGGCAAATTCACTAACTGATTCCTCTGGTCTCTGTTCCCTACAAATGAACTTATGCTGTATAGCTAAGAGACTGGCTTGAGGCTCTAAATAACTCTTTAATAGGCTGACTAATTCTATGTAGGTTTTAGATAATGGATCCTCAGGTGAACAGAGGTCATACAGTTTCTGATGTACAAGTGGAGTTAATGCATGTAGGAGTGTGTAGACTTTAATCTGTTCATCATTTATCCCTTTTAAATGCATAAAAACATTTAACCTTTTCACAAAATTAGTCAATGACTCCTGCTCACCATATGGAACAAAATTAAGGTTAGCAGTAGTACTTACTAGGGAGGACTTAACTTGATCTCTAGTTTCACAATTAGGTCCATTCAGAGTTTCAGAATTTAAATACTGCTTGAGCCTTACCTTCAATTCTGTGAAGATATCATCCACTCTATGGCGGTGCTCAATTTCATTTTCAAATTCCTCATCAATAGTTAGCAATTCTATTTTCTCTTGAATGTCATTAAATTTTTCCCAATTTGCTTCTAAAAGACTCAATCTTACACTTATATCTTCTTGAAATTCTGGCTTCCCTTGGTCCAGATATTTTCCTAAGTGAGTTAACTTACTCTTGATACAAGCTCTAGAAGGGTTTAACTTTCTTATTTCTTCAGGAACCTTGATTTCCATTTCTTCTTTTTATCCTCGTCGCCAATTTGTTATGTTTTTACCACATTAAAATAAACAACACTTCAAGTAAACCAAAACATTACTATATTCTTTTTCACTGACTCTTACAAAGCAATTCAATTGTTAACAAAAGAACATCTGTAACCATAGCAACAATTACAGCTGAGAAGATATATCTATATATATAAAAATCACGTGTCTGTTTTTCTGTTTTTCTATTTTTCTGTTTTTCTGTTTGTTTGTTCCTTATACAAATCCACATCGTTTGACTGATATTGATCAAACTTCGCACATAGATACGTCTTGATCCGGGAAATCTC
Source organism: Gonocerus acuteangulatus (assembly GCA_946811695.1). Taxonomy (NCBI): domain Eukaryota; kingdom Metazoa; phylum Arthropoda; class Insecta; order Hemiptera; family Coreidae; genus Gonocerus; species Gonocerus acuteangulatus. Next base: position 95,417,700 of record OX328127.1, on the reverse strand, counting down.
GTAGTCTAGCTCAAAATCTTCTAGGATTCATAGTTTGGAAGTAACGAGTTCGAAACTGTCATATACAGAAGAGTTTATAGTCAGAAATCGGCATTTTCTTTCCAGTGTTGCCCCTCCTTCTAAGAAGAAGTGCAATACAAAACCTTTGTTTGTTTATCTAAATAGTAGGTTTATATTCTCAGAGTTTGGACAAATATCATATAAGATATCATATAATAAAATATCATATTTTTTAAGATTAATTTTCTTAATATCAGATCAGTTTTCTTCATATTAAATCAATTTTGATTTGATTGCCTAGGGCAACACTGCTCTAACCTGAATATAGACTAATATCGTATAAATAAGTATATCATAAAAATGTTCTGTGTTTATCTAATCATAATTTGGACTAATATAATATAATTAAGTGTTCATGTTTCTATTCAGAACTTTAATAATTTCAATACTTTTGTTGAGAGAGTTTTTTTATCTCTTTAGTAAAGGAAGGTTGCAATGTCGGTTATAGTATTCGGTATCTCTCACTCGCTTTTCTGTTTAATGAATAAATGAATATGTACTGGTATTTGATGGAGAGGGTTTTAGTATGTGGAAAAACACTTAACTTTTTTATTGAAACTGATGAAGTGTGTAAATAACAATAAAAACAAGGCTAAAAGTATTTTGGAATTGTTTACACTGATGTGGACCTTTTTTTAACTATGAGTCTCAAAGGTGAAAAATATTTTGTTTCATTTATAGATGATTATAGTAAGATTGCTCTCATGTTAATTTCTTCATAATTGTTCAGTATTGTTTATTGTTATTTAAGTGTTTAGTGATGAATTCCCTTTGTCGCGGTCTCACTCAAATAAATAGTAAGATTGCTAGGATTTAAACTATTAAACCTAAAACAGAAGTTTTTCATTCCTTTGTTCAATAAGTAAATGAGGTTGAAAACTTAGGAAATAAGAGAATTGGTATTGTGAGATATGACATTGATAAGGAATATTTAAATAGTAAGAATTATGACTACCAAAAAAAAAAAGGGTATCATAATTAATCCCTGTCCCTCATATGTTCATGAATTAAATGGTGTGATTTACTAGAACAATTATGAATATATCTCATTGTTTACTGGCAGAAGCTATTGTAGAAAAAAATGTTGGCCAGAAATGGTCTGTGAAGCAACTTATTTGAAAAATCTCTCTTTAGCTAACACCATTGACAATAAAATACCCTATGAAAACTGTTTTGGAAAGAAACCAGATGTTTCTAACTTTAATTTATATGGTAGTAAAAATTTTGTTAGGAAACCAGAACAAATAATAACTTCTAAATGGGATTTTGTAAAGGACTTAAATTTATGAACTTTAAATTAATTCTCTCACATACATATGTAAATATTATTAAAATATTATATTAAATGTTGTTATATTTAACTTATTTTTTTATTCGCATATAGATAGATGTACATAATAAATTACATAAATGTTTATAATCATACAAATGAATGTATATAAATGAATTAATTTTCACCACGTTTTGAAACATTATTTTATTGTTACAAGAGCTGTATGGTTTAGCAACCCTATTAATTTGGGCAGCCTCACTTTAATTTTTTTTTAATAAAGTTATTCTTAATGCATGCTATTTTTTTGCAGATAAATTAATGTATTAAAATATTATTTTTATAAGAAGAGGAAGTCACGTGAATTGTGGTGTTCTAATAAATGAATAAGTAATTAAATTTTCCATGCAATTTTTTATTAATTTAATATCCATAATAATTTAATCATTATATTCTGACATATGCTTTCTTTTGTCTGAGATAGTTATATCCTCTGACTGTCAACATTTAGTCGGAGAGCTGGTAACGCACATTTCATGAAGTGTTTTATGCACCTTGGAATTTTGGTGTATTGCATGTCGTGGATAGGTAAGGCATATAAGTGTAGCCTGGACATACCTTGGAACACCAGGTACTGCACATAGGGGAAAGGTGTTAAAAAAATATGTCACTAAAATGGTATTTTATTCAGAAGTCAACAATCTTTAATGTATAATTAAGGCAAGTTGCTTTATTTCTAGAACAGCCACAACTGTCCTGTCCAGATGATTGGTGCTCTCACTCACTCTTACGGTTACACACAGTGTATTGCAGTCTATCATCGGCTGAATTTATTTTCATGTTTGCTGATTACTAAACCTCACAAAAAGTGTCTGCCCTTTTGTAATTATTTTCAATTATGGTGTTTAAATAGCAGTGTGAAGAAGAGACTTCATTTAATATTACAAAAAACCCACTTCGGTTTTTTTTTTTTTTTTTTTTTATATGTATCCCACTTAAAAGTGTCTGCCTTATATATTATTCATTATAGAATTGCCTTAATTTTACATTGAACACTTATGGCTTCTGAATAAAACACTATTTTTGGCCCATAGTTTGTTACTGATTACCATGCGCAGTACCTGGTGTTTCAAGGTATGTCCAGCAACCATATACTTAACTTTTTATCTACACTAGAGACCCACTATACGACAATTTCAAGGCACATAAAACACTTGAAAAGTGTGTTACCAGCTCTTGGACTAAATGTTTAAATACGGTTGCAATTCTGGTAAAAATATTGTTGCTCGCCAAGTCAATGTCGTTATTGAAATTCCCAAATACCTTTAATTCATTGTTGTCCATAACTGTAAGAAAAATATCTTAAATTTGTTTTTATTCTTAGAGGCCCCTATTTCCTATGATAGAAGGACTATCCTTATAGAAGAGTGCATGAACCATAAAATTTGAAACAGAAGCTTTAATAGAAAGGAAAAAAAAGTGAACAAAAATATGTGAAAGTGTATTTGAAACAACAAACTATGTTTTTAAAACTTTCCTTTTGGCATACATAACATAAACCCTGCACGACTTACCTACTTTTTCATTCATAAAAAAAACTCAGTTACGGATTATTACATGAACAGGTAAACAATATAACATATTAATATTATATTTGCGCAAGGTTGAGGTTTTAGCTTTAGATGTGAAGCCCTTAAAATAAATAAATATTATATTTAAAAAAAAAATCAATGAAAATAAAGAATATAGTTTCAGTTGTAGGTTATGACAACTTATAACTAATCATAACCTTAATTAAATGCCTCATTTGTATTGCTATTTTTTATGAATATTTATTTATGGACCACATATTTTTTTTTCTTTAAAAAAATTAAACACAGGGAGTTTGGTTTGGATTTTCTTCCAATTAAATTATTTGGAATCACTTAATTGTAATACCATTTTAAAAGTAAGGGTACTTTTTAAAAAATAAGGATCAATTTAATTTCCACCCCACTTTCTCTAAAAAAAAATGGAAAATAATTTTTTCAGCCGAGCTCTCAATTTATTATCTTATATTCTCATAATTTGGACCAATATAATATAATCATTCCTTTTTTTAAATATATAATATAAAGTAGGCATACCATGGAAGCAGGGTTACAACTATTTAATATGAAGCATGTGTAGCATGGTAAGCCCGGCTACAGATATTTAATATAAAGTAGGTGTAGCATTGCACACCGGGTAACAGCTAGTCACCTATAAAACATGTAGTTTTATTAAGATACCATGACCGAACCGGGTAAATGTCAAGGAGCGTGGTCTCCACGCCGATCCTTTTGAAACTTTGCACTATAACGTATTTTGATGCACTAAACACGAATCCGATAAAAAAAAAGCTCGCTTTTCACTTGGAAAGAATTTATGAAACACTAAAGTTCACTGTTATGGAGGTTATAAAAGACGGGGTAACGGCGAATTTGTAAACACGCGCATGCGCAATAGTCCTTAATGACGAAGTGTAATTGAAATTTAGACTCACCTTGTGGTAGCTGACTTGGTCGTAAATTGTCGCTTTTGGGCATACGTGCTATGCGTTTCCGCTCGCTCAAGAAAATATCAAAACCCCTAGCCAAGCCAACTCGCTAAAATTAATACAATTCTATTATGTAAGATTAGCAAGCAAATAAATGTTATTTGAAAAATTTGAGCGTCCTCACCTGTCGTAACATGTCGCTTATGAACATACGTGCTATGTCGTATCATGTCGCTTATGGGCATACGTGCTGTACGTTTCCGCTCGCTCAAGAAGATATCAAAACCCCTAGCCAATCCAACTCGCTAAAATTAATAGAATTCTATTAATTTTAGCGAGTTGGATTGACTAGGGGTTTTGATATCTTCTTGAGCGAGCGGAGCGAGCGGAAACGCATAGCACGTATGCCCAAAAGCGACAATTTACGCAATCATATCATAAATGCTATTTAATTTTAACACCTCCCCACATTTATCACATTTCTTTTCATTACTTATTACATTATTGTTAATTAAAAAATTGATTAAATCTATTCTATTTTGAATTAAAACAATAAATTCATGCAGCTTCATTATAAAGACCACTCGAACTATTCTAAGTAATTAAATGGCGCAAATTAGAACGCATGAATCATAAAGGCATTAGCGAATTATGAAGGGATTTCTGTTATATAATATTTGTCAACAGCAAAAAAAAAATTTTAAAGAATGGTTTATTATTTAAAAAAAATATTTTTGAAATAAATAAGTGGTGATAAATTGAAATAATTGATGGTCAATTTCAATTAGACATCCTTATTACGAACTTTTCCATACCCGCGCATGCGCATGTTGACAAACATAGTAGGTTACATTACCTTTTAGAACCCGCACAACAGTGAACTTAAATGTTTCATAACTTCTTTCCTAGTGAAAACCCACTTTCAACCTGCACTCATTCAATTCACTCGTCCACCAACATACACCTCTCATTCTTCTAACACCCCTCGGTATCGCCTTCCTCGCACACCCTAACACCCAGTTCTCCACTCTGCCAGCAAATCTGACTACATCCATCCTCTTGCACACCCGGTAGCAAGCCACCTCATTCAGACTCTCAGCCAGACACTCTCTAAATTTTTCCCAATTTGCCTTCCTCAATCTAAACTTTGCATGCTCCACACTCATGCTCACCTCCTTTCCATCCCCTCCATTCACAACCTCACACACTATCACTTTATGCGCACTTGACGTCCAGTCCTCACACACTCTCCATCCCCACACCCTTCCATTCATACTAGGCGATACCCCAGTCACATCTATGAAGCTGGAACCCCTGAAATTCTCAAAAGTTGGCACCAGCCCATCGTTCAACAACATCCATCCCATCTCATCCAAACAGTCCTGTACATCGACACCCCTTTCATTCAATACATCTCTACCCCACCTCGGATTCCTCGCATTCACATCCGCACAGAACACAACATCCTTACCTCTCAATACTCTACCAATCATTCTCGTCCACTCCAAGTACCCACCGATCTCTTGGGACGGCTGGAAGTACATATTCACCAAGTAGAATACTGCGACTCTTGACACTATTTGCACTACAACACAATGCTCCGTGCACAAAGACCCAATCTTCAGTACACCAATCTTGGGATCCAGCACAACCACAGCCGCCCAAGATCTCCCATCCACACCACTCCCAACATTCACTCTCGCAGTTATACCAAATCCAGCAACCTTTCCGTCCGCTCTCACCCAAGGCACCTGCACAGCAATCACACTCACACCCTCATTCACACACACCTCCCTCAGTTCTGCCGCCATTGCTGCCGCCCTGTCCATATTAAGTTGGGCCAGCTTCAACCTATTCATACTTAGTGTTATTCTCAAGCTGCCGCCTCTCAGCCTGGAACACTGGACAGCCTTTCCAATTTACTGAGTGATTCCTCTCCCGGAATCCATACCTGATGCAATTCGCACAGGCCATCTCCTCTCTTCACGCAGGCTACCTCGTGATGGCCCTCCACACCACACCACGCACACACCACTTTCGCATCACACAGACTCGCACCATGTCCATACCTGTGGCACTTCGCACACTTTCTTACATCCAGATGCTCATACACCCTGCAAACCCTCAAGCCGACATACACCCTACCTGCCGCAATCAACCTCTTAAACACTCTGGGACTCACTCTCACAATCCACTCAACACATTCATCCCTCCTCACAACACCGCCTCTCCTGCTAAGCTTGAACTCCGGTACGAACTCACCCTTGCATTCATCATCATTCATACCTACGAACAGCACCTCATTTCTCTTCCTCACACACGCCAACAGCTCCTCCTTCCCAATATCACCATCCACACTCAACAACTTCACCCGCGGCATCCTCCATCCATCCTGACCATCCACAATCACACCCTTCTCTTTCAATCGCTCATTCACTCGTAACCTTTCAACATCTCGTTCATCGTGCACCTCCACAACAAAATTTCTCCCTCTCCTTCTCAACCCTCTCACTCTCACATCTCCCATCTTCGCATCAAGACATTCCACCATCTCCCGCCTTGTCACCTTCCTCTCACTCGGAACTTCCAGTCTCACTCTAGGGCCCCTTGCACTCCTCCCCTTTCGCACCACCGTGGCCCAATCAGTCTCCCTTTCATCCACTTCCATAAAGGTAACATTATCCTGGTCTCGCCTCATACTCGCACTCATCCCTGCATTCGCATCTCTCACCGCTTTCTCTACCACCTCAGCCACGCGCTCATTCACACCCGTGCTGGCGACAACTGCACCGACGCTCTGGACAACCTTACCTTCCAGTGGCTCGACAACCTCATGAACCGCCGATAACCTGGAATATACACTGTTAAGATTCTCCTTCACCTCTTCCATAAATGAACGACCTATGGTAATCTCAGACTTTACCGCTTTCAGATCACCAAGGACCTTGGCATTACATTCACCCACTACCTTCCACACCTCCTCCACCTCGCCTGATCTCTCCTGCTCAAAGATCGTCATAGTATCAAACGCAGCTCCAACCTCAAACTTGATCTTCTCCAACGCTTCAGTGCATTCTTGCTTTACCTGCCTCACAACCCTTTCACCTGCCTCCTGCGCCTCCTTCGCCACTGCCGCCACAATCTCCTTACCCCAGTCGACCTCCACCAATGACTTCAGCGTTCTCTCCATCTGATAAACTTTCTGCGCCATCCTACTAACCTTAAGGTATTCTCCCTCCATCCTGTCGAAGACGCTTACCAACTTCTGGAACCTAGCACTGTAGTAACCTTCGTGCTTAGCCGATGAAAAGTTTCTCGATGTGTAACTCTTCAGTTCCTCAATCGCCATACTCGCTTCTCCTCTTAACTCCACCACCAACTCCTTGACTCCTTCTTCCGGCGACGATTCTGACCTCGCTCGCCTCCTCCGCTTCTGAGTGTGTCTCTCCCTCGGCGTAGACATACCTCCGTCACCTACTCCAGTAAGCTCGTACTGTAAAGGCGTCATTTCTGCCCTCTGAACTACTGCCTCCTCCCGCTGCTGCTCCTCGCTGTTGATAATATTTGAATCAGTTTCCATAGTAAGTTTAAATTCCACAACCGCTGGCAGTGGAAACAGTCAATAAGGACATTTTGAAGACTCTATGGCTGCGTTCACTGCCGACCAATACACAGGCGATTCTTACCACGGCTGGCCACACAGAAGTAGAGAAGCTAGCGGAAGTTGCAGATAAAATTCACGAGGTGATTCTACCAGAAGAAGTTTGTTCGGTGGGTAATGCAAGTTCTTCTTCCTGGCAGAACACAGCTTCACGCTTAGAATCGAAGATAGAGCAGCTGTCCGCGCAAATTGCAGTTTTGTCTTCTCGAGGCCGCCAAGGACAGCGGGAGGATTCATCTATTCAGTTCCATAGGACAAACCAGAGAAACCGAAGTCGTTCCAAGAGTCAAGCGAACAGACCAGATTGGTTATGCTTTTATCATTTCCGATTTAAGGAAAATGCTAACAAGTGCATTCAGCCATGTTCCTGGGAGAGATTGCACAAGAAGTCGGAAAACTAGCTGATGGCCCGGAAGTGGCGTGTGCCGGTGCCAGCAGTATTGCACAACGCCGTATTTTTGTACAGGATAAGAGAACAGGACTTTCTCTGCTAATCGACACTCGGCGCAGAAATTTCTGTTATTCCTACAAGGAAGTGCATGAAGCCTGTCCAGAAGGATTTTACTTTATATGCTGCAAACGGTACCAAGATTAAGGCCTACGGTGAGGAAACTTTGAAGTTGGACCTTGGACTTCGTCGTTCTTTTAAATGGCCTTTCGTAATTGCGGACATACCCAGAGCTATTATCGGAGCGGACTTTATGTACTACTACAACCTGATGGTTGATCTCAAGGGTCGACAACTGATTGACAAAACAACAGGGTTGACTTCTAGAGGCAAAATCATCAACGAGATTCCAGCATCTATCTCAGCCGTTCCCGAAGGACACCCATACGCCTTCTTGCTTCGCGAATTTCCGGACATTACCAGACCAAGTTCCATGAAGGAGCCGGTGAAGCATGACACCGTTCACTTCATTAAAACGACCGGACATCCTGTCTCTGCGAAGGCTAGAAGACTACCCCCTGATAAGTACCTGAAGGTGAAGGAGGAGTTTAATCATATGATGGAAATGGGTATATATCGTCCATCTAAGTGCCAATGGTCGAGTGTTTTGCTGTTCTGTTGCTTTTCTGTTGTGGACAAGAAAGATGGAAAAGTTCGTCCTTGTGGAGACTTCCGCCAACTTAATTCTCAGACAGTGCCTGACCGATATGGCGTTCCAAATATAATGGACTTTCGCAACAACCTGTACGGTAAGACACATTTCTCAAGGCTAGATTTAGTAAGGGCTTATTATCATATTCCGATCAGAGAGGAAGATGTGCCCAAGACAGCAATAATTACTCCGTTTGAACTATTTGAATTTTCAAGGATGTGTTTTGGACTGAAAAATGCTGCGCAAACTTTTCAGCGTTTTATGGACAGCATACTCCGAGATTTGAACTTCTGCTTTGTTCTCCTGGATGATGTGCTTATTGCCTCGTCAAGCCACAAGGAGCACATCGATCATCTACGGGAGGTGTTCAAAAGGTAATAGTAAACAAGGCCAGTCGTTGTCTTGGGCAACGGAGAGTTGAGAACTCTCACCTGGGTTTCTTTCTCTCTTGGTTAGGTTAGGATCTAATATAAAGTCTTTATACTCTTTTACTTTTCTAGATCTTCTAATTTTCATCGTCTTCCTGAAGTTCGGGAGAACAGTGATCTGTTCTTGATCCCTACAGTCCATATATAAAGAAAAAAACACTTAAAAATCACTTTTAAATGAGGAGAATTTTTCTATAAACAATCACAGTACTCTGCCAAAACAGCTGTTAAAAGAGGAAAAGGAAGACGGTCTTAAAAAAAAAACTAGGCAAAGAAGGAAGATAAGGTCAAGAAAATACGAGGGAAATTAAGGGAAGATTCTTTTCATAGCTGGTGTCAGCTTCCGTCAAAGGGTAAGGGTGTGGTTCTTTTCTCTCAATATAAAATAGTACTTCCAGGATGTCGACGAAAATATGAATGTCTTGCAGCGAATTGAGCACAGCCATCAAGCTGAATTGCAACTCAATTCCAGGTCGAACGATTCCTGGCAGAAGCTGAGGATTCCGTTGCAGAGCCTGAAACTCTCCCCCATGTCCTGGGAGTCTCTCAGAAGTCAGAACTTCTAAGAATAAATCGACATCATAAGGTGCGAACCTATGTTGCAGATTTATTCAACATTTAGGAAGAAAACTGGATTTGAGGTTTATGAGGAAGTGAGCTGCATAGCCGAAGATGGTTCCACAAGAAGAGCAGACATTGTGGTTATAGATCGCCAGGCATCCACCGGAATTATTTTGCATCCAACTGTAAGATTCGAGATAGACGAGAATCAGCCCATAGTAGTTGGCAATGGAAAATAACTCATTTATGAATAATGTATTCCCTACTTCCTTAAAAATTACTGAATCGAAAATTGGGAGGGAATCGGCCTTCTCTTTGGTACAAGAGGTGCCTTCATTCGCACAAAAGATTGAAAATTAAATGCGACTTTGAGTCACTGGCTCGTTTAATCATAAAGGATTCAATTAGGATAAACCACCAACTGATGTCTTATATGTAGCCGGAAGCTTATTTCATTCCAAGGAGAATAAAGTGTATAAGAAAAAAAAAATACAAAAGAAGATTTTCCTTGGAATTATAAGAAAGCTGTCGCTAAATATGATCAGCCGTCAGTTGGACATGAATGTTTCCTTCAAATAACTAGGATTTCACCTAACACAATGTTTTAATTATAATTGATAAATCATCAAAGTCACCAGCCTCTTAACGTGTCTTTAAATATATAATTGGGTTTGTGAACAAATAAAAAAAAAACACATAGGATCGATGAATATTTGAACACTTCTCTCAATTTATTTTATAGTTACAATTTCAATTACTATATTCATTCGCTTTTTCTAAAATTCTATTCCCCAAAGATTTTTTTTGTCGTTATCAAGCCAACTAAACACATATAAAGTACGAAATATAATAGGAAGAATAAATGGAAGAAATGAAAGAAGTAAAAAAGGTATCGGACATATCGTCCCTACCATGTCAAACTATCGAATATGCAAATCGGAGTAAAATAGGAACGAACATATTATATCCACTGACGAAGTAATATATTGAAAAATGGTCTTATTTGATACTTTATTTAAAGTATTAAAGGCTAATCTAGGTAAATCTGAAGGAGAGCGTCCTCAGCTACGATTTTCTTCAAAGTTTGCACTATAACGTATTTTGATGCACTAAACACGAATCCGTTGAAAAAAAAAACCCCGCTCAACTAGGAAAGAAGTTATTTTTAAAAAAAAGTTCACTGTTATGAAGGTTAGGGAAGAATGCCTTGGACTACTTTTGGGCATAGAATTCTTTTCATTTCTGCGAGTTGGATTGACTAGGGGTTTTGATGTTTTCTTGAGCGAGCGGAGCGTAGCGGAAACGCATAGCACGTATGCCCAAAAGCGACAGTTTACGACCAAGTCAGCTACCACAGGTGAGTCTAAATTTCAATTATACTTCGTCATTAAGGACTATTGCGCATACGCGTGTTTACAAATAAGCTGTTTACCCCGTCTTTTATAACCTCCATAACAGTGAACTTTAGTGCTTAATAACTTCTTTCCTAGTTGAGAGCGGTTTTTTTTTTCAACGGATCCGCTACGCTCCGCTCGCTCAAGAAAACATCAAAACCCCTAGTCAATCCAACTCGCGGAAATGAAAAGAATTCTATGCCCAAAAGTCGTCCAAGGCATTCTTCCCTAACCTTCATAACAGTGAACTTTTTTTTAAATAACTTCTTTCCTAGTTGTGAGCGGGTTTTTTTTTTCAACGGATTCGTGTTTAGTGCATCAAAATACGTTATAGTGCAAACTTTGAAGAAAATTGTAGCTGAGGACGCTCTCCTTCAGTTTTACCCTAATCTATGAAGGGGTTAGAGTTGCGAAAATTTGCAGCAAGCCGTATCGCCCACAATCCAAGAACAAAGTCTCGAATCTAGAAACGAGAGTTTGCATATTCCATAGTTTGACATGGCAGGGTCGATATGATTAGAATTGGAAAATGTCCTCGCTGGAATTTCTACATCTAATCGATCTAGTAAGTATCGATCTGTTCTCTAAGGTAGTATTTATGTTTGTATTTAGTGCAGTTGATTCATTTGTTTGTTTAGGCTTTTCCTAATTTTGAGCGTTGTGTTGTTTTTATTTGTCTCTCTCCTGTCTTCAACCAATAATATAGTCCTACTCGGTGATGTGTGTTTCTTATTATTTATCTAAGATGTCATATTAAAGGAAGCCATAAGTAGGTTAGGGATGGTTTATTCTTCTTTCTCTCAGATGTCATATTAAAGGAAGTCCTAAAAAGGTTAATAATCAAAATGAATAAGTCTGAGCTGTGTGATATTCTCTTCAAGTGGCTTCAAACTTTTGAAGTAGAAGCAAAATACAAGTCAGTAGGAGACTTGACAGATGGTGTAGTACTCAGTCAAGTTCTCAATCAAATCGCTCCGGAATGGTTTACATCAGTCTGGATGACCAAAATAAAGACAGATGCTGCTGGAAATTGGCGAATTAAAATGAGTAATTTGAAAAAAATTCTTGAGAAAGTATTAGATTACTATCAGGAGGCATTTTCTCAGAATGTCAGCTCGAGTGTGAAACCTGACATCAGTAAAATAGTTGAAATGAACGACTCCAATGAAATGGGAAGGATGCTTCAGTTAGTTTTAGGCTGTGCTGTCAATTGTAATAACAAGCAGGAATACATAAAAAGGATTATGGATATGGAAGAAAGTGAACAACGAGCAATGATGGAATGTATTCAAGAGTTAGATAACGGTGGAGCTCTTAGTTTCTCTGCTAGCTTATCTCTTGATCCACACGTCGAGCATCTTGTATCTCAACTCAATGCTGCAAATCTCGCGAGAGAGAGGGCCGAGCAAAGGTGTCATGAATTAGATTTACAAGTAAGAAATTATATATTTAATAATGATATGGAAGTTTACATGTATGTGATTTTCTTTGTTCCATGTATTTATTTGTTTAATGTTGGATCAAGTTGCTTGGACCTATATTTGTGTTAACATTACTTTTGCCGTGAAGAAAATTGTATTGTTATTCCAAGAAGGAGGCGAATATCTCTGAATAATATTATGAAGGAAGGTGTAAAGCATATATCATAAAGGGGTCATTTCATGTCAAATCAACACACTTTTCGGACTTGATGTCTCAGATTTCCATGATTTTTGGTATGCAGTAATGTATCATAGACTTATGAAAAAATGCCAAATTTCAGTTATGTAGCACAACTCTTTTTGAAGTTATTAATTTTTAAAGATTTAAATTTTAATGAAAAGTTGTCATATTTTTGCACCTTTGGATGTCTATAGGCTCGCAACCAGTGATGATATTAACCTGGGAGTGGTCTCATTTTAAAGCTGTTGAATGGGGATTTAATATAATATGCCACAAAATAGGGGTTACAATTTAAAAAAAGTTAAAAATTTTAAAATTTAAATTTCTCAAAAAGTGGCAATTTTAAAAATTCCAAAAAAATATCAAATATAGTTTGTAATGTCTTAATACATATATCAAAATTCTATCATGGGATCTCAATGAGATCAGGAGATACAGGACTTAAGAAAAACACATTTTGTAAAAAATACCAGAATTAGTATCGTTTTTGACAATTTTGAATAGTTCACTGAATAAAACAAGTAACACTTTACAATGAAACAAGCAGTGGCTATTACTTTTAAATTTTTTCAATGTAGAAAGGTCATACAGACCCTTGCCATCCAATATTATGAGTAAAGTTAGGGGCTAACAAATTAGTTCATCGAGACTTGAATCGTTGGAAGATACCTACACATTGGTTCACTTCACTGTCTCGTTAACTGTATGTTAGGCCAGTCTGTGTGACGGGCTTCACTTTGCATATCGTATCTGCAAAGGGATCCACAGTGTATCAAGTGGTGTGGGTTAAATAAATGAGGGTGATGGACCTGAAGGATGGAGGAATGTAACTTGGACTTTACTGCAATCTTCCAGAACATAACTCAACCACCAAGTGTCATCATAGATTGATGTTACGTACACACTAATATCTGCTCTATGACCTAAACCACAGAAAATATTCTCGAAACAATGCAGAAGAAAGTAATTACATATTTACTTTGGTTCCACATTTGAGAGGCATGGAGGCATGTATTTTCTGTTTGCCTTATAAAATAATAGCTGTATTGTATTGGTTGGCCAGTTCTTCAGTTGTAATGTATTCTTCAAGGTTCAAAAATATAGTTTGTATTAGATATGTTCTGATGTCACCATTCAAACAGTTGCCTTCCATCCATAATTTGGTTTCTATGCGGTCTTTGTAGGCTTGCACTGGCTGCTATTCTTTTCATCGTGCCCCAGCCCATAGCATGGTCCTTTGCTATGTGTTGTTGCTGAAAAAAATGCCATTCAGCCTTAGCTCCAAATTCTTGCTTTTGATTACTCAAGTTAATATAGTTTTGCTTATTTTTGTATTGGGTTGCAGAGCCATAGGATAAGAATCTTTTAGATATCTAATTTTTTAGATTATCTCTTTGAACCTTTCATTTCAGATATTCCAAGATATAACTTGGGTCAGGTTGAAGGCTCTAGTGTTGAGGTTGAGACAGTCTGAAATTATTAAAAAAATCAATTTTTTTGACTTCTTTCTATTTAAAATACACCACAAAAGGGTGAATGCTTGCCTGACTATTTGACCAATGGCATGATTGTGTCTTATCTTGCAAAATGATCAAATATTCTCAGGAAATGACAGCCACTTCACATTCCACAATATATTCCTTTTTATGTCTCAGAAATGCACTTTATTCTTTTGCTGTGAAGTGATGACGAAGTAGGACAGGAATCCCCGTTTTATCGGAGTAAAAGGGGTTTTCCCTCTACTTGTAGGCCAATCAGCTTCAGTTTTCTTTTACTGAGAGGTTTCCAAATAGTGTACTATAAAGTAATCATTACATTGTATTAATTTAATAGAGTCCTGCACACTTCATAGCAAAATTAGTAATTAAAAAATAAAATTTAACTAATACGGTAGGTTATTTACAAAGCATGTGTTTTTCTTAAGCCCTGTACCTTGAGATCCCATGATAGAATTTTGCTATATGTCTTAAGACATTGCAAACTATATTTGATATTTTTTTGGAATTTTTAAAATTGCCACTTTTTGAGAAATTTAAATTTTAAAATTTTTAACTTTTTTTAAATTGTAACCCCTATTTTGTGGCATATCATATTAAAGCCCCATTCGACAGCTAAAATGAGACCACTCCCAGGTTAATATCATCACTGGTTGCGAGCCTATAGGCATCCAAAGGTGCCAAAAGATGACAACTCTTCATAAAACTTCAAAAATAGTTGTGCTACATAACTGAAATTTGGCATTTTTTCATAAGTCTATAATATATTTCTGCATACCAAAAATCATGAAAATCTGAGTTATCAAGTCCGAAAAGTGTATTGATTTGACATGGAATGACCCAAAGTCATCTTGAGCAGTCCTCCCATTACTATGTCCTTTTTTTAATAGTTCATTCTTATGTTAGTTTTCTTTTTCTGGGCTTTTTAATTTAATTTTATTATTCCTAGTTAGATTGTGTTTGGGTCATTCCATGTCAAATCAACACGCTCATTCAAACTTCATGTCTCAGATTTTCATGATTTTTTGTATGCAGTAATAAATCACACATGTGAAAAAATACCAAATTTAAGTTATTTAGCACTATTTGTTTTTAAAGATTTAAATTTTTATGAAAAAATGTCTTGTTTGGCACCTTTGGATGCCTATAGGCTGGCAACCAGTGATAATATAAACCTTGGGGGGGGGGGGGGTTCTTATTTTAAAGCTGTTGAATGGGGCATTAATATGATATGCCACAAAATAGGGGTTACAATTTAAAAAAAAAATAAATTTCTCACATTTTTGAAGTGTCAATTTCAAAAATTCCAAAAAATATCAAATATTGTTTGTAATGTCTTAATACATATTGTCCCTACCATGTCAAAATCTTGTTTTTCAGATGTGATACTAAACTCTTGTACTGTGGTTGATACTGCTTGTGGCAAATTGTCGAAACTCTAGCCTCATTAGAACTACTGAAAATCCTTAAATAAAGTATCGAATATGACCATTTTTCAATATATTACTTTGTCAATGTATCGAATATGTTTGTTGCTAGTTTGCTCCTAATCGTCATACTTTTAAGACCAAAAACTGACTTGGTAAACTAACGAAAATGGTACATTTGTTAGTTTGATTTGTAGATATCACTAGTACTATAGAATTAGTACAATGAATTAGTAATGTTGAATCCGTCACATTCATTAGTTTGAAAGTGTAAATATTTATGCAGTTAGTCCAGCGGAATTAGCAATCCATCGAAAATACCACATTGGACAATTGGAAACGGCAATCCAAGAAAAAACACTTATTAGCACCAAGATGCTAACTCATGAATATGATTTTTTGGTAATTTAAAAACAGTACACAGTTTGTTAATAATTTTAAGGAGAAATTATTAACAAACTGTTAATAATTAATAACTGTAATATTCATAAAAAAAAAAAAAGTAAAACTGTCCTTTTGTAAAGGCACTGATTTTGTAATCACTATTAAAGCTTTATCTTGCTCTCTTGAAAAGTATCGATTTTCATATTTGATAGTTTGACATGAATGGGACGATATAGCTAAATTCTATCAAGGGATCTGAATGTGATCAAGAGATACAGGACATCATAAATACACGTTTTGTGAAAAATACCAGAATTAGTATAGTTTCAGAAAATCATCGCCATAGATTGATGTTATATACTGACTAATATCTGCTGTCTGTCCTTAACGGCAGGAAATATCCTTCAAACAACTGCAGGAAAAAATTTGGTTCCATATTTGCGAGGTATCATAATATGGAGGCATGTAATTTGCGGGCGCCTGATATAGTTCCAGGTGTATTGTAACGGTTGGCCAGTTGTTGAGTTGTAATGTATTCTTTGAATTTAGTAAATACATAGTCTATGTGTTGATATGTTCTGATATGACCATTCGTCTGTGGGCGACAGTGTAACTCTCCCACATGGTCGACGGAGGATTAAAAAAAAAAAGGATATCTTAGAAAGGAGACCAATAAAATACAAATGCATTTGGTAGCATTTGTGATTTCTGTTGATTTGTAAATACTCTGAAGATATTTCTTAGTAACTGTTTTTTTACACAACCAGTTTCACCAATTCCATCACAAACTGTTTTTCCATGACTTTTAGTATGGCAAGACCCACAAGTATCCATCTAGAAGTCTGTTTTGTGATGATACAAATTAATAATGCTCTTAAAATGTTTGTATTGGGCACAACACCCCCCTGTAATAAACTCTATTCTGTTTATGTGTGGAAATTGGGTTTTAATAAAATCCATTGTCTTAGGATGTGAGATATAAAACAGAAATTAGAGGTTCTACTAAAAATTTCAGAGATTGTATTGAACAGCCAGTATTATGTGTGGAAGGATACTTGGCGGCCTCTGTCTACTATGTTGCCCCCCCCCCCATCCGGTTAAGTGAATATGTTCTCTCTGTTAAATAAATATCACTAACCAAATCTGAATTTTCTTAATTAATCCTGGTTCAGACATTATTTGTCTGACATAAAGTGATTTTAATTTCAATCTCGTATTTTTTTTTTTTTTATTATTATAAAACCCTAATTTAGGCCCTACATTATCAAGACGAATATTTTTGTTTTACTTTAGTTATTAATATCATACAAATAGCCAGCAAAATTATAATGGTACTTTTCTATGTATTAGTGGGGTATTTTTAGAGTTAATAGAGGCAGTCTAATAGAGGATGTATGCAGCTTTTCATAGTGTAACTTTGATCAACTATTAAAAACTCAAAAGCCCACTAATTTTAATACACCATTTTTTTGCATTTTTAATCTAGTTTTTGGTGATATAATGGGTTTAGGTGTTCTTGGAGGTAGACTCATGTTATTAAGCAATTAATAGATGCATATCAATGTTCAGATCAATCTCAATTTTGCTATTCACGAATTTTTTAAACTATTTCTATGGCTCTAAATCTTATATCTAGCAATATATTTCCATTGACAATTTAATTTTTTTTTTTTTTTTCTTACAGCGCATCTGCATCTAGGTCATTAGCGCCAACATCCAGGGTGCAGCGAGAAATTTTACCAGCGAGCCGTGGGATGATAAAATTCCTGCCGGAGGTTGGGAATCGAACCCACCATCTCCCGCTTATGAATCCAAGGCGCTAGCCATTAGACCACGGGAGACCCCTGACAATTTAATGCCGAACAAATTAAAAAAAAAAAATTAACTCTCTATCATTAAAATTAACAGTTTTAGAGCAAAAGTTGTAAAAGTATCGATTGTTGCCAGATGTATGATCAACGATATTTTGCACATTTTAAAGAATTTTTAAAGTGCTGCATTTCAGAAACTAATGAACAGAACAACATAAAATTTTATATTTGTACTCATGTCCATTACTAGAATATACTCACCAAGTTTCATTAAAATCTGCCAACCTTGGGTGTCGACCCCTGGATGATTTGGCTTGGAATGGCCCGTCTTTGAAACTTGCATTTCAGACAAAGTTCCCATAAACTTTGTTAGGAACAGGTTGAAGGCTGTAGTGTTGTGTTTGAAGCAGTCTGATATTATTAAAAAACTCTTCAATGATGAACCAAAAAAATAAATAACAGTTATAGGGTTGTAGAGTATTGCATTCCCTTCAATAATATAAATTACTTTGCTATTTATGTATTTTCCTTCAAACGTAAAAATAATTGCAGTGTTCATCGTGAAATCTGAAATTTAGCGACTAATAGTCCAGGCAACTAAGAGCTATAGATGGAAATGTTTGGAACACAATTTTTGACTTCATAACTTTGTTTCAGCTAGGTTAGGAGGTCAACATATCAAAAGTCCTCGCCCGTAGCCTTCTTGCCGGGTGGGAGGGGGGATTTAGAAGGTCCCATTTTTCGGGGTTTCACTTATTTCTCGGAAACCCTGCGTCCTAGCGACATGACTATTCTATAACAGTTTTTGAAATATCCGCTCTGGATGTCTGTCATTTTGGGAAAAAACACACTTTTTTCTATTCTCAACCGGATCTCTCTTCAACGATGAACCCAAAAAATAAATGTCGGTTATGGGGTTTTAGAACATTCGATTTGCTTCAATAATATATATTACTTTACTATTTTATGTATCTTCTTTCAAACGTGAAAACAGTTTTAGTGTTCATCGTGATATCTGCCAACAACTGTCGACCAATGAACCTTTCAATTTCTCACCCCCCAAAATGCCCAAAATTATATATTTTGTGCTATTTATACGTCCAGTACTCACTATATTTACATAATGGAGTATATTTTGGACAATACATTGACTGGAAATGGTGAGAAATTGAAAGGTACATTGGTCGACAGTTGTTGCCAGATATCACGATGAACACTAAAACTGTTTTCACATTTGAAGGAAAATACATAAAATAGTAAAGTTATATATATTCTTGAGGGGAATGTAATGCTCTACAACCCTATAAACTGCGTTTATTTTTTGGGTTTATTGTTAAAGATTTATCCGGTCAAAAAGAGCAAAACGTGTGTTTTTCCCCAAAAAGACAGACTTTCAACAGCGGATATTTCGAAAACTAAAGATATCTTGAAAAACTTTATTGAATAAAACTTGTAGGAAATTTAATCAGCTTTCATTTGTTATAGAATAGTCATGTCGCTAGGACGCAGGGTTTCCGACATATAAGTGAAAACCCGAAAAATGGGACCTTGTAAACCACCCCTCCCCACCGGCACAAAGGCTACGGGCGAGGACTTTTGATATGTTCACCTCCTATCCAACCTAAATAAAGTTACGAAGTCAAAAATTGTGATCCAAAAATTTCCATCTATAACTGTTCGTTGCCTGGACTAGTAGGCAGGAATCCCCTGTTTTATCGGAGTAAAAGAGGTTTTCCCTCTACTTGTAGTCCAATCAGCTTCAGTTTTATTTTAAAGAGCGCTTTACAAACATGGTACTATGGAGTAATCATTATGTTTTATTAATCTAATAATGTCCTGCACACTTCATAGAAAAATTAGTAATTAAAAAATAAAATTTAACTAGTTTTGTACATTTTCTACAAAACATTTGTATTTATGAAGTTCTGTTCCTCCTGATCCCAATGAGATCCCTTAATAGAATTTTGCTGTAATTATTAAGATATTACAAACTATATTTGAAATTTTTAAAATTAAAAAAAAATTAATATCAAGTCAAATATCTCAGTATTGGTATAATAATTACAGAACATGATCTCTATGTGTACATCAATTGCTAAAACACAAATAAAACCCTTCATAAGGACACAAACTAGGCAAAGGGACCGAGTAGAAGAGGGAAATCCCCATTCGATTGGCTCCAATTGCATATTTATCAACTCTAGTGGATACAAGACTAGAGCCTACAAAACTAACTGCTAGATATCGCAAAAAGCTGTCACAGTGAAACGAATAGATGAAAAAAACGTGGCTTTTGTGGAAAAGAAAAAGCAAAATATGTATTACATTTCAAATCATTTAAGGTACTTAAAATAACTTAATTTTTTTTCCCTACATGTTCCATAACCGGGTGCCTACTGCACGAAAAAAGTCACAAAATTGAAAATAGGGCATGAAAAAGTCATGACTTTTGAAACAATGTCTCGAAATTTCATTTTTTTCAGGAATCTAAATTTTTTAAGGCATTCGAAATGGTTGCCGTTTTTGTATAGCGACGCAATTCTATGAGCCTCTCCCACCCCCTTCCTATGTTAGATTACTTTGTTGTAGTATTTAAACATCAATTATCCATTTATTACAAAAATCCAGTCCTAAATATAGGAATTTTGCACGCACTAATTTGCTAAATTAGGTACAATGACAATACACATTTAGTTAGTCATATTTTTAGAAATGTTGAGTTCTACTACCACTGATTTTTGAGGTTGTTAATTCCATAGTCATTCTAAAATATTTCGTATCAATGTTCTTCAATTTTAAAATTAATCTGACTATCCTCTTTAACATATGATGTACATTTTATACAGTTATATTAATTTTTTAAATAGATGTAAAAATTGTAAGTTTATTGATATCATTGTTATGAGCGTTAAGTTACAAATAATTGTAAGCTAATAATTAAGGCTTGTTCTTTTTATGTGAAATTATTTTCTTTTTAATGGGCATGAAATCTGCTTTTCAAATCATTAAAATGTCACGAAAAAAGTCCTGAAATTGGCTTTCACAAAAGTAATAGACACCCTGCATACAGTCCAGATGCTGAATCGGGGGAACATACTTGCAAGTAATGACGCATACCAAGTCCTGACATGGTTCTACTCATCAACGTTCTCCACCAATCTATTATATACCAAGAAATACTATAGACACATGAGAATCCAATAGATATCTACGACTATTACACATATATTCAAACACTTTAGATATAGGAATTTATGTTTCACATTTATCAGTTCCCCTCTTTTCTAGGTCGGACTTCTGCAAGAGGAGAAAGCTGCACTAATCGATGAAAAAAGGCACATGTTTGAAGCAAAGGGCTCTGAAGCAGTTTTAAGAAAACAGGTAGAAGCTTTGAGAGAAGAAATATTCAAATTAGAAACATCACGCGATGACTACCGGCTCAAAACTGAGGAACAAGAAAAGGAAATAGCAGAATTGGAGACTCGGATAGAGGAAGGAGCGAAGGCTGCTAGTGAGGCGAGATTACTCAAAGACGAACTGGATATTCTTCGTGAAACTGCAGATAAAGCAGACAAATACGAAGCTACACTCCATTCGTATAAGAAGAAATTAGAGGAAACTGGAGATCTTAAAAGAGAACTGAAAGTATTAGAAGGGAAGAATCTGGAATACATTCAGCGGAATATGGAATTAGAAGAAGAGGTTAAGAGGGTTGCACCGATAAAAGCACAACTCGATGTGTATAAGAAACAAGTTGCCGAGCTTCATGAAAAGCTGACTGAAGAATCTAAACGAGTCGATAAGTTACAGTATGACTCGAAGGTTCTTCAGGACAAACTGTCAGCAGCTTTGAGAGAAAAGCAACGGCTTCAAGTCGAGAGAGATTCGTTCAAGGAAGCTAATGAAGAACTACGCTGTGCCCAGCAGCAACTGACGAGCACAGGAGGAACGCTCGAACCGGGCTCGGTTTCCGAGGGCCTTATATCCCACTCGGAGCTGAGGCAGAAAGTGGCGAGGTTAGAACACGAAAATAACATGCTCCGCCTTGCTCAGAAGGAAAAGGAAGAAGATTCGTTATCAGTTGTTCAAAATCTCCTCGAAGATGCTCGTGCACAAGTAGATAAAATGTGGGAAGAGAACCGTGCGGCAAATCGAAGGATAATACAGTTGGAAGGAGAGTTGAAAGAATTGAATGAATCGAGTGACAAAACGAAAATAGTCGAACTCCAGCAACTTCTACAGCGAGAAAAACAAAAGCACTCTGCCGAGGCAGAAGAAAAGGAAGCAGCACTTGCAGAAAACAAGCAGGTTATAGCCTTGATGACAGAGAAATTGAATCAAAAAGAACTCGAACTTCAAGAAGCCGAAGAAAAATTCAAAAAGTATTTGGAAAAAGTAAAAACAGTTGCTAAAGCAATCGAGCCAAATTTGGATCTTACCAACCCGGACATAAGTCTCCTGAGGAATCAGCTTGCCGAAAGTCAAAAATCAGTGAAAGAACTTCAAAAGGAGCTTGAAGAAACGAAGAAAGTTAGCGAAATGGAAGAAAAGCTGATCACAGTAGCTTTTCACAACCTGAGTCAGACGAAGCAGCGTGAAGCAGTAGAACAACGCTTAGCTAGCCTCGGTCATGGACAGTCGTTTCTTGCTCGACAACGACAGCCAGTCGGTGGTAGAAGAATCAACGCTTACAATTCTAAATAGCATTGGTCGTAACTCTTCACTACACTACTATCTGCTGGAATCTGTCTAAGGCATTAGTTGGACTTTGCACTCTCACGTCTCGTCTAGAACATCTTCTACAGCACAATTCCATCTTGGACGAATCCATTCTAGTATTATACAACTTGAAGTGTTATCTTCCCTCCGTGCTTAGTATTTCTTCTTCTCTATTCCTCTTCTAGTATTCGCTCAGAGAAGAATGATCAGATTAGTCTATATGGAATAAGAAGTAATCCCAGAAATCTTCAAACGGATTTAGGTGATAATTCCTAGGAGGCTTCTAAATTTCTAATGTAATTATCAACAATTACAGAATTTAATATCTAACCATATTATTGTCGATTTAAAACGGTCTTCGCCGTTAGGGTTTTTGCGTTTTCTCTGGAGGGTTCTGCTGGGATTCTCCATTGGTGCCAGTTGGGATACCAGCACTTTCGCTTTAAAATATAGCCCAATTCCAAAAGTATTGTTTTTATATTTACAATTGCTAATTTCCTTGCAAAAAATAGTATGATTGATAAATATTACATTACCATAACCACATTCTTCATCTTGTGATAATTCTCTGAGCAGGTGTGATTATCCAAGTAATTATTAAAAAAACGGATGAAAAATTGTGTGAAAGCTGAGGATTTAGGCAAAAAACGATGGACTTGGTTGCAAAATCCATGAGAATAAGCTTGACCTAAAATGTATTTACTATATTGAAATGTATAGTAAATGTTCATCTTTCCTACAATTTTTCAATAAGTTTTTGTAATTTATCTTGGAACCCACGAGTGGTCAAAGAAAACTATTGGCAGATTTAATTCCTCCAACTACTTTAGTTTTGTTTTCTCTTTCTCAAAATCTTCATTAATTTTCATAATTTCTATTAGGCTTAATTTAAGATTGTTTACTGTAGTTGCTAGACAAGAATATCTGAGCTGAACTGAATGTTGAAAGATACTTATAGAAGTCTGCTATTAATTATCACCTAACCCTCAACGGTCAAGGAGAAATAAAGGCACTTGAGCGAGGTCGTGCTTCGGCCTCTCAAACTTTCCTTTCTCGACATAATGGAGTAAATGTTCTTTTACTCCTAATATACTAGGTTTATATCTAGATTAAGTTAATGGATTCTTAGACAATAACTGTATTAGAGAGATGTTGGTATCTAAATAAAAAGATTAAGTGTGTTCGTATCGTAGTTGCTACGATGATAAGTACTTAAAGCTTCTACAGCTTGATGAATCTTTGCATCATCTCTTCATCAGTCTTACTTACTCTATATAATCGGGTATTTAGTATTTTTATACTCCATTCTAGAAGAAGACTGTAACGAAGCTCGTACAAGATTCACAATCTCTTCTCAAAGTGTCTTCAACTGATATTAAAGTGAAATAGAAATTATTTTTCCTTTAATAGCAGGAACATATAAAAAATATATATATATTTACATAAAGTATTTTTATAATTGATATAATCGCCTTAAGAGTGGAGAATTAAAATAAACTCAGATTGTACGTGGTATTATTATGTATTTTACTATTTCTACGCGAATAGTGGATTTGATTAGACACTTTCTTCTTCCCTTGGTATCTTCTTCGGCTCCATTCAAATCTGTGATCAATTCTAAAGAAGATTTTATCATTTATTCTTAAAGTCATATCATTTATCAATCGGAGCAAGGGAAGGTGAGCTAAGAGAAATGTAACTTGTTTTATCTATGTTTTTATTCCATAATTTTGTTTAATAATATTTAAATTTTCCTTTGTCCTTCATTGATCTTTATTATATAAAAAAAAGTATGGTTTTTATGAAAGAAAGGAATTTGAAATTCCGTTCTTCCACCGAAATGAAGTAGATATATTCTTCTTGAGAAGATAAATGTGTAAAGCAGATCAAAATCTTGGATGTTGTAAAACTCGGATGAAGTCGCTGTCAATGTTTCCTTCAATTGTCGAAGAGTAACTTCCTTCAATTCAATCATTGTTTAAGAATGGTTTTGCTTTAACTCATGGTAACTAGCGTATTGAAGAATCGTTTGTCATTCAACCGTTCGTTGCTCAGTTCTGCTCTAGATACTAACTAACTCTTTTTCCAACATATTTAATTATTTATTTACATTTTTAATGCCTATTTACAAATAGACTTTTAGGACGGGTTATCTATAGGTTACCATCCTTTTCTAGCCAGGATGAATTAGCTGATGCCAATTGAGTTTTTCTAAAGAAAATCCCCCCCCCCCCTCGTGAGAATCAAACCCGCAACCTTAGTGATCACTCCTTTGCTCTATCACTCATCAGAGATATTTCTAAAAGGCTCGATTTAAAGATGGGAATACAAGACAAGAACCCTCAGCTAAAATATTTCCTTACCTTGGATTTGAGGAAAACGCCAAAGAGAGACTAGAAACTCCTTGTTCTGAAGGATTCAGAGAAACAACGAGTCACTAGGTTCGTGCTAAATATCTTCTCTATTAAACTCACATCCGACCAGAAATATAGTTCCCCCTTCTTACACTCAGGGGCGAGGTTAGCTGAGTGGTAGGGCACTGGACTAGTATACTGGATAATATGAGTTCAAATCCCGAGCAAGCACTAAAGATTTTTGTCTTCTAGTGTCTTCGTTTGTGGGTTGGATTCGGCCTCCCTGACCGTCCCGAGGCCAGTTTTCATTTAAAATCCCTTGTATCTGACAGTTTACAAGCAAAGAGTCTTCCTAAATTTTCATTCATAGATTCAATTGAAGCTATTAATTTATATTTTGTTGAAATGTTTTGTTATTGCATTTAAATAAGTTTATTATAACTATACATGTTTTTACTGTGCATCTGCATGTAGGCTATTAGCACTCAACTACGATATACACATTCAATGAAAACGGATGATAATTAGTTTGTTAAATCACTTTTCTAGAATAAGAAGACTGTAAAGTGCATAGATTTTATATTGGTTTATTTTGCTTCCGTCTGCGCCTAATTCTTCAGCTTTGATGAGAGCTTATCTATTCAAAAAACAAGGAAGAAGATTCTCAAATAAACTGTTTGATGGATTTATTATAATTTTTGTTGTAGGCCTTCTATGGTATACATTACAAGCTTTTGTTTTTGTTTTTTACGGCTTATCTGCATTTAGTTGATTATCCTGACTTTCTCTAGATTGCCACGATCCCTAAACATTCACGATGGAGGTAGAGTATCCTTTCAGTCGACGTATAGATGCAACAACTCCTACAGACATGAGTATCCTTGGTGTTAGACACTAGGCCACGGGGAGACCCTTCGACGTTCTCTTTACTCAGGGAGAGGAACGTTGAATTTCCCTCTTCTACCTTGTGTGAGTGTGTATTGTAGACGTACAATAGGGATGTAATACCTCTTGTTCTTCGCTAGTCACCTATGTTGCTTTTACTTACCTCCTCCTACGTTGCTTTTACTTACCTCATCCTACGTTGCTTTTACTTACCTCATCCTACGTTGCTTTTACTTACATCCTCCTACGTTTAGTTTGAGCAGTTGCACTAACTAACTACTAAGACTCTTGTGAATTATTCTACAATACTTGGTGGAAGTGATATAATACTTTGACCTGCTCCATATTGGGAGTGGTTTATCCATTCTTGACTTCCCTTCTACTTCTAAAGCTGAAGATCCGTCTACTTCGGAATGTATTAGCCATTCATCCAATCTTCACATACGTTCACATCTTTACTCTCAATATAGTTGTAGGCACCACAAGCATTAATAAACCTCCTCCTAATAGCTTCATTCCATTTCTCCAATAATTTTAGTTTTGAAATATAAAATTATCTTCTTGGTTTTTTTAACTACTGGCATAAGAATCTATCTGTTCATGAGGAAACATCGTTGACTTGACAATAATACTCCATGGAATATCGTGCATCATTTGAATTTCTATAAAGTGAAATAATTTAAAACATTATCATGGAATATATTTCATAGTAATTTTGTTTTCTCTCAGTAGTTTTATTCTTGTTTTGATATTAAGTTATTCATTTAAAAAAATAATTAATCTTTTTATTTTTCTCGATTTCTTTTGTAATTATAAAATTTCTGGTGTATTTAGCTTTAGTTGAGGATGTATACATTGAGTAAAGAGATAAAGAAAAAACAAGATGAATTCTTTATTAATGTTTATTACTTTCTCATACACGAGACTATCATGAGATCACAGAGCTTTAGGTTTCTTGTAATCCATATCTCTTACAGAATAGATTCGATTACAAAGCAAGTCCTAATACTCGTTCCGTTTCCTTAACAAAACTATTTTCATAAATTATTTAATTGTTTTTATAAAGTATTTCTTAAAATAGATCTTCTCTAAAGATGAATATTTTATTTCAAGCAGCCAGATACGCCGAGCTTTGGACATTTGGCACAGTCCAGGAATTTATTCAAAAAGTGCCTCACAAAGTTTTGTTCTGTTACAAAAATAATATGAATGCCATTATTACTCTGTTGAGTTTGTTCTGTATAGTTTTTAAAATTTATTTATTTTTGAATTCTATTTTGTAAATATTATATTAGAAGAGTTGCTACTGGCCTAATTATTCTCTTAGCAAATTATCTATTTAATTAGTGATTTAAGTTTTTCATATTTAAGTACATGCGCCTGGCTTGGAGATTGTTTGCACCTCCTTTAGCGCTTGTATTTTTTATATTGTGTTATTGTTATTCGTCCTTATTTTTATTTTGGTAAGCCAATACTCCTGTTTGTCGAATTCATCATGGCTCTAGATAAATACTCCATTTTCCAGTTTTCTCTTTATCGACTAGGCGTTTTATTCTAGAGATTTACTTCACGATTGCACATTAATTAGGTTGGCCTAATCATTAACTAGTGGGGGAATCTTTGTCCCTCCTCCCTCCAATAAATTCATATAAAATACCAATAGATCCAGGGCCTATTAACTACAATTGAAGCCTAAACCTAAAAGATTTTGTTGCGTTCTATTATAAACTACTACACCTTAAATAGACTAAATATTCTGCTGAATTAGTATGAAGAACTGCTCATAACACCTCTACTGTATATATTTTATTGACAAAGCAGTTTCGAGGTCATGACCTCGTCCTCAAGTCCTCTATAGCTCAGCGAGCTCAGGACCTCGTCCTCAAGTCGCCTAGAGCTCAGCGAGCTCACGACCTCGTCACATGTAGAAATCATAAGAGTATTGATTATTTTGAAACATGAATGGAGCCTACCGAGCGTGATCGCATACAAACAGGAGTATGAATAGTCCTTGCCTTCCTTTGTAGTGATATCATCCACTTCTCATATATTTTATTTTTGTTATTAGTTTGTTTAGTTATAATTTCAATTTGTTATTGTTGTGATATTCTTTTAGTGCAATGAATATAAATTATATCCAATCCATCCATATATAGTTCTTTAAACTAAATATAAGTGTAGATCAACTTTTTCATTTTGCATATGTACGTATTTATTATAAAGGTGCAGGTTTGATGCATGAACTATGCCATTTATGTTGCAATATTCTTTGTTAGAACAGATTGATTTGTGTTGTATTTAAAAATATTAATTTTATTCGTATGCATTGTCACTTTTGAAATTAAATTTGTCAATTGTGCACCAAACCTGCTAGTAATGTAATAGTTTTTTATCAAAACAAAATAAATATGCAATTTATTAAAATTGTTCTGTTTAATTAACCCCTTAAAAAAATCTGAAAATGATGTACTATAAATGAAATCATTGTAATAATTACAATTATCAAAACGTACTATTGACTATAATTGCCATTCAAGAAGAGACAATCGTAGCTTTCTTCAGAACTTCATTGAACAAGCAAAACATTATTAAACTGAAGTAATTGTGAAACAAAGGAAAAAATCATTGATGATGATGCCTAATTAAATCTCTCTCAACTCCATCTATGTTGCTTTCTTATCAAGCTACACAGATGGAGTTGGATTGAAGTGAACCTATTTCACTCCCACATCAAAAATACTTTTTCTTAACTCTTTAAGTCATGGAAGCCACCATAGTGGTTTGAGCCCGACTGCTCCATGGTTCACTGAGCCATCATACTGGCTCTGGTCGTTTTCCTTTTAAATTTACCATGCCACAATAATGGCTCGGTAGAGAGGCTTCTGATAGGAGATAAGAAGTAGATGATTTCTCACAATACACTTTCATCTTTTTTTTTTTTTCTTTCTTTATTAAGGTGCTTCTACTACCTAGGTCATTAGCACCACTTTCATCTATTTTCTGAAGAACTAAGATGAAGTATGAAAAGTTTTGAAAGAGTACTGCAACTTAGCCAAGAGCCAGTTGATGAGAAACTGGAATGTCTGCATAGAGACAATTGGAAGGATTACATACATAACCGATCGGCTGTATTCCTCGGAGATAACCAGAACACCAACACTAAACAACAAGTGTATATAGCCATGTTGAATACACCTGTTCCCGTTGATCACCAAAGCTATGCAATATCGGCCAGTACCTGAATGGGTGATCGACCACATGCTGTTGTCATTATAAAAGGGTGGCAACCTGTATGTAGCCTGGCATTAATAGAAAAAATGTTGATACCCTGTTAAATAAACAAAAACCAAAAAGCTTCTTAGAAAGTGAAATGTACACCTTCTGTGCGTTACGATCTAGCAATTGGCAGATTATGGTAATTATTCTAAGTTCTAGACCACATTTATGTTTTCCCATTAATTTTTTAAGTCAGTTTAATAATAACCACTCTAAAAATCATTGGTTAGCTGTAAAAATAATTTTCTGATACATTAAAGGCTCTAAATTTAGATTAGGAAATTAAATGAAATAATATTAATAACAGAGATTCAGTTACTGGCAGCTAATCTAGATTTATGGGGATTTGGTTTAGCAGGAACTAAACTATTCCATTAAGTATTTTAGAAGCTGATTATATATATAATTAATTTCAATATACAAAACGTTTCATGATTATAACCCTTTATTAAAAATATTCAACCTCATTGTCCTGAAGATCCTTCTACTGTTTTTTTTTTTTTTTTTTGCGATATCAGAGGTGAAATGCAGTTGGCCAAGAATTTTATGACAAGGCAATGCTCAAAACACATTGATGTCACCACCACTTCAGCTTATCGTTGCTTTTGTTTTTTCTAGGATTGGAGGAAGGAATTGTCAAGTGCAATAATTTATTCCTTTATTTTTGTTAAAGCGTGTCTTTTATTCTTCTCCCGATTCTGTCTTTGGAGGCCTGATGGCCATGAGGGTTAAGGCGTGAGCACTTAACACTCCGAGCCAAGGGTCATGGGTTTGATTCCCACTAGGGGTGGTGGCTTTTCTTTAGAAAAAAAAAAGCATCAGCCCTATCCTGGCTAGATAACCCGTCCTAAAATTGGTAGTTAATAATAAATGGACGTTAGAATTTAATTATAAATATTCTTCTCCACTCCAGAGTGTGTACCGGGCTTCAGCCACATACAGAATTACACCAACTATACAGGCCCATTTTTGCTGGCTTATAGCCCATCCCCAATGTGGGAGCAGAGAATGCCTGAAATATGTTCAGCACCTTTATCATCTTTTGGGCGAGAGCACCAATGTGGGGGTTATACTCGGGCAGAGTTTTACCCAGAACTGTGAGGAGGGAAATAAACCTTCATGCATTAGGTCGCAAGAGATTATGGGGTTCTTTATAGGGTGTTTCCTCTCTCTCTCCATAGAGAGGAAACCCGCTTATGAGATTGACCTCATGGAAAAATTGGGAATTGCTGTCAAGAAAATTTCATGTTTCAAAATGCATAGATCACGAAAAGAATAGTGGTTTAAATTTGTATTTTTCTTGAAGAGCGGCACCCCTGCCGTTTCCAAATGACTGGGAAGTATCCAATGTTTTGCCAAGCGTTATAAATTGCCAGTAGGTATGGGGCAACAACCTCCCTAGCCTCGTAGAGCATACTTGCCGAGATCCCGTCCATGCCCGAGGCTCCTTTCCTGTTGGCCGCCTCTATAGCCATCATTACATCGATCAGGTCCCAGTCATTGGAGCATTCGGTAACCGGTGGGACCTTCAACAGGCTTCTAACTTCTCACTTTATAAGCCTTCCTGGCATCACCGATTTCCTTTCTGCTATTACCACATCCCGGGCTTTATTGAGATCTTGAGAACACCACATCTTTGGTAGAAACATCCGAGGGCCTATAATCACCAAGCTCTCCTTCCCTCCCATCAGGACTGCTTCTTCAAGTTCCACAACTTTTCTTCTTTTTTTCTTAATAGGTCCAGGTACATCATACAATTGCTATTTTTTGGCCACAGGTATAGATTAGGACTAGGGTAGGAAGACAGTTTGTTGCTTATCTTATTTATTGATTTCATCATAGGTAGATCATATTGTTCCTTTGATGCGCTTACAAGATTTTATATATTCCTCAAAGGATTTATAATAATCGGGTGAAAACACTAAGTCCATTATGCCCAGGGTCATAACTGCATACATCTCGGTAGAGCTTCATGCGTGGCCCGTTTATTGCTCACATTCCAGGAGAGCTGGGTTAGCACATCTTTTCCTTGTTGTGATGCAGTTTATGCTCTTTGGATTTCTTTCCTAGTTAGGGCAGTCAAACGCAAGATGCCCATTCTCTGCAAACCACCTGCACAGTGGGATTGAATCTGGGAAATGGCATCCTATATGCCTGAACTTCGGCCCCCCACTATGACCTGTGAGACTGCCTATGTTGTTATCCCCTTTATGGTGGGTCCCCACCCCGACCTTTGAGACTGCCAATGTAGTTATCCCCTGTATGGTGGTTCCCCACTATGACCTGTGAGACTGCCTATGTAGTTATCCCCTGTATGGTGGTTCCCCACTCTGACCCGTGAGACTGCCTATGTAGTTATCCCCTGTATGGTGGTTCCCCACTCCGACCTGTGAGACTGCCTATGTAGTTATCCCCTTTATGGTGGTTCCCTACTCCGACCTGTGAGACTGCCTATGTGGTGGTTCCCCACTCCGACCCGTGAGACTGCCTATGTAGTTATCCCCTTTATGGTGGTTCCCCATGCCGACCTGTGAGACTGCCTATGTAGTTATCCCCTTTATGGTGGTTCCCCACTCCGACCTGTGAGACTGCCTATGTAGTTATCCCCTTTATGGTGGTTCCCCACTCCGACCTGTGAGACTGCCTATGTAGTTATCCCCTGTACGGTGGTTCCCCACTCTGACCCGTGAGACTGCCTATGTAGTTATCCCCTTTTTGAATGAATGAAAAGTTTTATTCTTATTCCGGGACAGAAGTCCCATAGGAATAATTTTGAAATTACAAAATAATTTTGAATTTTACGTATAAACTTGAAAACTTATAAGTGCTATCAGTATCAATATATAGTGTACAGCTTCAATGTAGACTAGGTGTTGGGTAAAACTTGGAGGGATAGAAGGTGGTGGAAGAGTCGGGATTTAAAGGTTTCTAGGTTGGTAGAATGGCGGACAAACGAAGGCAAGGAATTCCATAGCGAGGTGGCACGGGTGACGAATGATTTTTCGAGTATTGCTGTTCGGTGGGAAGGAATATAAAGATCGGAAGGACGAGATCGGGTGTTACGGGAGTGAACAGAGGATTTAAATTTAAGAAGTTGAAAAATATAAGAAGGTCTACGGGATTGAATTACTTGGTAAAGGACTGAGGACGATAAAGAGGGAATAGCCAATTTATCTCCTGCTAGAAATGTGATATGTGGGAGTCTCTGGGGATCCCGAGGATAAAACGAATGAAACAGTTCATGAGGCGTTATGAACTGTTATTACTGCCTATGTAGTCACCCTCTGTATGCTGGTTCCCCAGTCTGACCTGTGAGACTGCCTATGTAGTTATCCTTTGTATGCTGGTTCCCCAGTCTGACCTGTGAGACTGCCTATGTAGTTATCCCCTGTATGGTGGTTCCCCACTCTGACCCGTGAGACTGCCTATGTAGTCACCCCCTGTATGATGTTCCCCACTCTGACCTCCTTAGTTATCCTCTGTATAAAATTTACTGTCTCTATGCTAATATATCATACTATTTGAATGTATATTTCTTCTTATAGTCGGAGAGCTCATAACGCACTTATCATGAAGTGTTTTATGCCCCCTTAATTACAAAAGGGCAGACACTTTTGTGGGGTTTAATTATCAGGAAACATAAAAATAAATGTTGCCTATGATAGACTGCAATATACTGCGCGTAACCGTAAGAGTGAATGACAGCACCGCGCAGTTGTGGTTATTCCCTGCGCTCTCATTGGTTCTTGCTCATATGATTTTGTACAGCTGTTTCGGTTTAAATGGCAGCGCGAATAAAACTCTCATTTAATATGAGAATTAAAAGAATTAATTTTTTTTTTTTTTTTTTTTTTTTTTTTTTTTTTTTTTTTTACGTGTTATACCCCTTAAAAGTGTTCGCCATATTTATTATTTATTGTAAAATTGTCTTAATTTTACATTAAAGATAGTTGGCTTCATATTAAAACTCTATTTTTAGGAAATATTTTTTTGCACCTTTCCCCTATGTGCAGTAGCTGGTGTTCCAAGGTATGTCCAGGAAACACACATTTACCTTCTTATCTACCCAAGAGGTACATTATAGCAAAATTTCAAGGTGTATAAAACACTTGATGAACCGTCCGGTTACTGGCTCTTGGACTATTACTAACCAGACCTTTGCAACAGATATACCGTTGTCTATAGATACAAAAATTGTAGCTAATATTAATGACTTTTCACGGCCAGTTTGATTGTAGCAGGTAATAAATGTTAGTATCATGACTTGAATTATAAGTATTATAGTCTGTTATGTCTTAAGGTTAGACTCATCGTGGAGAAGCACACAACATGGCAGATATTAATCGGGTTTTATGGATGGGATAGGTGGAATGAAAAACAATGTTGTTTGAACAGTAAAATAATTTATTTTTGTATACTTTTTACACAGCAACCAGTTTTTGGAATGTTTTCAAGCTTTTAGCATGAAAAATCTATATTGTAAATAGTAATCCATCAAGGGATGATTACGTATAAATGTTCAAAATATTAAAACAAGATGTATTTTATAACAAAAATAGTTTATGTTTATATACAATTAGTTGTTACAGTTATAATAAAATAAACTACATACATCCAACGTTCTGGATGGAAGCAAACAATAAGCTCTAAGGACACTTACCAGCTTCACTTTCCAACTACGCTACATTCTCCAGAACTTACCAGCTTCACTTTCCAACTACGCTACATTCTCCACAACTTCTCAAAAGGGCTTTACAATACATCAGCAATATTCTCCTCAAATTATTCATTTGTCACAAATACTATAATTTAAAAAAAAACAAAAACTGATTCTTGTTTATGTTGAAAATACTAAGTAAACTGAATTCGTTTTCCTAAAAACTTTCCCTTAATTGAATTAAAGAAACTAAACGAGACTCTATAAAGGTCGGATAGTAGAGAAATAGAGCTAAACATTTGCCACCAGTAGCATACACCCATGTTTGGATTGAGAAAGGAAATGAAGCGTGAGGATCCAACCAACTAAATATATTCTCCTAACAAATCTTACTATTTTACTGCTCTAGTCTTTAGAATAGAAATAAAGCTTTGGCTTCATTCAATTCATTTTTATATTTTTTCCTAAATAATAACTTTTAATTTATTTGATATTTATGTAAAGACACAGACTCCGTCACCAAAGTATTGAAATTGAAACCAAATATTTTTGAAAAAAAAACAAATAAGAAGAAAATGTTTTTATCCATAATGAAGCTCTGTACCTCTTCATCTTGATTAAGATAACAATTTGCACTAAAATAGTCAATAATAAGAGTGTAGAATGCAGACAGTAGAGGCAGCCATTGCTAAGAAACAAGCACAAATCTTAAAGATCATAGTAGAGCTTACACGATTAATAAAAATCCTTTTATAATTCATTTCGCAGGCTTTAATTATTTATTACAAAAAAAAAAAAAAGGCTTGACTAGCTATGCACAACCTCCAGTAATAAAATTAAAAGAATATTTTGTTCATATGAAAAAGTGGTGTTATAATTGTACCGTGATGGCGTAAAGGAAATAAGAGAAAACAACGAGCAGAAATTACAATTGTAATTTTATGGCTTGAATTGAGCCATTCCGACTAACGGAAGTCTTCATGACATTCTCATCGAGCTTCCATATGATTTTAATGTGGTTCATTTTTTTATTATTTGCTTTAATAATATTCATAAGTTTATTCACACAAAAAGCAGAATAAAAAGTAGTTAAGTTGAATGTTGCAAGTTGCCTGAGATACGAAGCACTTGTTTACAATGTAGTAACGTTATGTACTAACGTAGAATTCTTCCTCAACATTAAGACTAATGTATGTGGAAATCGTGGACTAATTATCAACACAAGCAACTTATCGAGTAGTAACTTCCTTTACTAGATTATCGACAGCACTAACTTTTTATTATAATCACTAGATATGTATATTGTAATGGAATTTAGTTTGCTTCAGTTTATTTCATAAATTGCAATAAATAATTGAATGAAATTAGGGATTTTATTATCAGTATATTTTTAAAACAAATTATAACTTAAAGTTCTTTATTCTCATCAAGACATGAACTACTTTGGATGTTAATCAAACGTTATATCGATTCGATTGTTATCATTCAAGCTTTCAAATATTCACTTTTCATTACGTATATTACTGTTCTATATTCTGAAAATGGAATATATGATTATACAGCGCAAGGAGAGGGTGTACTAGGGGGGGGAGGAGTTTTAAGCCACCCCCCCTTGCCTCTTCTCCTGAGAATTGTAGGCATTTCAATTCTACTCCTAATCGACGTGTGAGTCGTATTTCTATTACTACGCTCACTCATTAAGCATATCTTAATATATCACCATTATATCTAAATAACTTCATACATATCCTCCCAAGGATTAGTGAGCATCCAACCTTCCTTGAGTATGTTATGAGTTTAGATTTTCATACATTCTATTAAGTTTTGAGCTTTAAGTCGATTCCCACGTTATTTGTGGTAAAGAGTTTAATCTTATTCTATTCAAGAATGTCAAATCTCCCTTCCGAATCTACATTAATCAACAAGACTGTGTAATTTTTTAAAGAAAACTGTGTCAGAAACTTCAATTTGAGGATTTATTTAAGAAATAATTACAAATCAAAATTATGGAACAATTGCTAAGATATAAGGTTAATTGATAATGTAGGAACTGGGCATTGAGAGTTGTTGTTAAAGATCTTAAGAATCATCACCAACCCCCAATTTATTATAGGGGAGAAGTTTGGGTAGAATGTTTCATCCTCAATGCTTACTCTAAAGCTGTTCTACTTTCACACAAGCCTTTATCGTCTTCAGAGGAAAGGGTTTTCAATTGAAGGGAGATGATCGTCTTGCTTTGGAATCTCATCAGTTTGTCTTTATTTGGACAAGTTGGGTTTTATGAGTTTCTTCTAAATTATAAATCTTCTTATAACTTATTTAATATTGTATTAACCTCTAAATATCTTTTGAGCAATTGATTTTTTTTTTTTAATTTATAAATATGTTTTTAATAATTAAATTAATTGTTAATTGGTACAAGAGAACTCATATTCATTCATAAAAAATGTATTCATGATTATAATTTTTATTGCTATAACTAATTTCAGTTTAAATGGAAATAATTATTTCCCCGATCAAATTGTAAACAAAAAACATTCTGATCATCATTAAAAACACAAAATTAATTCACTCTTGTTTCTATGGAAAACTGCACAGACAAAAAAAAAAAATACACTCTTGGAAAATATGCTCAAATGTTGAGAGAAGACACTATAAAGGTGGAGAACTAGAAGGAAGATAATTCAATGCACCTAGATAATTCATTGCTCAGCAAACACACACACACACTCAGAGATTGACAAGCCAAGAGGTGGTTCCTGTGTAATCTATATCTCCTCCAAAAATATGTCACATAGTCAATGATTAACATTCATGAGATTTATCAAATATTGTAGATGAAATGGTAAAGCCTTCGATTCTGTTGTAGTAAGGTATTCGAGCAAACATTAAACCTTTTCAAAAATAGAACAAGTCATCAAGTAGTTGAGAAGAAAATGGGTCTCGAACTATATCATCATTAAATTTTAATAAAACAAAACTATGGTCGGTTGTGAGTTCACATTCTCCCTTAGTCATTGTATTTAGGAGCGTAATTGAAGGGGTCGGAGCAAAATAGTGCCAAGCAACATTTTTAACAAAGCTTAACTGTAACTGCTTTATGTTGGATATTATTTGGGACTATCAGTTCAAACGGTTAGGGTCAACAAGATTAAGTAGTGTAAAGAGCTTGTAGTCATATTTTAGTAGCATTTGTATCATAGACTGATACTCCCACAAAACATACAACATTTTGGCGTTAATAGCCCTAATGTTGACACGCTGTTAAACACACCCGAAAAAAAAAAAAATTAGCTAAGTTTTGTTAAAATGTTGCTTGGCACTATTTTAACCCGACCCCTTCAATCATCCTCTTTACACACATGATTGTAATACAAATTGTAATTGTGCAAAATGAGACAATTATCATTAAGAAACCAAAATCCAGAACACCGCGGTGTGCTTACAGGAATTTTACTCGAGTAACAAATTTACTTAGTGTTTAGTCATTTGTAGATCTATTATAATCCCGAGGATCCTTGAAGATGCTTTTACAAAATCCTAGTACCTCAAAATTCTAGCCATTTTTCAACCTATTCATAAAAAAGCTTTCTTATTAATGATTTGATGAATAATGAAATTGAGCATTATTACTTTAATGCTATAAAAATCTATTGGCAGAACATTAACAAAATGTGATTAATTAATTTATAAATTTATAATATATACGGCGCTAATGGCCAAGGTGTCGAAGCGCAGTAAAAAAAATAATAAAAAATAAATAAATTAATTTATAAATTGAATATTAATTGAACATCAAATTAATGTTTTACAGATCTGGTCAATATCATAAAAATATAATACAGTTCTTAAAAATAACAGGAAACAACACATTCAAATATTAATAACACAACCATTTTATCGAATAGTAAAACACAATAACAAAATTAAACTTATTAAGTAACAACATCTACAGAGAAAAACAAAGGAATTTTACATGTAATATTAAGAAGAATACATTGCACATTGATCAGAGAGATGAAGAATACATAGAAAGGTTCAACTAAAGGATTCAAAAAAGGAATAATTTATTGGAAGATAATAAGTAACACGACTTAGAATTAACTCCTCAAATCAGAAAAGTGTTTTTCAATAGAAATATAATTAGAGCATTCTTTTTAAAGATATTTATTCAGGTACATCAGCCTTTCATCAAGTTATATATATTTTGCTTATATTATCAAAATTAACAACAATTTTTAAAAAAAATATAAATAATCATCTTGCTAATAAATTTGCTTGGAAGCATCCTATGCGTTTTCAGCATTATTAAACATATACACTTCTTTAATGATCAACACGAATAAAATATATAAATACACATCAACAAGAATCTACAATAATACATGTCAACAACGATCTACTATAATACTCAAAGTTTAATGTAATCTTTAATATATATTTCATCGAATCCTAATAGATATATAATATTCAAGAGTATGATGGTCCATTACGATGGCCATTTAAGGGGGCGAGTGTTGATTGGAAGGATTTGGAAGGAAAATCAGCTAACACTTTGATTGTATCCAGCTTTATCATCTTAAGCATTTGGAAATTTAAGGATGGCAATAATAATGAGTGGTTCTAATGGCCTAGATTAAGATGGAGGGGAGGGAAGCTAGATTTCAAATTAAAACTTTTTTAAAGACTTTATTTACCTTAAAGAGCCTTCTGCATCATGGATGTTAGGAGGGGGGGGGGGGGGGTGTAACAGGTAGATAGCCCAGCAAAAATGGCATAATGTCGGTGCACCATTAAAAATAAATAAAAATAATAATTTACCTTAAATTAAATGATGTGATCTAAATACGTATATTTGTAGATATATATTGATTGAGTCAGAAGAGGATTGGCATTAAAATAAAAGACTTCATTGTATATGAGTAATACTTTGAAAATGAAGCCTTCTCGACTATCTTGACACCTAATACTGTACACATTTAATATTTCTGTACTGAGAATGGATGGCAAATACCTGAAGCTTCGCTACAGATTTTCACGGAATAGCAATTAAGTAAAACCCCCATCACCATATTTTTTTTTAAAAGAAAATTGATTAACTTGTAATTGTATTTGAAGGAAGGCTTCCCTAACCTCTAATTGGGTAAACGCACATCCTCCTTCCCCCCTCCCCTCATCCTCCTTCCCCCCTCCGCTCATCCTCCTTCCCCCCTCCGTGCGTAAATGAAAGAATGTAGCTTTTCAAGAATATAAAAATCAAATTCTAATCAATCTACTTATTCATTATACCCAATCTGTTTATATTCAAACTCTTAGCTGCTTTGTAACTGAAACAGGGAAAAATCAACTCCAATACTTTAGGCAGCTTCTATACGCACTAAAACAAATTTCCTGTGCCAAAGTAAAAAATAAACAATTATTATTCAAATTTTATTGTTATAAGCTAAACAAAACCATACTAAAGAAATCAATTTGAAAAAATGTCAAACGTATTCCTGAAGAAGGTAACCTAAAGTGCGAATGTGTATCCAATATTTGGTTATCTTCTAAATTTGAACTCTCAGCCAAATTGCCAAAATAGTCGCACTCGGAATTTGCGAAACAAACTCATACAAAGATTCCAATCCATTGTTGTTTCTAAATTACTTACAAAAGAGGCATATATGTAAGGATGGCACTTTTTTAATAAACATATGTTTATATAATATTGTGGTCACATTTTGATCAATTTCTTAGATTAAGTACATAAGTAAGATCCATTAAAAAAATACTTTGAAAACTACTATAAGCTTCATAGTCAACTGGAAATTAAATCACAATATTTCCCAAGGACAGAATGTAACTTTCTATACAAAGTCGTACAAACCAATTCTATATCTGTGGAGGATACAGCCGTTTTTCTCCTGTCAACTTGTTTGAACATTAAATATCTCAAACCTCAAAGCAAGGCTAGAAAAGAGTGAGGAGAATCTCTTCATCAATTAGTAAATTACAAAGATTGGCTCATTAAGGAGAATTAATTTATATATTTATATATATATATATATATATATATATATATATATATATATATACATATATATTTATATTTATATATGTTTATGAA
This sequence comes from Gonocerus acuteangulatus, assembly GCA_946811695.1. Lineage (NCBI taxonomy): Eukaryota > Metazoa > Arthropoda > Insecta > Hemiptera > Coreidae > Gonocerus > Gonocerus acuteangulatus. Next base: position 95,377,931 of record OX328127.1, on the reverse strand, counting down.
ATGAAGTTGGTTAGCCGATGAAGTGATAACAAGTCTAGGAATGGTTGGGATTTGACTAAGAGAAAATGTGAGATCTTCAGAAAGAACTATACTTGTTGTGCCAAAGAGAAAATCAAAATATAATTTTTCTAAAAATCTACATTTTCTCTCAGCCAAATCCCAACATTCCTTGACTTGCTATATATCTATATGTTTGTGTGTATGTCTCTCCTCGGTCCTTCTCTATATGCTTTAAGACGGAGGAACGCAGAGATAACACACAATCTACTACTTCCCTACTATAATCCTCACCAACAACTATCAATACTTATTATTAAAGCAATGATTAGTAACTAGATTCTATCTCGTCCTAGCCAATACTTTTTAAAGCTAGAAACAGGGCATTTCTCTTATAGCAACTCGCTTCAAAAGAGAAAAAATACAATTGGCAATAATAAACTATATTAAACAAAAAAATAAATAAATATAGAAAACACTATTATTTTATAAATTTCTAACAAGAGAAAAGATAAATCTATGAATTAAATAAATATGTTGTTCTAAAGGAAGAGGGAAATATCTTTCCTCCATTACTGGAACAATGGGAAATACTTGCTTAATCTACGTCTATTTGCTTCCAAACGGGACGTAGACAGATGGTTCGGTTCTAAAACCGACCTCTTCCAAGTCTCCGTGATTTTCTCATTTCAGGGATTCATAAAGCAAAGCAGTGAATCATCCTTTAAGTACTAACCACTCGAGGAAGAGATTCTTCTTCATCATCGCCAGGAGGATGGCTTCGATCACCTCTCTAAAATGATTTTTTTTTTCTTTACATAAATAACAACAATGACAATTACTTATCATTATTATAGCAAAGGGATAAAGAAGGAATATGGAATGGCCCTTGAGGCAGCAAAGGGATAAAGAAGGAATATGGAATGGCCCTCGAGGCAGCAAAGGGATAAAGAAGGAATATGGAATGGCCCTCGAGGCAGCAAAGGGATAAAGAAGGAATATGGAATGGCCGTCGAGGCAGCAAAGGGATAAAGAAGGAATATGGAATGGCCCTCGAGGCAGCAAAGGAATAAAAAAGGAATATGGAATGGCCCTCGAGGCAGCAAAGGGATAAAGAAGGAAATAAATAAATGATCTAATTACCTTAGCATGAGGGAATCTTCCATAAAGGCATATAAGATAAATAAATAGAGAAAGCGTGAGGATTGAAGGAATGAATGCTGAGCATTTGACGGAGAGTGGATACCCCATGTAGCGCGAATTCATCTTCATGTCTTCTAAAAACAAGAACAGTACAAATTAGGAGAAACTCAATCAAACAAGCTCACATCAAGTCAACAAAAATCCTTAAATAGTAAAATTATTTTTGACATGTTTTTCCAATGTATTATTAAGAAAACATAACTAAATAATAGTCCAGGGAGGATCTGCAAAAACATAGCTATTCTTGAAACACAAACATTCTTGTATGCTTAAGCCCTAAAAGTCGCAAAATAAATCTATTTTTTTTTAATATGAAAAGAAAGGAACTTTTTTATTTTTACTTCTTTTGCTAATAAGTATTCAGGCTAGAGATATTCGCAAGGCAGCAAAAGATTTGTAATGCAATTTAATATAATTACTCATAACTGAGAAATGTTAAAATTTATTCTCATATTATTAAAAAGAGTAAATAAAAAGAATTTAAAAAAAAATTATAAATTGACGGATTGAGAAATCCAAACAAACCATGTATATAGGAATTTTCTTGACATTCATATGCCTCGGGCACATCCTGCTTACAGACAGCAATGCCAGAAACCCAACCACTATGCGAGGGCCTGAGCATTCGAGGTTAGGGGAATCGAAGATACTAAATCGACTAGACAATGGTAAATCGATACATTATATTCAGGCTCTGTTGGAGTGAACACGCTAGGTAATAATATTAGCTATTAACAGATGTTTTCATATTATCAAAACATCTCTTTCTCAGTGGATACAGCCTTTTTTTTTTTATTGATTTGAAAGTGCATTCAACCGTGGTAGGTCATCGGTACCCGATACACCCTTTAAAAGTACAAGACGTACAAATTCCTTTCAAAATTGATACTAGCAGTGCTGCCAACATCCTCCCGTACCATACATTTTTAAAATTAGAATCAAAACCAGAAGTAAAGAGAACTAAAAAAAGTCTAATAAGCTACACAACACAGAAATTAAAAATCAATGGGATTTACCTCTTGGATTGTTCCTCCAAAAAACGTAAAAAGTTAATATAATTTGATCTAATCTCTGATGAGTGCTTACCTATTCTTGGCTTGCAATCATCAGTACACCTAAATTTTATAAAAAGAGTAGATACAGGGGGTCTCCCGTGGTCTAGTGGCTAGCACGCTGGTTTCATAAGCCGGAGATGGTGGGTTCGATCCCCACCAGCGACAGGAATTTTCTCATCTCAGGGCTCGCTGAGAAAATTCCTGGCTGCTCCCTGGAGGCCGGCGCTAATGGCCAAGATTTGTCGATGCACCGTCGTTTTTCGAAAAAGCTCGCCTACATAATATAAGATTTAACAAAAACAAACTCCAATCAGCACAGAAAAAGGTTAAATTTCTGGGACAGAATATATTAAATAGTGGAATAGAGCCAGATGAAAACAATATTTCAGCTATTCTCTAAATGAAAAAACCTACATCATAGAAAGAATTGTAAATGTTTCTTGGCATGGTTAACTACTTAAATAAATTTATTCCTAGTTTAGAAAATAAATCATCAATATTGAAGGATCTTTTGAAAAAAGATATCCATTGGACTTGGGAGAAAGAAGGACCTCAACAAAAATGCTTTGAATCTCTGAAGAACACCTTAGTAAACTATCCAGTGTTGTCACTATTCGATCCATCAAAAGAGGTTACACTAGCAACAGATGCAAGCCACTATGGTCTTGGTGGAGTTGTGTTGCGAGATAGACATCCAGTATCATACTGTTCCATGTCACTCAACTCTGCTCAACAACGTTATTCGCAGGTAGAGAAAGAACTTCTAGCTATAGTCGCAGCCTGTGAGAGGTTCCACTTTTATTTTCATGGCAGAGAGATAAGAGTGCTAACGGATCATAAGCCACTTCTAGGGATCATCAAGAAATCATTGGAAATTCTTTTTCCTAGGCTGCAAAGGATGATCATCAAACTTATGAGGTTTAGAATAACTGTTTTTTTTTTTTTGTTTTTTTTTGTTTTTTTTTTATCATGTATTGATCTGAGCCATTAGCGCCGAAATCCCTGGTGCAGCGAGGAATTTTCTCAACGAGCCATGGGATGAGAAAATCCTGCAGCCGGTGGGACGCGAGCCCACCATCTCCCGCATGAGAATCTAAGGTGTTAGTCACTAGACCAAGGGGAGACACTAGAATAACCACAAATATGGTTTAAAATAAGAATATTCAAAAGGAACTTCTGGCACGTGACATAATTAATATAAGAAAAGTAAATGCAAAATAAGTCTAACCATAATAATAAGGAAGGTTTGTGGTTGCGTTCATTCTCGATCTAGACTCCCACGTCCAAAGGCTTGCATTGCCTGTTTGAAGAATTCCTGGATCTTGGACAGTATAAATCTTCAGATCAGGTCCTGTAATATGAAATATCTTAATAACTCCAAATGAATAGGTATATGTTAGATGGATAATCTAGCAATTGTTTAAATAAAATTAATAATAATATTTGTTTATTATTTGTATTGGCAACACTGTCCTAAGTGTAAAAACTTACATGGTGGACTCTGTCTGTTCTGTGTAAAATTGTCTGCTCTTTGTAATAAATGTGTCTATCCAAATCTGTTTTTCTGGTGCAGACATTATTTCCTAACAGTATATCCAAATAATTGCACTAAAAAAAGTAGTAATAAATGAAATTTACTACTTTGTTTAAGAAGAATGTTTTCTACGAAACAGTTAGCCAGGGATGTAGTGTGGTAAGGATATAGGTACTGTGGCTTTTCCTTTGTTTGTAGACTATGCTACGACATATTGAGGCGGGGAGAATACTAGATAAGGACGTGTTGGAGGCCTTTTCCAAGTAGTGCTGTGCTTTTTTTGAAAATAAGTTTTTTCATGGAGTACATAAATATTGGAATTAATAAAACAGAATGATGAGAATATTTTGGAAACTGTATATTCTATATACCTTAATATATTCTATTCTCTTTTACCTCAGAAAGGACGAGGGACCATACTAACCTCATTTATCGAGGAACTATACTAGCCTCATTTATCGAGGAACAATACTAGCCACATTTATCGAGGAACAATACTAGCCTCATTTATCGAGGAACAATACCAGCCTCATTTATCGAGGAACAATACTAGCCACATTTATCGAGGAACAATACTAACCTCATTTATCAAGGAACAATACTAGCCTCATTTATCGAGGAACAATAATAGCCTCATTTATCGAGGAACGATACTTACCTCATTTATCGAGGAACGATACTAACCTCATTTATTGAGGAACAATACTAGCCTCATTTATCGAGGAACAATACTAAACTCATTTATCGACAAGGAATATATCCTAGGTTGTTTTGCTCAAGATTATCTGCATGCACCATCTTCCCAAGGCTCACAACACATAGACCTTTCGCCAGTTATACTTATTGAATAAAATAAATTTTCATATAACTTACCAACATACTGTCCAAATTTATTAGGTGTATAAAATATCTGGTTCTTCCACATGTTTAAGTCGAGCATCATCACCATGAAAATTACTCCATAACTGAACCACTTTCCTGAAATGACAGTTATTAATCAACTTGACCATCACTATAAATATATATTTTAAAATGAAGCATTCAAAATGAGTGAGTGAAAGCATAGCAGATAATGAATAGCAGATAGAATAGCAAGATCCCACCAATTAGAGCCTTCATTGATATAGTAAACATTTTTGTGCAACATGTGGCCTCTCGAATGACACTACAAAGATTCATGAATGAGATATTTTTCGGTGCATGTATGTTCATCTAATTTTCAGGCCAAGATAAGGAAGATTAAGTACAATTCTTCCTTCAAGAACCTCCGATGTCTCCGAAATTATATTTGAAACATTGCAAGCTTTAAAATGAGTTTGTCTAAGTGTGCGTTTACATTTGATAGTTATTGCAGGATATTTATATCAGACAGAAATTCTGACTAATGTAAACTGCAAATAGTTTCTGTCTGAGATATATATTTCTATACCGAGCTATAAGTGTCGCCACTTCTATACCATCAAGTGTAAACACTGATTATAAAGAGAAGAATTTAATGTCTTAGATAAATATCTTAGCTACTAGCTGTATTGTCGAACTTCTATAACAACAGGTGTAAGCACTGATTATTTGTGCCATGACCTATCATGGCCGTACATTTATTGCAAATTTCAACAAATCCAGAACTGTTGTATACATATCCATGGCATAAATGTCTGGCTATTTCTGTCAGTATGTAAACTTGTAAGAGAATATCTATCCGACGCCTGAGATAAATATCCTGCGAGAAGTGTCAGATTTAAACGCCCCCTAAGAAGTTTTGATTTTATCTGAGAAATTTGGAGGATAACACAACCATCAAATTGACAAAAAATAATAAGTACGTAATGTCCATGGAAGTAAAATAATTATCAAAGAGAGTGACGTACCCGTCAAAGTGAGTTGAGCGTATTTCCATTCGAGCGTGGCGACGGAGAAGCCAGGGAGATTGATGTGGACGGTAGTAGTAAAATGAGGAAAATCCCAGTCCTGCATCATGATCACCAAATCCAGGACGAGGATGAACGAGGCAAGGAAAGCCCTCGACAACTCTACAAATCAAAATAGGTAAAAGTAACAAGTAGTTCATACTCTGTGAAAATATTAAGTTAACTATTGAGCCATTCCATGTAAATCATATTATAAATAGAAATGTTACCTCACCATTTTAGATTTTGCTGAAAATTGTTAAAGTCATAGTGGGCTCTGAGACTACGAAAAATACCAAATTTCAGTTTTAGCGCGGTTCGTCCCTCCCCCATAGGGAGGAACCCCGCTTATAAGGTTGATCTCATGACGCATTCCAGAAGTGCCGACTAGAAAATTTTGCGTTTCAGAACCCCTAGAGACCGAAAATTATGGTGGTTCAAATTTGTATATATATATATATATATATATATATATATATATATATATATATATATATATATATATGTATATATATGACATAGGAGGGAAAATCCGGGAAAAATTCATTCCCTTGATAACCGCCGAGGACGACACATAGCAGCCTGAAGAAGTCGGAGATGAACCCGACGAAATATTGCGATGGAGAGAGGAGCGACACCGCTGGAGAAAGAAGCCGTTCCATACATACATGTGATACCCAGCGATGCAGTTTAAAACAAAATATATATATATATATATATATATATATATATATATATATATATATATATATGGAGTTAAGGAAGGGTTAGAATAAAATATTTTATCAACAGACATAAAAAGTTTTGGTAACTTTGTATACTTTCCTTAATATCTCGAAAAAGGTTGAGAATCTTGGTAAACGGAAGAATACCATTAGAAAGCTTACTAAATGCTCTACAAAAAAGGTTCTGATGAAAGTTTTGATTAGACGATGTCAATCGGAGAAATAAGTGCTTAAAACTTTAAAGTAATTGATTTCGCTTATTCGAACTGTTCTTTTTGTCTGTTTTTATTCCTTGTTATTTTTTAACTGCTTATAGTTGGATAATGTATTTGATAATAAATCAGGTTAAGAAAAATAAGAAAAACAATTTAATCTTAGAGATATGGATTTCCAAGATATAGCTTTTCAAATGCCTAGCAGGATCCTTCCTAGGGTGGGGACCCATCCAGGTTAGATCGTAAATAAGACCTTTCTTGAAAGTAAAGATGGAACTTTCAACTTTGGTCCTCCTCTGCCTCCCGGCACTTTCATTGCTGACGAAGGCTACCAATGAGTAGCCGAAACGTCTTAAATATAGATTTTTTAACAAAAATCGTATTGAGGTTTATTTAGCCAAATCCCAACCATTCCATCTTTACTTATCACCTCGACGGCTAACTATCTAATCTTCATGCTTTCTAGAAATGTGGACCCAAAATAATAACAGCATCTATTTTAATCATTTTAAATGAGTCTAGAGATAAGAACGGAACCGCGCTAAGATGATGCCGTTCCTGCGAGTCGGACTTTTATCTCAAACCATGACATGTTCACTAAACCACTTGCTTTTGCTAAGCAGCTAATTATTTTGTAGAGACGGTATTGGTCTTGTTTAATAGCAATTATATGAATCACTGGATTAAGAGGAGATGTTGAATTATAAATTTTTAATGAACTCCAGTGCCATCTATACTTTAACACTGCCATGTTTAAATACAGTTGAATCTGAAATGCTTACTTGGATGGTTGTGTATGCCCACTGCTTACTTGGATGATTGTGTATGCCCACTGCTTACTTGGATGGTTGTGTATGCCCACTGCTTACTTGGATGGTTGTGTATGCCCACTGCTTACTTGGATGGTTGTGTATGCCCACTGCTTACTTGGATGGTTGTGTATTGTGTTCTTCCCCCGTTCCCACAATTATAGTGTGAAAGATATGACTTGTCACTAGGGGAATTGGTAGAGGGGGCACAATGCTGCCAATTCTGCAACCATCCCAGCCGCCGCTCAGCCTAGACGCAGGACTAGAAATGGGAGGCGTGGCAACACAGCAAGGCCTTCATTGGCTAGAGGCGTCTCCACCTTCCCCTAAGACTCAGGAATCAGCACTAATTCAAGGCAATCGATTCACGTCTTAGGAAAACACCCAGAGTCATGAAGTATAGGTCTTGTTTACTCAGATTTCCCGGCGTTTTGTCTACTTTCCATTGCATTATAGAACATTTGATTTCTCCGAGAGTTTGGTTCTTGTAAATAAGGCGTTTCAGATTGATATGCAAGAACCAAAGCACGACGGTCAATGCGTTATTAAACAAATGTTTTAATCATTCATTCATGTATTTATTAATAAGGTCTAACTAAAAGCCAAAACGATCCCAAAGCGCTGCTTTGTGTTTTTCATGGCACTCCCTAACCAAGTTGGTTCCTCTCCATGGATGCAGGCTAACCAAGTTGGTTCCTCTCCATGAATGGAGACTAACCAAGTTGGTTCCTTTCCATGGATGCAGGCTAACCAAGTTGGTTCCTCTGCATGGATGCAGGCTGACCATTTTGGTTCCTCTCCATGGATGCAGGCTAACCAAGTTGGTTCCTCTCCATGGATGCAGGCTAACCAAGTTGGTTCCTCTCCATGAATGGAGACTAACCAAGTTGGTTCCTTTCCATGGATGCAGGGCAACCAACTTGGTTCCTCTGCATGGATGCAGGCTGACCATTTTGGTTCCTCTCCATGAATGCAGGCTAACCAAATTGGTTCCTCTCCATGGATGCAGGCTAACCAAGTTGGTTCCTCTCCATGAATGCAGGCTGACCAACTTGGTTCCTCTCCATGAATGCAGGCTAACCAAGTTGGTTCCTCTCCATGGATGCAGGCTGACCAAGTTGGTTCCTCTCCATGAATGCAGGCTAACCAAGTTGGTTCCTCTCCATGAATGCAGGCTGACCATGTTGGTTCCTCTCCATGAATGCAGGCTAACCAAGTTGGTTCCTCTCCATGAATGCAGGCTGACCATGTTGGTTCCTCTCCATGAATGCAGGCTAACCAAGTTGGTTCCTCTCCATGGATGCAGGCTGACCAAGTTGGTTCCTCTCCATGAATGCAGGCTAACCAAGTTGGTTCCTCTCCATGAATGCAGGCTAACCAAGTTGGTTCCTCTCCATGGATGCAGGCTGACCATGTTGGTTCCTCTCCATGAATGCAGGCTAACCAAGTTGGTTCCTCTCCATGAATGGAGACTAACCAAGTTGGTTCCTTTCCATGGATGCAGGCTAACCAAGTTGGTTCCTCTGCATGGATGCAGGCTGACCATTTTGGTTCCTCTCCATGGATGCAGGCTAACCAAGTTGGTTCCTCTCCATGGATGCAGGCTAACCAAGTTGGTTCCTCTCCATGAATGGAGACTAACCAAGTTGGTTCCTTTCCATGGATGCAGGGCAACCAACTTGGTTCCTCTGCATGGATGCAGGCTGACCATTTTGGTTCCTCTCCATGAATGCAGGCTAACCAAATTGGTTCCTCTCCATGGATGCAGGCTAACCAAGTTGGTTCCTCTCCATGAATGCAGGCTGACCAACTTGGTTCCTCTCCATGAATGCAGGCTAACCAAGTTGGTTCCTCTCCATGGATGCAGGCTGACCAAGTTGGTTCCTCTCCATGAATGCAGGCTAACCAAGTTGGTTCCTCTCCATGAATGCAGGCTAACCAAGTTGGTTCCTCTCCATGAATGCAGGCTAACCAAGTTGGTTCCTCTCCATGAATGCAGGCTGACCAAGTTGGTTCCTCTCCTTGGATGCAGGCTAACCAAGTTGGTTCCTCTCCATGGATGCAGGCTAACCAAGTTGGTTCCTCTCCATGAATGCAGGCTGACCAAGTTGCTTCCTCTCCATGAATGGAGGCTAACCAAGTTGGTTCCTCTCCATGAATGCAGGCTAACCAAGTTGGTTCATCTCCATGGATGCAGGCTGACCAAGTTGGTTCCTCTCCATGAATGCAGGCTGACAAATTTGGTTCCTCTCCATGAATGGAGGCTAACCAAGTTGGTTTCTCTCCATGGATGCAGGCTAACCAAGTTGGTCCCTCTCCATGGATGCAGGCTGACCAAGTTGGTTCCTCTCCATGAATGCAGGCTAACCAAGTTGGTTCCTCTCCATGGATGCAGGGTAACCAACTTGGTTCCTCTCCATGGATTCAGGCTAACCAAGTTGGTTCCTCTCCATGAATGGAGGCTAACCAAGTTGGTTCCTCTCCATGGATGCAGGGTAACCAACTTGGTTCCTCTCCATGGATGCAGGCTGACCATGTTGGTTCCTCTCCATGAATGCAGGCTAACCAAATTGGTTCCTCTCCATGGATGCAGGCTAACCAAGTTGGTTCCTCTCCATGAATGCAGGCTAACCAAGTTGGTTCCTCTCCATGGATGCAGGCTGACCAAGATGGTTCCTCTCCATGAATGCAGGCTAACCAAGTTGGTTCCTCTCCATGAATGCAGGCTAACCAAGTTGGTTCCTCTCCATGAATGCAGGCTGACCAAGTTGGTTCCTCTCCTTGGATGCAGGCTAACCAAGTTGGTTCCTCTCCATGGATGCAGGCTGACCAAGTTGGTTCCTCTCCATGAATGCAGGCTAACCAAGTTGGTTCCTCTCCATGGATGCAGGCTGACCAAGTTGGTTCCTCTCCATGAATGCAGGCTGACCAAGTTAGTTCCTCTCCATGAATGCAGGCTAACCAACTTGAAACAACCAGTCTGCCTCCAGCCAAACTCTTCCTGACTCTACTATCATTCAGTGACTAGACCTTGTCCTCTATCGTTTCCTTCTAAGGTGGATAGTTAACCATTTCATATTAGTGGGACTAAGACTTATTTTGTGTAACCTCAAAGAACCTCAACAACTTTTAAAGACTAGTTTCCTAGCATAAAAATAGGTTTCTACAAATTTGCTGAGTTATTACAACCATAATATTGTTTATTGGCTGTACAGCTCTGGTCACAGAATTATCGTACTAACAGCAAGAGCAGGACTGCGCTGGTTTCGACATGTTCACAGCCTGCATGGACAGGAACCAACATGGTGAGCCTTCCGATGAGGTAAAGGTACTCCAAGGAGGTAGAGGTACTCCAAGGAGGTAGAGGTACTCCAAGGAGGTAGAGGTACTCCTAGGAGGTAGAGGTACTCCAAGGAGGTAGAGGTACTCCAAGGAGGTAAAGGTACTCCAAGGAGGTAAAGGTACTCCAAGGAGGTAAAGGTACTCCAAGGAGGTAAAGGTACTCCAAGGAGGTAAAGGTACTCCAAGGAGGTAAAGGTACTCCAAGGAGGTAAAGGTACTCCAAGGAGGTAAAGGTACTCCAAGGAGGTAAAGGTACTCCAAGGAGGAAAAGGTACTCCAAGGAGGTAAAGGTACTCCAAGGAGGTAAAGGTACTCCAAGGAGGTAGAGGTACTCCAATGAGGTAGAGGTACTCCAAGGAGGTAAAGGTACTCAAAGGAGGTAAAGGTACTCCAAGGAGGTAAAAGTACACCAAGGAGGTAAAGGTACTCCAAGGAGGTAAAGGTACTCCAAGGAGGTAAAGGTACTCCAAGGAGGTAGAGGTACTCCAATGAGGTAAAGGTACTCCAAGGGATGCTTCATATGTCCATCCTCATAAGCGAGGTTCCTCTCTATGGAGAGAGGTAGGGAACGCGCAAAAGATTGTCTAGTAAGGTAGATAAGTGACGTCATGAATGTATTACTGCGGACAGCTATCAGAGTGGGACGAACACGAAGAATGCGAATTCCAATGCGTTGGAAGAGTGGGGTTAGAGATAAGTGATTGTTGATATAGATAAGGGGTATCAGTGAAGAACTTGTAACTGTCTGATGAAGATGTTGATATAACTATGCTTTGTTTACTTCTAGATAATGGTACGACACACAGATCTAGTCGCAATCATACCAGGTATGGTAGTTAGCAATATTATTATAATTCTAGTATTGATTTTACAATTAGGCAGTTTTATCTAGAGGTTACAGCAAACAGCTAATAGCTGATGTTTCTTCAACCACATATATAGTACATACACACAGGAGGCTTCAATGATTGACAACACTTCCCGTCGGAGGATGTTTCTTCAATCACATATATAGTACATACACACAGGAGGCTTCAATGATTGACAACACTTCCCGTCGGAGGATGTTTGGCGTTCTAACTTTTAGAATGTTTTTTTAAAAACCATTTCCTTAAAAATAACAACAATCATTTTATATTCCCACGTATTGGATACGTCAACCAAAAGATGGCCAAATCCGAATGACGTCATACTACTATGATATGTATGACAACATATGTTTATATACATATGTGTGTATATACGTGTGTGTGTGTGTGTGTATAAATATATAAATAAATAAATATATATATATATATATATATATATATATATATATATATATATATATATATATATATATATACAAATTTACACGTTGAATATTGTAGAAGATTCTAATAAGCTTGAATATTGAGTATATAAATACCTTTGTACGCTATTTATATATTTCGTAGAAGGTCAAACCTCTTTCTTTTCCTCTACATCAACCATATTACATAACATGTCTCTCATAGGTTTTATATTGTATATATATATATATATATATATATTATATATAAAATATATATAATGTATTATATATAATATATATATATATATATAAAATATATAAATATATATTATATATATAATACATTATATATATTTTATATATAATATTATATGTATATATATGTGTATTCCAAGATTTTCCGTTACAGTCTGAAGTCTAGTACCGTTACAGTTCTGTGTCCGGCAGTTCCAATCAGTATGTTTACTATTCAAGTCCCCTAACAGTAAGGTAGGTTCTCCTGTGAAGATGTGTTCGAAGTCGTTTTGTATTACTCTCCGTCGAGGTCTAAGGTAAGCTGAGATAATGTTCACTGTTCTGTTGTTGTTTGTCGTCAATTTAACTCCGACGTCTTCGAGATGTAGCAGCCTGGGAAGGAGAAAGTGGGAATGTTTTAAACCCCTCTTTATACATAAAGCTACTCCTCCAAAACGTTCTTCGCTGTCCTGTCTGTATAAAATGTATCCTCCTATTCGTAATGTGTCGTTCGGTTTGAGATGAGTCTCTGTCACACAAGCAATGTCCACTTGTTATCTACTCAGGAAATTTGAGAAATCTTGGTTTTTTGAATACATTGTTTAATTTCGAAATTATTAGTAACGTTTGATTTGTTATCGTTTGTAATTTTTAAGTAGTCTTCATCTGAGCAAAGAAATATTGGTGGAATTTTTAAGGGTTTGTCTGTCGTATTTTCTTTAGAAGATTCTGTTAAGAGTTGTAATGGTTGGAATCTATTATGTAATGGTACTGGTGAGTTTGTTGTCTGTTTGCTGCGTTTTGTAGATGGTTCTGTATCTACGTCATCGGGAGATTGGCAATCCATTCTTGGAGAAGGGTTGTGTGGAGATGGTAAACAAGGCCAGTCGTTGACATGGGCAACGGATAATTGAGAACTCTCACCTGGGCTTCTTGCTGTCTTGGTTAGGTTAGGATCTAATATAAAGTCTTTATACTGTTAAGTGTTGAAGTTTGGTAATTAATATAAACACTTAAACTATTAAACGAAATAGAACTTTATTAAGAAAGACTGATTGAAGATTCTGATCGGATGTAAATATGAGGATCAACGGTGCGCTGCAAGTTCCTGGAGCTAGGGGTCAGGTCTAGTGCTCCTTCACCGACACAGTTTATAGGAAACTTTTTTTAAAGGTTGGTACTCACCAAAGTCCAGCCTTGACCGAGTACTACCGTGGACTAGGCTTGAATTTCGAGTTTGAGCAAATTCTGACTAGGGATCTAGTTTTGAACGAGATTGCACAAGAAACATATTTTTTGGGCTAACCCTTCTTAGAGCAAGGTTCAACTTAACTGTTTAATTTATATCACATGTGTTATTCTCTATTATCTGTTAACCGCTACAATACTCTTTTACTTTTCTGGATCTTTTAATTTTCATCTTCTTCCTGAAGTTCGGGAGAACAGTGAAATGTTCTTCTTATATAAAGAAATAAACACTTAAAAATCACTTTTAAATGAGGAGAATTTTTCAGTAAACAATCACAGTACTCTGCCAAAACAGCTCCCAGTTTATATATTAGAAATAGAGAATTTACAAAATTATTCATTGGTTGTTCTCAATAATAATTATGTGAACTATACTTAGGTATAGCATTTTCTTACTTCAAATTATAATGACAGTAAAAAATGACGCCCCCCATCATTACATATTTCTTCCCTATATATATATATATATATATATATATATATATATATATATATATATATATATATATATAGCAACTGGTGGAATAAAGTGCTAAAATAAGCCTCAGAAAAACTTTCAGAGAGCGAACAAGCCTAAAAGGGTCTTTTTGCGAAGACCACATCCAGTTACTTTTGAAGTAGCAGTGATTGTATCAGTGATTCAGCGCATGCGCATAACTCCTTTGCCTTCCTATTGGAGGATTCCGATGACCAATTGTTTTGGTTCTTGCTGGGAGTAAAGTAACCTTCAACAGTGAATTAGCTTTTGTTTATGAAAAAGCTCTGTTTATGTTAGTGAGAAAAAATGGGTCTTTTGCAATTAGTTCGCGATGTTCTTGAGAAAGAAAAAGCTATTGGTTTCTTACTCGGAAAAATTAATAGAATTCTATTAATTTTAGCGAGTTGGATTGACTAGAGTTTTGATATCTTCTTGAGAGAGCGTTGCGAGCGGAAACGCATAGCACTTATGCCCATAATGCTAAATAAATGTAAAACATCCAAAAAGAGAGAACGAGAAAAGGAATAAAATATGTTTGTTTACAAATATCATTGTTTATGTTTCTTCATAACCTGATAAACAGTTAACTTTAATGCTTAATGACTTTTTTCGTAGTTGAGAGAATTGATTTTGATCATATTAACCTTTTTATTAATAAATATTGTTTCCCATTATCTAATATGAAGTATAACCGTAGATAACGAGTAAAGTAGTAATAGATAACCAGCAACGAAGCTCTAAGCTAATCAGTAAGGTTATCAGCGAGTACGAGTAACTGTTATAAATCACTACTGCTACTTCAAAAGTAACTGGATCTGGTCTTCGCAAAAAGACCCGCCTAAAAATATATATACATATAATATTATATATAATATATATATATAAAATATATAAATATATATTATATATATATATAAAATATATAAATATATATGATTACTACCCTCAAAAGAAATATGAAGACAACGAAAAAGAGAGTACAGGAAGACCCAAATGGGAAAAAAGTAATCCTCCCCTACGTGAAAGGAACCACAGAGAAGATTACAAAGATCCTAAAGAAACATAACATCAAAACGGTTTACAACACTGACTGCAAGATAAGTCAAATAATAAATAACCCCAAGGATAATCTGAAGCTAAGATCACCAGGTGTCTATAGTATTCCATGCTCCTGCGGAAAGGAGTACATTGGGCAAAACGGTTTACAACACTGACTGCAAGATAAGTCAAATAATAAATAACCCCAAGGATAATCTGAAGCTGAGATCACCAGGTGTCTATAGTATTCCATGCTCCTGCGGAAAGGAGTACATTGGGCAAAACGGTTTACACCACTGACTGCAAGATAGGTCAAATAATAAATAACCCCAAGGATAATCTGAAGCTGAGATCACCAGGTGTCTATAGTATTCCATGCTCCTGCGGAAAGGAGTACATTGGGCAAAACGGTTTACACCACTGACTGCAAGATAGGTCAAATAATAAATAACCCCAAGGATAATCTGAAGCTAAGATCACCAGGTGTCTATAGTATTCCATGCTCCTGCGGAAAGGAGTACATTGGGCAAAACGGTTTACACCACTGACTGCAAGATAGGTCAAATAATAAATAACCCCAAGGATAATCTGAAGCTGAGATCACCAGGTGTCTATAGTATTCCATGCTCCTGCGGAAAGGAGTACATTGGGCAAAACGGTTTACACCACTGACTGCAAGATAGGTCAAATAATAAATAACCCCAAGGATAATCTGAAGCTAAGATCACCAGGTGTCTATAGTATTCCATGCTCCTGCGGAAAGGAGTACATTGGGCAAAACGGTTTACACCACTGACTGCAAGATAGGTCAAATAATAAATAATCCCAAGGATAATCTGAAGCTAAGATCACCAGGTGTCTAAAGTATTCCATGCTCCTCCGGAAAGGAGTACATTGGGCAAACAGGTAGATTGGTATGTACAAGAATCTCTGAACATGTGAAGACGGTTAAGAATGGCAATACTGAAAAATCGGCTGTAGCAGAACACTTCTACAACACAAATCATGCAATCCAGTTCGACAAAGTGAGTATTCTGGCGAAAATAGAGAACTACCAAGAACGGATCATTAGGGAAGCCATAGAGATAGTACGCTGCCCGGTAAATTTTAACAAAGAAGATGGGTATAGGCTCAGCAAATTATGGCATACGGTGATTAAGCCGAAGGAAAAAAGAAGAAACGAAATTCAACCAATCAACGGTCCAGATGGAACCCACCAACCAGGTTCAAGCAAGACAGGGACCAACCAATCAGATACATGGAAGAGCAGATTACGCCCGCGGATGAATACAAAGACGAGTATTTATACGGAACAACTAGAAGAACATCCTCATTCTCAGACTAAGCCCTGAGGAAGCTGGCAGTATGACTAGCGAAACGTCGGCAAAGAAGTTTGTGACACGGTCAATACCAGAACACTATAATATGTGTTAAAAAATTCGTCCGGTAAATTAAAAAGTTGAGGTTCAAATTTACATTTATCACTATTTTCCGGAAGGTCAATTAATCGTTTATTATATATTATGTGTTTTTCAGCTCTTTTTATTTGAATTTCAATTAAATCCCTAGGGTAATTATTTTCCTTGAACAAATTTCTCAATTTATTTTTTATTTCACCGTAAAATTTTGGAGATGTTCTCCGTAAAGCTGATAATGTTCTGTTATATAAAAGGTTCTTTTTGAAATTAAAAGGGTGGCTGGAGTAAAAATTAATCATCCTTGTTGAATGATATGTCTTAGGTTTCCATTTATACTCTAGGAAATTATTCTCATTTCTAATTATTTCCATATCCAAAAATCCCAAACTTTTATTCACTTCTAACTCTTTTGTAAACTGCAAATTATTGCATTTATTATTAAAAATGTTTAAAAGCTCGTCTAC
The DNA here is from genome assembly GCA_946811695.1 of Gonocerus acuteangulatus. NCBI lineage: Eukaryota > Metazoa > Arthropoda > Insecta > Hemiptera > Coreidae > Gonocerus > Gonocerus acuteangulatus. The sequence continues at coordinate 95,360,991 of OX328127.1, read as the reverse complement.
TTCATTTTCTTTTACGCATAAAATAAGGTCATCAACGTATCTGTATAAAAACTGTATTTTAATTTTGAGCTCCGAAATAAGTTCTATAAGAATAGAATTCATAACTATTCCACTAATAGCTATTGAAAGTGGGTTTCCCATCTGTATGCCATAAAGTTGTTTATATAATTTATTATTAAATTGAAAATATCCAAATTTGCAACATAAGCGAATTCCTTCGATGAATAATTCTTTATTTTTAATTTTTGTGAGTATTTCAATCTGGTTCCAATTGTTATTTATTATTTTGATTGCTAACTCTACGGGAATATTTGGGAACATGTTAACCACGTCAAATGATACTAATTTAAAATCTGGTAAAATCTTAATATCTTTAAGAACGGATCATTAGGGAAGCCATAGAGATAGTACGCTGCCCGGTAAATTTTAACAAAGAAGATGGGTATAGGCTCAGCAAATTATGGCATACGGTGATTAAGCCGAAGGAAAAAAGAAGAAACGAAATTCAACCAATCAACGGTCCAGATGGAACCCACCAACCAGGTTCAAGCAAGACAGGGACCAACCAATCAGATACATGGAAGAGCAGATTACGCCCGCGGATGAATACAAAGACGAGTATTTATACTGAACAACTAGAACATCCTCATTCTCAGACTAAGCCCTGAGGAAGCTGGCAGTATGACTAGCGAAACGTCGGCAAAGAAGTTTGTGACACGGTCAATACCAGAACACTATAATATGTGTAATGACTCGGACCGTGGAAGCCTAAGAGACTAATTTTTTAACGATTTACAAAACAAAAAGAAAAGAAAATATTCTGAAACGTTTATTGAATCAAGGCCATCTAAAAAAGTTAAAACAGATACAGAAGTAATAAACAAGGAAGTGCAGAATAATAAGCATAAAAGAGATCTTAATGATAATTCCGATATATCGAACAAAAAACAAAGATTATTGGTGCAAACTAATATTAAACATTTTTTTATTAAAAATAACGGCAGATTAGAAGAAACCACGTTAAATAATCACTTATTTTTACAAAAAAGGAAACAATTGGTTTTAAATAACAGTATTGACAAAGATGTAAATCCAATTAAGCAATATTTTACTTTCGATTATCATCCTCTTATAGAAAACAAAATAAAAACAATATGTAAAGATGTTTGTAAAATTGGCTGGAAATATAAACATTCAATAAACAATGTATTTAGTAATATTAAAGACAAGGTTAAAGCATCAAGTTCAAAATATAATATTTATAAAATCAACTGGTACGACTGTAACAAATGTTATATTGGGGAATCTGCGCAATTATTAGGTAAAAGAATTATAAACTATAAAGAATTATAAATTATAAAGAATATTAACACGTAAAGAGCATTGACACACAAGAAAACGGTACAGCATTGACGGATCATGCAATAACAAAAAAACACAGTTTCAATTTTAAAGTATTCAAAATATTAAATAAAGAAATAAATACCCTGAAAAGAAAAATAAAAGAAAATATATTTTAAAAAATTCGAAAATAGTAGTGAATAAAAGAACTGATCTGAAAAATGTACACCAAATTTTCTATGGAATAATAGATTAATACCCAAAAATTTATAAAAAAATATTAGACGAGTAGACTTAACTAGGAAAACAACAAAGGACAGATAACGACAGGGCCATTTTGGCAATCCACTTACAGGGTTAGTATTAAGCCGGACTCCAGAGGGAGTACTTGGTAACGGGAGGACTTCCTTGCAAGGTAAGACTCAACGCCTTTTACAAAAAAAATATGTAATTTAGCTATAATTATTGCAATATTTAGGGTAGGGGTAACATTTAATGAGCATGATAATGTTTTAATGCATTTTGTGGAACAGTTCAAAGATCGTATTGATAGTTTTAATATAGTAGAAAAAAGGTTTGTGTGGATGTTCAAAAAATTATATTTTGTTGTAGAAGTGCCCCTGAAGAGGTGCGAAGAAAAGATGCACGAAACATGTCGGGCCCAATAAATGAAGTGGTTTAATAAAGGAAGACTGCTTTAATGACCCCATGCCTCCTAGGATAAAAAAGAATATATATATATATATATATATATAGGGGCGAGGTTAGCTCAGTGGTAGAGCACTGGACTAATAAGCTGGAGGCCTGAGTCCAAATCCCGAGCAAGCACTAAAGATTTTTTTCTTCTAGTGTCTTCGTTCATGGGTTGAATTCGGCCTCCCTGACCGTCCCTAGGCCGACCCAGCCTTTAATTAATTTAATAATGGGTACCTTGGGTGCTAATGACTCTAGCAGTCGAAGCGGCCAAGGGGAAAATCAGGCGGCCGGAGCATAGTACTGACCACGCTCCCTAGTGTGCCGTATGGTCATGAATCAGATACCTCTATAGTATCTGCCCCTCAGGGCCCTCGTGGCCTGTTACGGGACTGATTTTATTTTATATATATTGTTAAGATTATTTTTTATAAAATGATTCGCCACGTTGGGCGTCATTAAATGTAAAGATTGATTTTTTATAAAGGAAATGCGCCACGTTGGGTCGCCAATAATGTTGTGATTATTTATTATTTAAAATAAAAACGATTTTAATTACTTTAATAAGTTTTATTTTATTAAATTGATTTAATCTCAGGGATAGAAGTTCCGAGTGAATGAATAATATAATATTTATTTTTAGACCATTCCGAAATACAAAACAATATTAAAATACATACAAATAATAATAAAAGAATTAACAATTACAAAAAAATAATTTTACCTCTGAACCAACTCACTTCCAATAAAACCCCAATATACTGCGCTTCAGTAATTTCTTCTTCAAGGTGATACGCTTTCGCTTTCCTGCCAGGTCTCGTGCATAGAATGGATATCTGATGTTCCGGATTCCGCCGTTTTCTCAAACCGTCCTCCACTACAGACAGTAATGGACTGAACACTGCACTCTACGACTGCCAGGTCTCGTGCATAGAATGGATATCTGATGTTCCGGATTCCGCCGTTTTCTCAAACCGTCCTCCACTACAGACAATAATGGACTGAACACTGCACTCTACGACTGCCAGGTCTCGTGCATAGAATGGATATCTGATGTTCCGGATTCCGCCGTTTTCTCAAACCGTCCTCCACTACAGACAGTAATGGACTGAACACTGCACTCTACGACTGCCAGGTCTCGTGCATAGAATGGATATCTGATGTTCCGGATTCCGCCGTTTTCTCAAACCATCCTCCACTACAGACAGTAATGGACTGAACACTGCACTCTACGACTGCCAGGTCTCGTGCATAGAATGGATATCTGATGTTCCGGATTCCGCCGTTTTCTCAAACCGTCCTCCACTACAGACAGTAATGGACTGAACACTGCACTCTACGACTGCCAGGTCTCGTGCATAGAATGGATATCTGATGTTCCGGATTCCGCCGTTTTCTCAAACCGTCCTCCACTACAGACAGTAATGGACTGAACACTGCACTCTACGACTGCCAGGTCTCGTGCATAGAATGGATATCTGATGTTCCGGATTCCGCCGTTTTCTCAAACCGTCCTCCACTACAGACAGTAATGGACTGAACACTGCACTCTACGACTGCCAGATCTCGTGCATAGAATGGATATCTGATGTTCCGGATTCCGCCGTTTTCTCAAACCGTCCTCCACTACAGACAGTAATGGACTGAACACTGCACTCTACGACTGCCAGGTCTCGTGCATAGAATGGATATCTGATGTTCCGGATTCCGCCGTTTTCTCAAACCGTCCTCCACTACAGACAGTAATGGACTGAACACTGCACTCTACGACTGCCAGATCTCGTGCATAGAATGGATATCTGATGTTCCGGATTCCGCCGTTTTCTCAAACCGTCCTCCACTACAGACAGTAATGGACTGAACACTGCACTCTACGACTGCCAGGTCTCGTGCATAGAATGGATATCTGATGTTCCGGATTCCGCCGTTTTCTCAAACCGTCCTCCACTACAGACAGTAATGGACTGAACACTGCACTCTACGACTGCCAGATCTCGTGCATAGAATGGATATCTGATGTTCCGGATTCCGCCGTTTTCTCAAACCGTCCTCCACTACAGACAGTAATGGACTGAACACTGCACTCTACGACTGCCAGGTCTCGTGCATAGAATGGATATCTGATGTTCCGGATTCCGCCGTTTTCTCAAACCGTCCTCCACTACAGACAGTAATGGACTGAACACTGCACTCTACGGCTGCCAGGTCTCGTGCATAGAATGGATATCTGATGTTCCGGATTCCGCCGTTTTCTCAAACCATCCTCCACTACAGACAGTAATGGACTGAACACTGCACTCTACGACTGCCAGGTCTCGTGCATAGAATGGATATCTGATGTTCCGGATTCCGCCGTTTTCTCAAACCATCCTCCACTACAGACAGTAATGGACTGAACACTGCACTCTACGACTGCCAGGTCTCGTGCATAGAATGGATATCTGATGTTCCGGATTCCGCCGTTTTCTCAAACCGTCCTCCACTACAGACAGTAATGGACTGAACACTGCACTCTACGACTGCCAGGTCTCGTGCATAGAATGGATATCTGATGTTCCGGATTCCGCCGTTTTCTCAAACCGTCCTCCACTACAGACAGTAATGGACTGAACACTGCACTCTACGACTGCCAGGTCTCGTGCATAGAATGGATATCTGATGTTCCGGAGTCCGCCGTTTTCTCAAACCGTCCTCCACTACAGACAGTAATGGACTGAACACTGCACTCTAAGACTGCCAGGTCTCGTGCATAGAATGGATATCTGATGTTCCGGATTCCGCCGTTTTCTCAAACCGTCCTCCACTACAGACAGTAATGGACTGAACACTGCACTCTACGACTGCCAGGAACAGACTTGACTCCGCACTCCTCGGAGGATAGCTATAGACTGACTTGACTCCGTACTCCTCGAAGGATAGCTATGGACTGACTTGACTCCGTACTCCTCGGAGGATAGCTATGGACTGACTTGACTCCGTACTCCTCGGAGGATAGCTATGGACTGACTTGACTCCGTACTCCTCGGAGGATAGCTATAGACTGACTTGACTCCGTACTCCTCGAAGGATAGCTATGGACTGACTTGACTCCGTACTCCTCGGAGGATAGCTATGGACTGACTTGACTCCGTACTCCTCGGAGGATAGCTATGGACTGACTTGTTTCCGTACTCCTCGGAGGATAGTTATAGACTGACTTGACTCCGTACTCCTTGGAGGATAGCTATGGACTGACTTGACTCCGTACTCCTCGGAGGATAGCTATGGACTGACTTGATTCCGTACTCCTCGGAGGATAGCTATGGACTGACTTGACTCCGTACTCCTCGGAGGATAGTTATAGACTGACTTGACTCCGTACTCCTTGGAGGATAGCTATGGACTGACTTGACTCCGTACTCCTCGGAGGATAGCTATAGACTGACTTGACTCCGTACTCCTCGGAGGATAGCTATGGACTGACTTGACTCCGTACTCCTTGGAGGATAGCTATGGACTGACTTGACTCCGTACTCCTCGGAGGATAGCTATAGACTGACTTGACTCCGTACTCCTCGGAGGATAGCTATGGACTGACTTGACTCCGTACTCCTCAGAGGATAGCTACGGACTGACGCCTTGCTATCGGGAAAGTTGGCGTCCTTTATTTCCAAACTTCCGCATTTTTGCCGGTTTATATATAGAAATAATAATTATATTTTTGTAATACCAAATAATTAATTTATTATCATCTGAATGTACATTTAATATATGTATATTGTACATCAGTATTGTCCAAAAATATTATTAATTTAAAATGTATATAATACGATGTTATTTGTATTTTATGGTTTGTGTTTTGCGCGGGCTTTTCAAACTATCGATGGTTATTTGAATTTTAAAAATATTTTCGTGAATGTAATATATCATTACAATATATATGAGAGCGAGGTTAGCTCAGTGGTAGAGTACTCCACCAATGAACTGGAGGACCCAGGTTCAAAGAGTTGGGGACCCCGGGGGTTGGATTCGGGTTCCCAGATCGTCCCTAGGCTCACCCAACCTTTAATTAATTAATTAATGGGTACCCGCAAAGGGAAAAAGGGGGCCAGAGCATAGTACTGACCACACTATCTCCCTAGTGTGTCGAATGGTCAGGAACCAGATACCTGTACTGTATCTGCCCATCTGGGCCCTTGTGGCGTGTTACGGGACTGATATATATACAGATGTATGCAAAAGTTTCCGGCCAAAGGTAATTTTGTGATTAATTAATTTATAAAGGAAACACAAATATATCATCGTAAAGTATTTTTATTATACTACTAGCTGAATGCCCGTGCTTCGTCACGGCAGATAAGTAGTTTTTTTTATTGGGTTAAATAATAGTATCATCAAAATTAACGCTACTACATAATTTTGTGCAGTTTATTATAGCACGGTTCCCGTCATACTATATGTTATACATAAATTGATAAGTAATCAAAGTATAATGTTTCTTGACATTGGGGCGCTCCAGGCCAGTGTCAAGAAACAGATAACCTAGGGACCCCTAGGTTACCAACCTAGGGATAACCTGTTATCTATAGGTTACCAGTAACAGGAGTTATACCAGTACAGGTTCAAATTCGTTGTCAATAATAAATGTACGTTAAAATTTAAAAAAAATATATTTCCAACATGTCATTTCGAAACACCTATTATATTTACGAGCATTACCAAGAAGTGTTCTGAATGGGGATGCTGATGGGTGAGGAAGCTGTGCAAGGGTTCGGGATATTATTACCTCGGATGGACCATCACCAGGTATAGCGTAAACTCTATGAGGGACAAAATCACAGTTCATTTCTAGTAATTCAAGGTCTGCCATCATAGATGAAATTAACAGCAATTAAAAATAATATTATGAAATAGATACAGCACGTTTACAGCTGAACTGTTATCATCCTAGCAACACTGGATATGTATGAGTGTGCGGTGTGAGGTGTTCTCTTCTTTACCAGTACAAGTAGGTAGTTGAGAATTCTTTATTCAGCTCCTAGTACATTTCTTTGAGGTTGGGCATTTTTTTAGGCTTGTTCTCTCTCTGAAAGTTTTTCCAAGGCTTATTTTAGCACTTTATTCCACCAGTTGCTCCGTTTTCTCCCTGACGTGAACAGTGGGAGAATTTCGGTGCAAGCTTCTTATATTACTTTCGTAATGGATTTTATTAATGTGGACAATTTTGTCGACATTCCTTTACAGTTGGACGATATGCCAGTTTCTATGAGCCAGTTCATGTATTTCGATACAACTTCCCAGTTGGCGATTTCCATGTTTATTTTCACTTTGGCACAATCTGGTTTGTTAAAATTATAGTGACATAGAATAATTTTGTGGTTACTGGATGCCCATTCCTTGACTGAGCAGTGCATTGCCTGAGTTAGGTGAGTATGAGAATCACGACTGGGACATGAAAAGGTTGGTTATGTCTGTGGATAGAAGTTAATGTGTCGTCTGCAGATAAACTCTTCTACAGCTTCGCCTCTTATCTCGGTCTATATTCCAATCCCAGAGAATTGAAACCCCACATTATTATAGAATTATCATAAAATGTTTGCAAGGATTTCGTTAATTGAGACGGAAAATTTTATATGAACCCCAATGTTCACGCCTGGAGTTTCATTATAGCAATCAGGTATTGACACACAGCTACAACACACTTATCGTTGAAGATTATGAGGGCACTTTCTCATCGTACTCGAACCAGCAATAGGAATTCTCTCTCCATCTCTTTGTCCCTCTTCAGCACTTTGTCCCACATCTTCTCTACCACCATTTGTAGTCGTCTAAAATATCTATGCTCAGATAAATGATTCAATCAGTATTATAAAAATAAATTTTAATTTTAACGTTTCCAAACTAATCTATGAATTATTCTGTTGCAGATAATAGTTTGGAAACAGATGGAAAGAAAGCTTGCATTCAACCAACCAAAAATGAAACAAAAATTTCAAACATAAGTCTTACTTCATGTGAACACGTTCAATTTGGGCCGAAATTTATCGCATCTACAATAAATTATGTGGACAAGACAAAGAAAAGGCCAATAAGTTACATTCTTATGATACTCTCTTTAACTGTGGTTTTGGTAGTTGTGACAGTAATCCTCATTGCAATAGCTAACAGAAAAGTAATTGAAACAAATCCAAATACAACAGAAGAAACACCAGCAAGACCACCTCAAACACGACCTACACCAATCTATATACCCTCTTATGTTCCATACACGGATTGGAGCAAGAAAACCTTCCCATATTGCTACCCTATAACGAATGGAAAAGCTTGGACAGTTGCAATAGACTCGAGTGATCATTGTGAAGATAAAAACCAACTGATATACCTCGAGACGACCTCCGGCCTCCATCACAATTTCTATATCAGCCGAGACTGCAATGTGTACGAAGGTTATGGCTGGAACTGCTCAGCAGAATACACCAGTAGGTATTCAAGAATGAATCTTGTTATAGCCATATGCGGATCTACTATAACTCAATGTCAGGAGGAAAAATTGGACAAGTTATTAAAGGATGGAGAAAGTAAATACGTATTGACAACGAAATACAACATAATACCTCAGTGCTGTAGGGGAATAGTCGACAACACAGGACCTGGATCAAATATCATCAAATACTTACAAGCAACATATGCTGATGAAAAAAGATTTCCAAATAAAGATTGCGCAAAAATGGATATGTGTACAAAGACTTAATACTTTTTATATATTTGTAAACAAATATTTTTTGTTTCTTCTGTCAATAATTGAAAAGGAAATTCTCACAATTTCCATAGAATAGAAATCCAAACGGCTTAATTTCTAGTGTAGACGAAGAGTTTGAAATTGGAAGGAAGAGTAAGGACTTCCACCTAAGAGAGGACTAGATCGTTCGGTCAAGAATATATAAGTTACTCGACAACAAATAGAAGCCTGCTTAGGAAAGAAGGATTATCAGATCGATGATGAGATGTTAGGAAATGTAGAAATGATTTGAACATAGAGCTTTTTCAATATATAATTTCCTTGCCATAACAGAAGGAGTCGACTGGTAGAATTGTTAATAAACATTCAGAAATTCCTCCCTCCCCCTTGAAGAAAAGAAAAATGTATAAAAAACTTGTTGGATTTTATTAATATGCATTTAGATGAATTTCTCAATGAACGGTAACTTGTACCCAATAGATAAAGCCACCTTCATGAATTTCTTAAAGACATTTCATGACAAAACAGTAAAAAGAATAAAATAAGTAGACAGCCAAAGAAGTCACACTTATAGCAACATATTTACACTTACAAAAAATATTCTATTATTTCACAAAATAAACTTCTAAAACAAAATTTGAGTGACTTACTTTTCAATATAATAATAATTGTAAATATTTCCTTAGGTTATTCATGTTAGAAACTGAGGAATCAAAAAATAAAAAAATGTGATCACAATAAAATGATGATAAATAACTAATATGCCCACCCTCAATTAATAAGTTATTACAAAAATAAGGCACTAATTAGGTTTGATGTCGAGGAAGAATAAACACCCACTTACTAGTATAGCTAGCTATAAGAGATAAAAAAAGACTGACCAGTGCTGGCAAGAAAGTCTCTGTTGAGAGTATCCCATGAGATGAGATCGGAAACAATGAGTGTTACGACGAGGGCAGTAGCAATGGCAGAAAGTATCCAAAACAAAAGAACCCTCGGGATATTGGTTGAAACCCACGCTGTTCTGAGTCTTGGAGCCCAATCGGGATAGAGCGAATCTTGGAGCATTACATCCGTCACGCATAACCAGGTGACTAGATCTCCAATCCATGTACCACATGCAGCGCCTTTCATCACTCTGCAACATAACAACAACAATTCCTACGATTAATCATCTTTATAATGCTCTGAATCTGGACTAGAGAGGTAGATAGTCACTTCTAGGCAGATAGTACAGGAATGGCCTTTCGAGCCTGTGCACGGCTTACAGATAATATTAGTGCAAGAAAATGGAGTTAGATGATCGATCATCTCTGATAAAAACTTATTATCTCATAAACATCAAGAACTAAATACAGCAAAACACATTTATATCTGTTTATGAGGGATGAAAATCATTGTATTTGGCCAATTTTTAGGCCCTTAATATCTTCTCAAGAACCTAATAATACCATCTCACTTATTTTTGCATTGCCAACTTAACCAGTTTTCCTTAAACTATAGCCGTTTTAACTTTTATAGAGTTCATACAAACCCAATCGTTTTAAGTCATTAAAGAGTTCATAATAACCCTGAATCGTTATCCTAAGGGTTTGAATCTTTAAATCCTAGACATTTTATAATAAATCTGATCGTCATAGCTCCCATAATTTAACAAAAACTGGCCAAGTTTGAAATGCACAAATAAGTGAGAGGGTATTATTAGGTTCTTGATAAGGTATTAAGGCCTAAAACTTGGCCCAATACTATGATATTATAACTTTCATAGGCAAACTGATTTTGGGAAGGGCCTGGAACTTGGCCTTTTTTTCAGCGTTAGTTTTTTGGGGGGATATCAATACTTTTTGTGAGTTAATTTAGAGTTGGCGCCATCAACGTATGGTTGAGGAGAAATGATGGTTTTCCGAAGGAAAACCAAGTCCTGGGAGTGGAGTCAAGCACAACTTTTCAGGATTGATTTTTGCCTTTAATAACACCCTAATGTCTATGAGCATTATTCAAATAGTTTTAACATTATTGTCCCTTGGCAATATAATTGAGGCGGCCAGATTATTTTAATTTTTTTCTTCTTGGAGTGACTTATGGAATAAAGAGGAAATTAATGCTACCAAAATTAAATTCTGAATTTCAAAATTTAATGTCAAAATTATTAATTTTATAGGCACAAAATCATTACCATCCGCTGTCCCTGAACACATTTATTACACTTTACTATTTTTTTGGGGGGGGGAAGGATATTATATTTGTTGCTCGTGTGTTGTTTCATTTTAAAATAATAATATTTAAGGTGAATTCATATAAATTTAAAAAAATAAATAAAAAATCTAACTTCATAATAGTGCCTTTAAAGTTGTCCCACAGTTTTGAAATCATTACCGTCCGCCTTTTTGAATTAATGAGAAAACCTATCAGGATAGAGCAAGTTGTTTCCAAATATATGTTGGAGCAGCTCTCTCAAACTGATTTTTGTTGTCCAGAAGGTACGAAAGAGAAATGTTGTATGTATCAGTGTTTTCTATGTGTTTTAGCTGGTAAGTTACAATTGGATTATTTTGCTGGTCATTACCATCTCCCATTTTATTATTCAAAACTACCATGAAATTTTTTTTTGATCTAACAATTAAATAGTGCTTCATAAACTACGTATTTTACAATATTTTTTATTAATATAATTATTTTAGAAAAAAAATTAAAAATATTTTTGTAACAATTATCATTACCGTCTGTATCATTACCATCCTACTCTATATTGGATGGTAATCAAAGTTGGGCATAATTTTATTTAGAAATAAAAATAAGAATTTATTTGTACCTCATTTATTTGTAAATACAAATATAAATAAATTCGTATTCTTAAGTGTGAAAACCAATTTATTTGTATTCCCTTATGTCATATATATAAATATAAATAAAACTGTATTCACAAATTTTCCTGTAAATAAAATGTAATTTACAGGAAAAATTCTAAATATACACAACAATTGTGAATATTCACAAATTTTGTGAATATTCACAAAAAATCAAGTGATTACAAAAACATTCACATTTAAATATACGAATACAAATTTATTCACATTAAAATTTGTCAATAAAATTTTATTTACAAAAACTTTCACAAAATAAATTATGTATTTGTGCATTTAAATGATAAGGTGATATTAGGAATATTGTTGAAGGCAGTATTAGGAAGGATATGGAAGGTGGTATTTGGAAGGGTATGGAAGGTAATATTAGGAAGGATATTAAACGTAGTATTATGAAGAATATTGAAGGTGGTATAAGGAAGGATACTGAATGTGGTATAAGAAAGAGTTTTGAAAGTAGTATTATGAAGGATATTGAAGTTGGTATTACGAAGGGTATAGAAGGTGGTATTAGGAAGGATATTGAAGAAGGTATCAGGAAGGTTATAGAAGGTAGTATTAGGAAGGATATTGAAGGTGGTATTAGGAAGAGTATAGAAGGTGGAATAAGAAAGGTTATAGAAGGTAGTATTAGGAAAGATATTGAAGGTGGTATTAGGAAGGATATAGAAGGTAGTATTAGGAAGGATATTGAAGGTGGTATTAGGAAGGATATAGAAAGTGGAATAAGAAAGGTTATAGAAGGTAGTATTAGGAAAGATATTGAAGGTGGTATTAGGAAGGATATAGAAGGTAGTATTAGGAAGGATATTGAAGGTGGTATTAGGAAGGATATAGAAAGTGGAATAAGAAAGGTTATAGAAGGTAGTATTAGGAAAGATATTGAAGGTGGTATTAGGAAGGATATAGAAGGTAGTATTAGGAAGGATATTGAAGGTGGTATTAGGAAGGATATAGAAGGTGGTATTAGGAAGGATATTGAAGGTGGTATTAGGAAGGATATAGAAGGTGGTATTAGGAAGGATATTGAAGGTGGTATTAGGAAGGATATTGAAGGTGGTATTAGGAAGGATATAGAAAGTGGAATAAGAAAGGTTATAGAAGGTAGTATTAGGAAAGATATTGAAGGTGGTATTAGGAAGGATATAGAAGGTAGTATTAGGATATCTAATATTCTTCATACGATTCATTTAAATAAATTAAAAAAAAATTAAATATTTCCACCAATTGTTTTTCTTTTTTCCTGTTTTGTTGGTTGATTGTTCGGAAAACTAATGGTTTCCAATTTGCATGTACCTTTTTATCAAGTAATCATATGTAAAGAAAATACCAACTAGAAAGTAAAAAAATTCAAGGGATAAATTGTGGGACCAACCTGGGTTCTAGTCTAACCTATTCAGTTATTCAACTAAAACATATTATGCTAATAAAATGTAGAATAAAAAACAGACATTTAGTTCCATTTTTATTAAATACAAGAGTTAAAAGGCACAACAATTATTTGAAGAGCAATCAATAACATATCACAACCGTCTGGGACGCCATTTTGGAAATGGCCATATTTCGAAAAATAAAGCTGTGGGTGCATGACCAACTATTGACAAAAATTAACCATAAATCAATGTTGATTTCTGTAAAATTTTAGAACCAAAAAGTAAAATCTATCTGAATAATGCTCCTATCACCCTGCAAAATATCAAGTCTCTAGCATTTCGGGAAGTGACCAATAATTTTGATGAGGAAGTGAGTCGTATAAATTCCGATTTTCCATTCCCTATATCTCAGAAATGCTTCTATGTAAAATTATGAAACTTACCAATTTTACTCATATCTAAGTATAATACTCGTGAAACATTTCATAAGTTTGTCTTTACCAGGTTGAAAGTTATGAAAGGGTGAAAATGGGCTCTAATACTTCCTGTAATATACTCACAGTGTGCTTAGGCCAGAACTAGGCCTGACCCACTACCCACCGCCTAAATTAAAATATTCTTTATAAAAATACAATTTTACAAACTGAACTTATAATTTCAAATAATAGTAAAGAAAAAAAAAAACAGAAAAATGTTGACTTTCAAAATTGATTCAGTTCTTGAAATTTCTATGGCCACGAATTCAGGAAGGTTTTGCAACATCTGATTTTCTGATTCTAATGATGACTCAAACTTATTTGAAAAAAAATATTTTATTAACAGACATGAAAAGTTTTGGGATTTTGTATACCGTTTAAAATATCTCGAAAATAGTTAGAAAATTGTGGTAAGTGGAAGGTAATCATTCTAAAGCTTACTAAATTCTCTACTAGAAAGGTTCTGAACCAATTTTTGATGGGGCGATTTCAATTGGAGAAATAAGTGCTTAAAAGTTTGAAAGATTTTGTTTTGTTCTTTTGAACGGGTTTTGTCTTGGGTTTGGCTCACTTTTTAATTGGCTGTTTTTCTTCTTTTTTTTAATTGCATTTAACAGTAAAATGTATTAACAAGGTGAGAAAATTAAAAAAATATTGGTAATAGTGTTTTCCGAGGGCAAAGGCGGGGGGGGGGAGAAATTTTCGCTTAGGATACTGTCAGTTTCCTGTTGTGGCACCTTAAATCTTCCTTCTCTTAACAATTTTATTTTATATTTTTCATGAAAGGTCAAAATCCACATACAACTGCTTCTATTCCTTTATTAATAGCAATATTTATATGAACGGAAACGCTCTCAGATGACACAGCTCCTGTGGGTTAGACTTTTTTCATAAATATTGCTATTTTGCAGAGCCACGAATCAATTTTAACGTTCTTAAATAATGAAACATTTTACAATGCATTTTAATTACACACTATTCTTTTATAAACCTTTATTTCGCTCTACATGTTTCATGTCCTTTGACGCCTTTTCAGGAGCACTGAAAATATATAAATAAATAAATCTTTATTTCCATTAACCCTCAGAAGAGTGAAAATAGGAACATCAACACGTTTATAATTTACATTTAAAGACTTTAACAATAAATAAAATATCTCAATACAACAATTTTACAATAAGCCATTGCAATACAATATACGAGGAGCTCTTTTGAAAAAGTACCAGACGTCTATTTGGCCCTATTTCAGGAGATCGCATTTTCAAGTTCCCCATATTGTTCTAAGAAGTTCTACAAGATATCATGTGAATAGGTAAAGCCACGGCTCAGATATTTGGATTATTAACCAAATGAATGTATTGAGGTTCTAAATGAATACTTGAAAGTATTTCTTAGGGGTAAAAAAAATCCCTCTAGGTTTATACTAATAAACGCAGCCAATGGAATACTAAAGAAATGGGTCTGCACCTCTTCAAAAAATTGTGTAAGAGGACTCTAAAGTGCAAGAATATGCGCTTCCAAATACAGCAATATGTTATGCTCAATCTCAAGTATGATGGATTTGGCAATGATGGTGTTTCACAAGTTAAATGAAAGAATTTGGTTTGAAAAAAATGTTTTCAGTGACAAAGTTGAGTTCAGCAATGAATATTTGTTATATGTTCACTATGTAATCCCTACGGTACAAAGTATATCAAAGTGTTCCTTTTTTATTATTGTTTGTTAATTTTTTTTTTTTTTTTTTTTTTTTTTGAAAATAAAGAAATACCTTGAAACCTGAGGAGCAACTACTGCTAGTTTTTCCAAGAATCTATTGATCCTTATCCACCCTCGCCTTCAACATAAATATATTTTTCTTTTTAATAAATATATTCTATGGAAAAAGGGCCAAATTTTTCACTAACTATTTTGCTAATTATGGATCATCTGTTGAAGATAAGTAAAAATGGTGGAAGTAATAGGATTTAAGATAATATTTGACCCAATAATTCCAAAAATTGCCAATAAAAAATTGCTTCGACCAGTTTTTTGGAAAATTGAAAACTTTGAAAGGCTTTATCTTAAAATTCATTTTATGTAATTTGGCCGTTCTTCTAAAGAGCTCCTCATATAATATAAAATAAATAAATAAAATGATGGTGGTAATTAGAGGAATGAATGCGCCAGGAGTTATTTGGTGGAAACAATTCTTTAACTGTATAGAAAGCATCTTCTGGCAAGTAATTCTTACATTTTTTGGAAAACAACTTCTTATCCTCCTCCTCCTTCAATTCCTTAGGTAATTGATTGTATAAAGTTGCTGTCATGTACGCAAGCCCGTTTTTAAACAATGTACTGTGCTTGCCAAGTGCAATTAAATTACATTACCTTGTGATATAGGAGTGAATATCCCCATGCTTATTATACAATGGGAGGTCCTTTTTAATAATATTTAAAACTTTTAAAATATATAGGGCTGGTACTGTTAAAAATTTCAATCTTGTAAAATGATTTTTTCTGGACTTGTTCCTCCTTAAGTTTAATATTGTCCGAATCACTTTTTTTTTGCATTGTTAGAACTTCTTTCGCCTTTTTGGAATACCCCCATAAGCTAATTCTGTATAATTGGGACTCAAAAAGGCCATGATACACGTTTAGCAGGTCCGAAGTTTTAAATTCAAAAACAATTTTCAATTGTTTGAGTGTATAAACGGGTTTGTTGGTTTTTGATTTTATGGCTTTAATTTGAGGTAACCAACTAAGGTGCTCGTCCAAAATAACTCCCAAGAACATACAACTTTCTACTTTTTGTAGTTTCTTATCTCCTAGCCCTACTTTTAGATCGTGATTACCCCCATCGCCTCTTGAGAAATAAATGTAAAATGTTTTATTAATATTTGTTGCTCACCATCCACATATTCAGTTTAGAAAGTGTAGGACGCAGGGTTTCCGAGATATAAGTGAAACGGGACCTTCTAACCCCCCCTTTCCCCGGCACAAAGGCTACGGGCGAGGACTTCTGATATGTTCGCCTCCTGTCCAGCCCGAACGAAGTTACGAAGTCAAAAATGTTGTTCCAAAAATTTCCATCTATAACTGTTTGTTGCCTCGACTGTTGAGGAACCCCTCTAGATATAGATCGTATAGAGGACCTTGTTTCAGAGTTTGAATTCAACTCCACAAACTCACCTCTGTTTGTGAGATTTGATTCAATTAATGAATTAGTAACTCCTCTTATGCTGTAACTATCCAAATTTTTTAGGAGAATTTTATGATCTTCCAAGTCGAGGGCTTTCAACAGATCAGCGAAAATAGCTACTGACTTTTCTTAATTTCTATATTTTGCCTTATGGAGTTGGTTAACTTCATAATAGCTTCAATAGTATTTTTCTCTTTTCTATAGCCATATTGTTTGGGAGAGAAAAGATTTTTAGTTTCAAACCAATTACATACGCAGTCAAAAATCAATTTTTCAAATATTTTTGATAAACAAGGAAGAATTGCTACCGGTCTATAGTTTTCCTTGACATGTTTATCCCTTTTTTAAAAAATTGGGCTAACTCATGCAAGTTTTAATTTATCTGGGAAAACGCCATCTACAAAACATTTGTTAATTATCCATGTTAGAGGCATTTTTATCCATTCTGAAACATATTTTAAAATAGTAATATTTATGTACTGAGTTTCAAATGTACTTTTATTTTTTAAGTTGTTTATGGCTTCTTCCACTTCTAACTTCGGTCGCTGGCGTTAAAAGTAAACTCTTCTCAGCTTTGCTTGACACTTGCGGAAATTGCAATTGTCTGTTATTAGTTTCATTATGTTCTGGTAAATTGGTGTAGTACTCATTAAACAGTTCTGTTACTTCTTTTTCTGGTATTGTCTGTCCATTTTTCTCAATAGTAATAATTTAAATTTTAGTTTTCCTGTTATTAATTTTATTAATTATATCCCAAAGTGTTTTTGTTCTATTAGTTGAGGCGTTTATTTGCTTACCTTGGCACTTTCGATGACTTTTTTTATAATTTTTTTTTTTTTGTATTTATAATAATATTTTATTATTCCGTCCTATGTTTTTCATTTTGTTTTAAATCATATAGTATTCCGAATTTTATTCCACATATTTTAATTCATTTTGTTTTCCAAGATTTACTTTAGCTATTATTATATTATTATTGTGTTTGTTTGTTTTTTAATATATTAAAGTGGAAAATAAAATTGATGGGCTTTAATAGAGTATCATTATATTTGATGAAGGAATCTTGAACAGACATGTTTTATTTTAAGGCTCAATTGGTGTGATCTATTCCTCAGACCTTAAGTCCTTTATTTATTTATTCATTCATTTAACGTTTCGGCCTTCAGGCCATTTTCAATATCTAATTTTCAGCAGCCTCTTTTTTTAAAAACTTTTTCAGTATAGGCCTTGTCATCCTGGCAATTACAATTATTAAAACCTTTCTTCAAATTTTCTAGGTATCTTCTACGCCAGGATGACAAGGCCCATACTGAAAACATTTAAAAAAAAGAGGCTGCTGGAAATTAGAAATTGAAAATGGCCTGAAGGCCGAAACGTTCAATGAATAAATAAATAAAGGACTTATTAAGGTCTGAGGAATAGATCAAACCAATTGAGCCTTGAAATTAGACTGACCTCAGAATTTCTTCCTTTTTTTTTTTTTTGAGGGAAAAAAGGATATTTTAAAAAAAAAGACAAGGCATGTTTTCATCGATGTTTCATACATTGATCATTGTTGTCGATGTCTTACAATCACCCGAAGAAGTTCAAGAAGAATTTCTAGAAATGAAGGCAGACTCGACCATGAAAGATAACTTCAAACTCTTGACACTAGAGAAGTTTTGGATGAAACGATTCCTTGTTAATCCGAAAGTTGCTTCTCTAGCTATGAAAATACTTATTCCATTTCCATCCAGTTATTTATGCGAGACAGGTTTTTCAGCTCTAGTTTTAACACTGTGGCTGTCATTTTTTTGGGAATACCTCAGTATTGGGTGCATTTTGTACTTACTTAAAAACAATTTATAGAAGAAAAATATTAAAAATTCATAAAAAAATCTACCAGTCAGGCGATTTGAAAACACAAAACACTGTTGGAAAGCCAAAACAATAGTGAAGGCAACTGTCTTTACCTGGAGCTGTAAAAGTGAATCCAAATCTAAAGGGAAAGTAATGGAGGAGTATCCTTCAGAAGGGATACTTGTAAGCAAGTAGGATTGCTAATGTCCTTCCGTAATCACACCCCAGCAAAAGTATTAATATAAACTAAACAAGAGGTCTCCTGTAGTCTAGTGGCTAGCGCCTTGGATTCATAAGCGGGAGATGATGGGTTCGATCCCCACCGGCGGCAGGAATTTTCTCATCCCATGGCTCGTTGGGAAAATTCCTCGCTGCATCCTGGATGATTTATCGAAGCGCCGTTAAAGACAAAAAAACAGCGGAATTGTCTTGCTCTAGGCAACTTGTTAATCATTGCTCTAGGAAAGACAGAACCCAGAATCGACCGACTCGTAGAGAGTATCAAGCTCAAGAATCTCATTAGGACTTTATTACTGATTTTCAAGTCTACTTTTCTCTTTAAGATCCATGATAAATCCATATATTGTATTAGTATTTGAAATTCAAATAAATGTGTGTTTCTTATTTTTTTTTGTCGAACTTAAGTGGTGGGGGCATGAAAATATTCTTTTTGGTTTGGGGAGGCTCGGCGAAATAAAGGATGGGAAACCCTGCTCTATCCAGTATATTCCTACAGTCAACCCTTTGTAATTTATTAATTAGGAACTATACAAAGCTTGGGCCAACAGCAACTCGGAATACGCAAGTCCTGAATTCCGATTGGAATATAGCTTATTGTAAGCAGTTCAGTAGATTATTCTTTAGCAATTGTTTACAAGATTATGTAACATTCTCACCGCTCCTATTTTCAATAAAAGAAATCAATCTTTTCAATAGCTTTATGTAAATTCAAAATTATTCCTATGGGTCATGTGTCCAAGAATAAGAATAAAAACGTTTTCGTTTCATTTCAAAACAGAGTAGGTGTATTAGAGGATTTGATTGCTAGCAACATCACTATCAAGCTATGAATTTTATAATCTAAAGTCTCTAGAATTGAATTAAATCTACTTGTATATTGACATATTTCATTAAGCAAGTTATATTAAGATAAGATTTTACAATTTAGTACGAGATAGAGATTAAGGTCATTTATTATGATAGAATTTATTACTTTCTTCCAGAAATAGTATACAGGCTGTTTCAGGGTTAAGTAGCCAAACTGAAAATATTAACTAAGGACCTCAAAACAAGAAAATAATTTCCCTTGAAGGTAAGTATGCAAACGCTTTCTTTAGGAGATATTTACACCTACTGATTTTCATTGTTATCAATTACTTAGGCTTATTCAATAAATAAAACTTATTTTTAAGTTTTTTATATTATGTGTTCCAACTACTTTATTAGTTAAGCGTAAACATTAAACTCATATTAATTATTTTTCAAAGCATTCCTTGAGCATTTAAACCGACTAGGGATCTTTCAACAGAAGCAGTGGGAGAACTGCACTGGATATGTGTTATTGTTTCACAACATTCAATTAGCCTTCTTCATAAAGAATTAAGATCGTAGACCGACCTTCCATAGACTTTTTGTTTAATTTCACCCCAAACAAAAAAAGCCTGGTCTAGAGAGCGTGGAGGCCAAGCCGCTGGTCCTGCACAGACAATCTATTGATTGGGATAATTAACATTTAGCCATAGTCGTGGACCTCTTCCACATTGTGCAGGACAACCATCTAATTGAAGCCAAGTGTCCCTAATCAGTTGTAGTGGAATATTTTCAACTAAATGATTATTAAGAAATACCAGAAATGTGCCTGCATTGAGTCGAGACAGCAAGAAATGCGGACTTATTGAAATATTGTAAAGGTAGACTTGTATGGCAATCGTCTATTCGGAAATCACCAGGAATATTTACAAGTAGCATTAGAATTAGCATTGCAAAAACCCTACACAAACCATATCGGTGTATACACTATTCGTATGAATTGAAGGCATAATGATGAGTGCTCTGTAAAAGCCTCTTACAAACTGATAAATGTTATTGACAGTTCCCATTGCTAATTCCAAATAGTATTAACCCTTATCTTGCTAATAGTTTATTTCAGCCGACATACCTTCATTTTGAACAACATCCAATATGAATCTTAATGTTAACATTTAATTAATAAAGTAGTTAGAACAAATAGACAGGTTTTATTTATTTCATATAACATAACAATGAAAATCTTTAGGTGTAAATATCTCCTAAACATAGTGTTTCCTGACTTACCTTCAAAGGAATTTTATTTCTTGTTTTGAGGTCCTTAGTTCATATTTTCTGTTTGACCACTTAATCCTGAAACACCCTCTTATAGTGATAAAAATGAATACTTCAAATGGAACTAAGAACGTTCAATATGAAGAAGTATTTCCTCTGTAATATAAATGTTTTCCATCGTCCTTTTTGATCCGGGCTTTGGACCGGCACTGGCGGACTTAAAAACATTTTGTATTTTGTACATTTTGTTTTTGATTTATTTTCTTCACTGACAGGAATCTTTCTTGCTCAGTTTAAAATATTTATATTTATTTTGTTTTCCCTGTTTTCGTGAAGGAGCTGCTCTTAAGAATATTTGTCATAATTACAGATTGCCAACCTTAATAATTGTTCCGTTGTGAAACAAGGAATTGTTTTAACAAATCCATCACTGAAAATTTCGACCTGTCAAGCCCTCATGTCCTACATGGTAATCCAACACCCTAGCCATCCTGAGAAAACTACTTTTGTGAGATTTTTTTTTCTGTAAACAGCAGTGGATTCAGTATTTTAATTGTTATATTTTTTAAAAAGTTTCAATCCAATATGTGAATTTTGGAGCGTAAAATGTAGACAGTGAATTATAATGAGCATGAGAATAGCACATGGGCGTATATACACCCATGGAATAGCATGCTTTAATACTTGCATTAGATAATATAACCAACATAGATCACGACAAACATTACAATATCAACTGACTCACTCACTAAGCTTATACAAATATACTTACATACTTATACTAACATTCACAATTACAATCCTTTAATAACACTTATACTTAACAAAATGTTGGTACTGAAAATACCTGTGACTATGAGCTGGCTATCAGGTCATGAATACATCAAACCTAATACTCAAGTAGACATCCAAGCAAAACTTGTTGGATGAAAAGGCCGAGTAGAGACTGAAGACTCGACATACCAAGACTTAGAGAACGACTCAAGCAGTAGCTGTAACAAACGAGAAGTCGTCCTCTGCCAGCTAAGTATAGGCCAATCCCGACTCACTCTTACCTAATCCCATGACAGGAACAACCTGTCAATATTGTAATACAACACATACCATTAAACACAGCCTGACAGACTCTAGGCTAAGAGAAAATTCTAACTTCCCACAAAACATGTACAAACTACTCACAGATGACAGTCACTACATCGGACACCTGTTTGGACACGTCAAAAATTGTGACCTATATGATTTAATGTCAACTCCTATAAAAAAAAACTAATATAATGAACTGATAAGAAATATAAATACAGCTGAGTGAGAAACAAAAGCCAACCTCTTCAAGCAATAAACCAAAACCTATTTCTGCATTATTTTAATTTGTGATTTTTTTTATTTTTTTTTTTTTTTTTCTACATTTTGCATATTATCGCTTTAGTTGCGAGCATTTAAAATTAATAAATCTGTTAAATTTTTAATTACTTATTTCAAGCCCTACCTCCATAATCACAGACTCATCAGGTTTTGGAGTGTTTCTTAAGTTATTAAATTAGTTCTAGAGCGATTTTATGAGTTTATCAATATGAGAAAAATGCCAGGATATTGTTGTCATTTGGATCCAAAATATTACTTATGTGTTTCTATTCTTTGCTTTTGAAATGACACGAGTGAGGTAATTATGGAAAAAAACTAAGATTTCAGAGTTTCTCCTTGTTGGCTTATTAAGATTTTCTAAAACGAATGTAATATAGAGCCTCCACTCACTTTGGGGAAACAATTCCTTAATTTAATTTACATTTCTAGGATAAGAATCTTGTGTGTACTTAATCTTAATAAAGATGTTATTAATTTAATTAATAAAGAATTCATAACATAATTGTGAGAGACATAATAAAAACATATTCAACAATCCGCCAATTACCAACTCCAATTGGTATGATCATATCAACATTTCACTAAACTGTAATTGTGATATGGAATATGGAATCGATAAGAATGGTGTGTGTAGTGGTTGGAGACGGTTAGGGAATAATTTTCCTAAAGTGATTAGCTAGTTGGAGTAAGTTTAGCCATTCAGGAGCTTAATCTCCTCCGTGAGTGGAGGTGATGGTTGGAATCATCACACCAAATACGGAAACTAAAGCTTAGTATAGGGATGGGATTGATTTACACGCGAGGGGAATTCCCTTTAAAAAAATACAACTATTTCTGAAATAATTGCTCTATTAGAGAAAAGGATAGAAAGGTAAATAAAGATAATTGACTTACGCTGAGTTTGATAATCCCATTCTGCTGTCTATGTGATAGCTCGACTTGTTGTAGAACAGAAGGAGGATCAAGTTGTAGATATGGGAAAATACATAGAGTGAAAAGATGACCGTTAGGAACATTGCAATCCAAGATCCCTACAAATTAAAATGTGTTAAAAAAATGATTGATTAATATAAAAACTAAGAAAACAATAAATGAATACTGATCCAATAATCACTGTTTGTTATGGTTAAAACTAATATCAAAGTTTTAGAACCATCTTGGGGTTCCCTCTCCAGCGATTTGTCGCTATAATTCAATACCAAAAATAAATAACAGGAATATTTCCCCCCCCCCCTTCTTTATTCATTTATGTTGAAAAGAAATGTTGAAATTTATGTTGAAGGAATGTAAAGATGAAAATTCTAATGAGAGACAGAGGGTAATGAGATTGGCGAGCTAAGATATAATCCATATAAAGCTACGTACCTGCTCATCTCTAAACATCTTCAGTCTCATGTACTTTCCAAAGATAATACTATGAAGGACTAATTTCCCGACAACAAGGCCACAGAGTATCGCTAGAATCCACATCAGCACCTGAAAACATACAACAAGAAGGAGAGTTAATCCTCAAAAGGTTCAAAATTATAACCTAAGCAGACTAATAAACTGGAGGTGGGGAGAGGGGAAGGGAGTAGTCGAATGGTTCATGAACTCGAGGAATAGAGTTTGAGTAGGAACTGGAGATTTATCTTTATTACAGGAGATCGGTATTCCACAGATACCAACCTTACCTTCAATGAGTTCTTGAAAAGATGAAATTCACTACTTCCAGTATAGCACTAATCACACTATCTTCCTAGCAAGCTAGGTCAGCATAAAAGTAGAGAGTAAAAATATACCCTTTTTGTGATCTGTTACAGTACTCATTTTTCTATTGTATCTCATTATACTCATGAGCATGTATATTGAATGGAGTGAACTCAGAATTAATTATTTAAAAGGAAAATTTGAATTATGTGTAATTAGGGTTGTTTAGGAATCTAATGAATGGCAAATAGTTAGCCATTAGATTGATGGAGTAGATAGTCGGGACTCGGGTGTATCTGGACCGGAAGTTGGAAGAATACTTTGGATGTTTCAGCATGCTCTTGAACAGCCATCTTCGGAAAAGAAATCTCAGGTCGTCGATTGGGATCCAAAGGTATGCTTTAGGTGACCAAGAGGTAAAGAATTTATCGTTGGAGCCAATGTCGTTTTCTCGGTAATTTACAGGAAATATTGTGGTAGGGAATAATTATGTAAATCTACAAGGATTCCAAATTTGGTGTTTCTTAATTATTATATCCATCAATACTACTAAACAATTTAATTATCCATTATCAATTGGAGTTATTAGATTTTATTAAAGATTTTTGGGAAGATAGATGAGACTAACGAGCCATCAAAGAAGTAGCAATATTCTGCAGAATAAATTTACATAAAACATTATATTCATTATTTAATTAAAATTATTAACTGTTAACTTTATAAATATTCCTAATGGTAGAAATTAATACCTTAATGAGAGACCATCGCCAATCCGGAGGGTATTTAGTGCAGACAAAACTAAACACATTTCCAACCATTGGAATTACAGATTCTGCAAAGTAAAAACATCTCGTCTTAAATACATTCAACATTCATTTAATTTCTTTGAAAATATGAAGATTAATTAAACAAACTAAATAATCACAATACTTATTGTGTTTAATGATGAACTAAGTTTGAATAATAATAAATAAACTGAACCAAAATTATATAAATTTAAATAATAAATGTGTATTGAAAAGATGAAGGACTCATTTAACAATAAATATTTAAAGTTTTTTAAAAGGAAATTTTACAAAATACTGATTTTCTGAAGTTAATATTTATTGAAAATATAACTTTTAGAAATTAAATTAAAGTTCTAGGTTCATCTACTAAATACATTGATAATAAATAGGGGAAGCTTTTTAGAATTCATCAGAGAGATTTTTATAATCATAAACACATTTATATTGTTTTTATGAGATTTCAAGCAAACATTATCACTGATCCCTTCACTATCAACAGCAATTGATCAAAGCAGATAAATACTTCCTAGAAATATTTAGATGTTAACGTCCATTGTAATTAAATGAGCATTTTAAGACGGGTTATCTATAGGTTACCACCCTTTTCTAGCCAGGGTGGGGATGATGCCTTTTCTTTTTCAAAGAAAAGCCACCACCCCTAGTGGGAATCGAACCCACGACCCTTGGCACAGAGTGCTAAGTGCTCACACCTTACTTAACACTCACGGCCACCCTGAAGCCACCTTCCTTGAAGCCACTAATTAATGACTAATTAGTGGGTACAAGTAAAAGGTTATACTTAGCTACAACACCATGGGTGGGTATAGCTGCAAACCCATTTATCTGCTAAAGTATTCATTCCCTCCAATACCTGTGTGACTATGAGATATAGGATCTTCAGCAAAGAGAAGAAAGTTGCAGAATATGACAAGAAGAGTGGTGAACTGTCGGAGATACGGGTGCTGAAACAAGTACCGAACATCTTTTGTATCTACATTTAGCGATGTGAGAGGACCTGCTACAGATCTCCTCCGCTCAGCTGACACACTCTCCTCCCAAGAACTCGGCTTCCTCTGATAACAAACACACTTTTCCATTTAAAACATATTAATATAAAAATTAATTAGTAAAAAACATACATGATGTTTCCATCCATTTTAAAATGTTAGTTAAATAAACTGAGTACATTCCTAGTTTATTATTGCCAAAAAAAGGTCAATCAATTATTAAATAAAATCCAATTATGTTTGAGAGGAAATTTCAGGTAAATCCTCTTCCCCCATCACCACATGACATGTATCATTCCGCTAGGAGACATGGGACGGTGAGATGAAGGGGTCTATCATTCCGCTAGGAGACATGGGACGGTGAGATGAAGGGGTCTATCATTCCGCTAGGAGACATGGGACGGTGAGATGAAGGGGTCTATCATTCCGCTAGGAGACATGGGACGGTGAGATGAAGAGGTCTATCATTCCGCTACAACATTGACCTCCAACATGTTTCGAAAAATGAAGAGTCTTCTTTATAACATATCTACTTACTGTAAAAACATTCAAACCAACTCGAGCAGAAATTAGTCTCATCGAAATGCTTTCATTGATCAAAAGCTTAATACTGTCTTTTATGCCAGAGAAAATTGAGTTCATCCTCATTTTTTTGAATTTATCTAGCTTAAATATTATTTGTTATGCCTGTTCTGCTTGGTAGTAACTATTTTAAATAGTTAACTTGACACATTACAACTTGAAATTCACTCCAAAACATCCGCCACAAAACTATTGCAATGAACCAACAACGGAAAGAGTCCCCCTGAGAGTGCAACCAATGACCAATCCCCTCAATATCCTTTTAGAATTATACCTCCTAGTCCCAACTAAATTATTTTGGCCTGGAGTAGTAAATATTATACTGGTTTAATTTTTTTTTTTTTCTATATTATAACTCAACTTACATATCATTGCAACGATTTTGTGAGTCACTATATATGTATATGTATATATATATATATATATATATATATATATATATATATATATATATATACACACATATTAGTATTATATCCATTACTTAAAATATAGCACAATGTTATTATAAACAGTTAAAATATATTATTATTAATTTCAGCAATATTATTAACACAGTGGCGCTAATGGCCCAGATGTTGACGCGCCGTAAAAAAGAAAAAAAAAAAAAAATTATTAACACAGGCCGTTTTACACCAGGTAACAATAAATAATTAGTACCAAAATATTAAATAATTAAATAAAAACAATTATTACACTTTCAATTAATATTAAAATGAATCCTGACTAAATTCCTGGCCATCAGACTTCCAAAGACAAAGATCCAAAGAAAAATGTTGGTACCGTTTAACTAAATTCTGTTTAATTCTAAAATTCTTTTTTAAAACACTTCTTCCTCTATTTTAACTTCCTCTTTTTTTAATAACTCTATTTTGTTTCCTCCCAAAGAAGCATTAAAAAAGTTAAGTTATTTAACTTTTTTTTACTCTTTTAGTTTAAATAATTTTATAAAAATATATTCTACTTGACAATTAAAGTCATTTTATTTTATTTGATTTACTAATTACAATGCGTGAAAAACTTACATAAAAATGAAAAACAATTCCTTTGGTGTATTTCTACTGAGTCAATCTGTTTGCTATAGAATGGTGGCCTTGTTCATGTCAATCTCTTATTCACTCATTCCAAATACACAAAGGGATAATTACATAATCTTTTATTTGTGCGCATGAATATGTTGGGAATTAGGTGGGCTGTTGTTTAAAAAGGAGAGATTGAGGTGAAATTATTGTAGAGATGTTGGTTCATGCGAGTGATGGGAATTAGATGGGATTAGACATCTTAAATAATATAAGGTAGGGATTGTCGGGGTTCGGTCACTCCTACTTAATAAAACTACATTTTATGGTAAACATGGTTTTATTGTGCCGACGTTTCGGCCTGAACTTCAAGCCTTCATCAGGGCTGTAAATACAAGTAGGACATATTTAACACTAATATATACACATATCTATCTAAATATACCTAACATATATAACATATATATATATATATATATATATATATATATATATATATATATATATATATATATATTGTTAAGATAATTACTATAAAAGGAATTTAATTATTTGAATAAATTTTATTATATTGAATGATTAACCTCAGGGAGAAAAAGTTCCGAGTGAATGAATATAAAACAATACTTATTTCTAAACAATCCTGAAATACAATCACTAATACCAATGCACTATCAAACAATAATAAAGAAATTCATCACAATTACAAAAAAATAATTTTTACCTTTGAATTAATGGACTTCAAATAAAACGCCAATATACTGCACTTCAATAATTTCTTCTTCACACGCTTTCCCTGTAAGTTCTCATCCAGAGGATAGATATCTATAGCTTGAGATTCTGGACTCGGCTGGCTTTAGACATAGGCTCTGACTCCATACTCCACGATGGAGGCAGCTAGACTGAACTCGTACTCCGTGGTGTGCTAGGCTGGACTGAGTGTACTCTGACTCCGTACTCCGCGGAGGACATAGATAGACTGAGTGCTGATAGCGGGAAAGTTGGCGTCTTCCCCCACCAACTTCCGCATTTGGTTGGTTTATAATTCAAATAATAATTATATTTTTGTAAATCCAAATGATTAATTTATTATTTCTTGAATGCACATTTAATCTATATTTATTGTACATCAGCATTGTCCAGAAATATTATTTATTTAGATCGTATATAATACGATGTTATTAGTATGTTAGGATTTGTGGTTTGCGCGGGCTTTTCAAACTATCAATGGCTATTTGAATTCAAAAATGTTTTCGTGAATGTAATATATCATTACAATATATATATTGTTAAGATTAATTTTTTATAAAAAGAATTGCGCCACGTTGGGTCGCCAATAATGTTATGATTATTATTTTTTATAAAAGATAAAAAGATGTTAATTACTTTAATAAGTTTTATTATATTAAACTGATTTAATCTCAGGGATAGAAGTTCCGAGTGAATAAATAATATAATATTTATTTTTAGACAATCTTGAGATACAAACACCAATATTAAAATAAATACAAATGACAATAAAAGAATTAACAATTACAAAAAAATAATTTTACCTCTAAATTAATTTGCTTCCAATAAAGCTTCAATATACTGCGCTTCAGTAATTCCTTCTTCAAGGTGATATGCTTTCTTGCCAGATCTCGTGCATAGAATGGATATCTTGAAATTCTGGATTCTGTTGTCTTCTCACTCCGTCTTCTATGATAATTAACAATGGACTGCGCTCTATATTCTCTGTGGCTAGCGATAGACTCTAGCTCCGCATTCCAGGACTGCTGGGAATCAACTGACCATTGTAATTTACAGAGTACAGACCCCAGCTCCGCACTCCATGACTGCTGGGAATCAACTGACGCCATTCGAGCGGGAAAGTTTGGCGTCTTTTTTTTCTAACTTCCGCAGTTTTGCCGGCTTATATATAGAAAATAATAATTATATTTTTGTAATACAAATAATTAATTTATTATCATCTGAATGTACATTTAATATGTGCATATTGGGGTCTCCCGTGGTCTAATGGTTAGCGCCTTGGATTCATAAGCGGGAGATGGTGGGTTCGATCCCCACCTCCGGCAGGAATTTTCTCATCTCAAGGCTCGTTGGGAAAATTCCTCGCTGTACCCTGGATGTCAACGCTAATGACCTAGAAGTAGATGCGCCGTAAAAAAAAAAATATGTGCATATTGTACACATCAGTATTGTCCAAAAATATTATTAATTTAAAGCGTATATAATACGATGTTATTTGTATATATGGTTTGTGATTTGCGCGGGCTTTTCAAACTATCGATGGTTATTTGAATTTAAAAATATTTTTGAGAATGTAATATATCATTACAATATATATATATATATATATATATATATATATATATATATATATACATATATATATATATATATATATATATATATATATATATATATATATGTTAGGTATATTTAGATAGATATGTGTATATATTAGTGTTAAATATGTCCTACTTGTTTTTACAGCCCTGATGAAGGCTTGAAGCTCAAGCCGAAACGTCGGCACAATAAAACCATTTTTACCATAAAATGTAGTTTTTATTAAGTAGCAGTGACCGAACCCCGACAATCCCTACCTTAAAAATATATTCTCCTCATCTTACCTTTAATCTACGAATTTCATACTTATTGCTATATAGAATAGAACATCTAGGAAAAGGGCGAGGATGGAGATGGAGAACTTAGCTACTTGAGTCTTATAGTTGGGAGGCTCAAGCCCCAAGAACTTGGACCAAGCCGTGGGGAAGAGTGAGGGCAGGCGCGGCAATTTAGTCACAGTTTCAAGTCGGAGATGAACCCGACGAAATATTGCGATGGAGAGAGGAGCGACACCGCTGGAGAAAGAAGCCGTTCCATACATACATATATATATAAATACACATTCTGTTTGGTTTTAAATGAAACTGTGACTAAATTGCCGCGCCTGCCCTCACTCTTCCCCACGGCTTGGTCCAAGTTCTTGGGGCACAATACTGCCTATTTTCAGTATTTCAAGTGCCTTTTTGCCTGCCTATTTTAACCAAAAATAAATGCCTATCTTCCGGGCTCTAATTATATGTACTTTTTAATGGAAAATCATAAAAAAATAAAACATTCTGTCCTTATTTGAACAGTTACTCTTATTTACCATTTGTTAGGATGGATTCTTACTCATCAATTACAATTTAAACAGCCTTCTGGAAAATTGTAACTCTTGTTACAAGTACATTGTTTTCAGAAATAGTCCCACAGTCATCTTGTTTTGAATCTGTTTTATTTTCTATGCCCTATCCCTCGGAACCATATATATTGCTTTGGATTTTTGTTAGTTTCTATGCCCTTTCAAAATTTTGATGTTTTATTATTTTAATTTTTAACATTAAAAAAAAAAAAAAAAAAAAAAAAAAAAAGGTTGCAAAGATGAAAGTAAATATTCTGAACTTACCCCAGGTTTATTTTTGAGCTGAGTAAGCGTCCCAGACCAAACAGCTGCAAGAGAAGATCTAGACGCAGGAAGCAATGGCTCAACGACACGAAGGCAGGCTCCATCTGTAAATCATCACCAACCTTGGAACTCTTTCAAGAGAATTATTAATATAAAGATAAATCCTTCATTTTGGAATATGCAGAAGGGAGATAAGTGATAAATTTGAGGTCATAATTTACTTGAAATAGATTAAATGTTTGTCAATTCAACTTTAATCTTAAGACTAAAAGTGGAGAAAACAATAACGTTATTATTCTGCTTAGTATTTTTCAAAAAGCCTATGTATCACTGAATGTACATAGATAAGGTGTTCTAATAAAAATATATGCTATATAAATACCATTTTCTGAACTGTAAAAGCGTGCTATTTTTGGTTTTCTTTTTCCTTCCCGCACGCTGTAACGATGATGAAGGACTTGATGTTTACCGTTCGGCAGGCTGTATAGTGCAGGCGTCGAGTTGGAACCTCCAAAACAACCAATCTCCTGGATAATATGCATTTTTTTAAATAATTATTTATATTCAAGAATTTAATAATCTAATTATTTGAAAACAATTATTTCTTATATCTATCTTATGATGGCTACTAGTGTTAATGGTTCCTTTGGAAGGAGGTACAAGTAAAGGCAGGTATCGGTAAATTAATAATTTGGTTCCTCCAGGGAAAATATAATTTATGTTTCGGTTACGTACAAACCCTGCCTTTCCTAATAGACCAATATTCCCTTTAGATACTCATTACATTCATATCAAGTTTTATTAATATGTATATAAAAATTCACAGTTGTAATTTTGAGTATCAAGTAGGTTGGATCAATAAAGATTTGAAGAAATATTTCAAAAATTTATTCACAAGTGGGACCTCAATAGGTACATTCGTTTTGAAATTGCTAAACTTTCATAAATGTTGATGTTCTGAGTCTTAATGAAATTAAAATAATGAATTAGAAAATATATAAATATTTTTTCTTCATTGCTTAATTCAAAGAAGATTTGAGCAAGACAAGCCCAAACACGAAAAGCGAAATAAGAAATGAAGAATAGGATGACATGAATTTCAATAATATCAAAATCATTAAACCAATACCTAATATCAATAACTGCTTTAATAATCTAAAAGTAACCTTTTCTGTAAGTAGAATGGAGCTCTGAAGACTACGGTCAATATATGGAGTAGTTTTTGCTACGTCTGTCCAGAAGTCCGAGCCAGTACGTACATGTGTCTTCACTTTCTTCGGTGTTTCGAAGCTCGCATTCCTCTCCAAGATTCTTCGCTCGCTCCTTCTCTCTCCCTCCGTAGCATCCCTTAGCTCATAATCATCATTCCTCATCCTCCGCCCATTTACCCAACTATCGCTAAATTCTTATAACTGAATTAACTCTTTAATTTACAACCATTAAATTAATATTAGCAAATAATTAAAGTGATTATAAGTCGTTTTATCGTGTTTTCAATATAATAGAACGGAAAAATAAAACTGTGTACCGCATAGGAAAACACAGCGAGCAGTGACTTTTGATCCCAATATAATTTATGTTCGAGTTAAGGCAATGACGTAATAGACTTATATAATAAGCAGGATGAGAGGAAAATTAACTAAGTTATTCTAATAGTAACGTAATGGTTGGTAGGACGCTATCCGATTCCTGCGGGATGGAAGAGCTCTGAACTGACTCGAGGAAATGAAGGTATCATGAGGCTTCTCGTCGCACAGGGCTATCTTTCTTCTGCATCGGGAAAGTCTCCTGAAACAACAAACACTATTACAAACAAAACACATTTTTACAAACCTCTCCTTTACTTATCTTACCAGAAAAGTGTCTTCACTAATAGTTTCCTGCCTCATTGCTGTGCATAGGAGCCCATTCCTAATTTTACTGTTGACCTTCACTTAGCATCCCTGTACCCTATGTGGCTTGTGAGGCCGACTGCACCCGATTCCATTATTATTTTGAAGGTGAGTTATTCAAGATTTTTTTATTTGAATAGTATTCTTTACTCAACATAAATCAGTTTTGTGCGGAAATTCGATATTTTATTCAGAATTTGAGAGAGCTATTCTGACACTGGCCTCTTAGGCCGGGTGTGCCTGATAACGTTACATCCTTAGCTAACTTTTATAGTCCTTGACTTTCTTTTATGGTCTTCACTTCTAGGTTTCCTACTGAAATGGCCAGACAACTTTATGATTCCTCTAAGCCTAAGGATGTTGCAGAAATATGGAGCATTCTTGAGGATGATTCTGATGCCAAAAAGCTATGTTCCAGGAGAAAATGTTACCATTGATGAGATGTTGCCTGGATTCCGTGGGAAGTCTGGATACAGGCAATAGGCAGTGTATATTACTAAATTACTATTATTTTCAATTAACTATTAACTGCTTTGCTTATTACAAGTAATTCTGATGTGTAAATAGAACTTATAACCGGGAGGGATAACATGTGTTCTGGCATTACAAACTATCGTACGCTGTCATTAGTTTTAGAGCAATCTGTGAATATCTCTGTTGCTCCATAAACCTGATTCTATTGAATTCAGCTTGAAATATCGTTGGAGCGGTATCTATTTTCATGCATCTAGTGGAAGATCAATTCTAGAAGCGTGAGGAGTCTAAGGTTTGAAATTAGAGTATGTTAGCTGATGAAGTTTGCTTAGATCAAAATCTAAATCTGCTAGTAATCGTATGGATCTGTGGATATATTGATTGCTGTTAAAACAATTATTGTTTTGATTTAAGTTCATGTAGCAGAAGTTCTTGTGTAATAGGTTGTTACAAAATTCCTTGCGCACAAAATCAATTTTATTAAAACATGAAAACAAAATTTACAAATCAAATTTATCTTCAAAATATTGACCATCACTTTCAACTATGTCAACCCCACTTTCGGCCAAAAGTTGTATTTGATGGTGATAACACTGCAGTTTTCAAGGCGAAGAACTTGTGTCATCCAGATTTGACATCAACAAGTTTACAAAGCGCTGACCTTTCAAAAAATGTGCCATTGTCCTGACAAGACCATAGCGTCATTCCATGTCAAATCAACACACTTATTCAGACTTGATGTCTCAGATATTCATGATTTTTCCTATGCAGTAATATATCATAGCCTTATGAAAAAATACCAAATTTCAGTTATGTAACACAATTATTTTTGAAGTTATTAATTTTTAAAGATTTAAATTTTTATGAAAAAATGTCATGTTTCGGCACATTTGGTCCCTATAGGCTTGCAACTAGAGATGATATAAACCTGGGAGTGGTCTGATTTTAAAGCTGTTGAATGGGGCTTTAATATGATATGCCACAAAACAGGGGTTACATTTTTAAAAAAATTAAAAATTTTAAAATGAAATCTTAAAATTTAAATTTCTCAAAAAGAGGCAATTTTAAAAATTCCAAAAAAACATCAAATATAGTCTGTAACGTCTTAACACATATAGCAAAATTCTACCATGGGATCTCAATGGGATCAGGAGGTACAGGACTTCATAAATACATGTTTGGTGAAAAATACCAGAATTTGTATCATTTCAGAAAATCGGCACCAAAGATTGATGTTATATACCCACTAATATCTGCTGTCTGTCCTTTACAGGAAATATGTTTGCATTAAGACATTAAAAACTATATATGATATAATTTTTGGAATTTTTAAAATTGTCACTTCTGGAGAAATTTTAAATTTAATTTAAAAAAATTAAACGGTTTTTTTTTTTAAATTGTAACTCCTATTTTGTGGCATATCATATTAAAGCCCCATTCAACAGCATTAAAATGAGCCCACTCCCAGGTTTATAACATCACTGGTTGCTAGCCTACAGGCATCAAAAGGTGCCGAAACATGACATTTTTTCATAAAAATTAATTATTTCAAAAATAATTGTGCTACATAACTGAAAGTTGGTATTTTTTCATAAGTCTATGATATATTACTGCATAGGAAAAATCATGAAAATCTGAGACATCAAGTCTGAATCTGTGTGTTGATTTGACAAGGAACGACCCTCCATATATCTGAAGGTTCCAAGTCTTTATACTCTCCAGTATTATAACCTTGTCTCCTTATCCTCTTATATTGATTGTTTTCTCATTCTTTCATATACTCAAGTAGAAAATATTATTAATATCCTTTTTATAAATATTTCTTGAGGGAATAGCATCTTGAACTAACTAAAGATACAAACATTTAGAAAAATAATAAAACCTATTTCAAAGGTAGGGATTGTCAGGGTTCGGTCGTTATTTCTTAATAAAACTACAGTTTACACGTGAAAATGGTTTTCACATGTAAAATGTAGTTTTATTAAGAAATAACGGCCGAACCCTGACAATGACTACCTTCGCATCATCAACGGCCAACGATCTGCTTTCAATAAAACCTATGTGATGTATAGCTAAGTTTTAAATAAAATTCAGGAAAAAAAGTGGTCAAATAATTCCAAAATTTCTTGAACAAAAGCTTAAAGAATTAAACTGAACAGAAATTCTGTAATGAAGAACCAGAATATAAAAAGTATGAATATGAGAACTTTGTACGTAAAAAAATAAGCAGGTAAATTTGTGCCTCTGACAGATCATTTATTACTATACTAATTTGAAATCAACTTAAAATATTTCTTACTACTGCTTTATAAATTGACTTAACCTAATTTGCTCTAAATGATCTGCATTCATTTATATCATATTCAATAAACTCTGTTACAATTGGAATATGCCCTATAATTCAGAATTCAACAGTCCTAAAGCTTCCTAAGTATATATTAAGGCTGCTTTCAGAATAACTCTT
Source organism: Gonocerus acuteangulatus (assembly GCA_946811695.1). Classification (NCBI taxonomy): domain Eukaryota; kingdom Metazoa; phylum Arthropoda; class Insecta; order Hemiptera; family Coreidae; genus Gonocerus; species Gonocerus acuteangulatus. The sequence continues at coordinate 95,325,477 of OX328127.1, read as the reverse complement.
TATGTGCACTTTAATTACAATGATTACAACAATCATATTAGAGCTATGAAAATTTAAATCAAATCAGTACATAACAAATGAGTAACCTTTAATGAAAAATATCAATTTATGAGCTGTCATAAATAAACATATAAGAGAGAATAAAAAAAAAACATATTATCTCTTAATACCAAGATAACAATTTGAGAAGATAAGGACCAACCTAAAATGACTCGGTAGACACTAGTACATCCTTTCAGGGTAAAGAGAACGGCTGTTTTGACTTAGGAAATATCTTGTATCACTTGATATGATCACAACCAATAAAATAAAGGGTTCCAAAAGTGAGATTCATCAAAGAACAACTGTCATGCGTTCACTAAAGCAGGACTTGACAAGTCTCGTGAATCGATTCTATCATAATCGATTTATTTATCTAGCATCCAACGAGTTAAGAGTAATCTTAAGAAGAAAACCCATACTGCTGAGTTTATCACGCTAAAAATAATTGGGAATCCACCTCAAAAAACCGAATTAAATATATTTATATCTTGAATGGCAAGATAGTATACGTTTAATAAGATTTGATGAAATAGTAATTACAAGAGTAATAATTATACATTGGAGGACCGGTCGCCGTGAGCACTTAACACTCCGTGCCTAGGGTCTGTGTTCGATTCCCACTAGGGGTGGTGGCTTTTCTAAGGAAAACAGAAAAGACATCAGCCCAATCCCGTCTAGAAAAGGGTGGTGACCTATAAATAACCTCTCCTAAAAACTCAGTTAATTATAATGGATGTTGAAATAAATAACTATACATATCCATTTAACAAATTGTCATCTCGCAACAGAACAGGTGAGTCCATTATGTAAGACATGCAACAGACAACTTACACTTTGTTACTGAATACAAAAAACGAGAGTATTTTCCAATGCCAGAGGACATGTATGAACTAATATGCGAAAAAAGGCCACAAAGGACCCCGCCCTTTCCTAATGGAAAATGGCTTTCGGTCAAATTGAACGAAACTATGCTCGTTGGATAGAGAAAGTATTTCTGAACAAAAGTCTCCATGGGCACAAAACCAAAAAGTTGGAACTTTTGGGTATCTAAAGTTTTCCATTTTTGATTTTTGCAAAATCTCGAGATCTCTGGTTGGAAGGTTTCCCAAGCCATTTGGCCAGTAAAAAAAATATTTATCAATTATTTTTCGAAGAAGCTTTTTTTTTTTTACGGCGCATCTACATCTAGGTCATTAGCGCCGACATCCAGGGTGCAGCGAGGAATTTTACCAGCGAGCCGTGGGATGATAAAATTCCTGCCAGAGGTTGGGAATCGAACCCACCATCTCCCGCTTATGAATCCAAGGCGCTAGCCATTAGACCACGGGAGACCCCAAGAAGCTTTTTTTTTTGTAATTATCGTCTATCCATTATCATTTGAAGATCTTTTCGAAGACAATACACTGAAACCTTGCCTCCCACCCCACCTCCAGCTCGTATGTTTAAAAAAAAAGGCCTTTTTTCGCAAAAAAAACTGTTCTGTTAGCAGACTTTAACATTACTGGCCCTGAAAAGGGCCGCTTTTTGTCTCTTAGGACCACTGTCAACTGTTTTGACTTTTCGTTTGCTATCGATCAGCTGCATCTGACGTATGATTCAGCAAGTAAGAAGTCGGATATTTGATGTTTTGATGATGACGAGCATATCCCAAGGGGTTGGGGGGGGGGGAGGGTGTGAGGCAAGGTTTCAGTGTATTGCCTTCGAAAAGATCTTTAAATGATAATGGATAGACGATAATTACAAAAAAAAAAAAAAAGCTTTCCCCCACTTCCGTGGGTGGAGGGGGGCGGGGGGTAGGATTGTAAAATGTGGTGTCGTTCGAAAGGTCTTCGAAAAATAATTGATAAGTATTTTTTTTACTGGCCAAATGGCTTGAGAAACCCTCCAACCAGATATCTCAAGATTTTGCAAAAATTAAAAATAGAAAACTCCGGAGACCCAAAAGTTTCAACTTTCGGGTTTAGTGCCCATGGAGACTTTTGTTCAGAAAGACTTTCTCTATCAAACGAGCATAATTTCGATCAATTTGACCGAAAGCCATTTTCCATTAGGAAAGGGCGGGATCCTTTTACCCATTCTACAATACCTCCGTAAAATAAAACTTTATGAAAAAATATGGCACAACTTCATCGGTATACCGAGAGCAACGAAACCCGAGAATGGAGAAAGACCAACGTTAGCAGTTAAGTGACCATGGTGAAAATATCATATTCTGCCCTATCTCTAGCCCCCCAAAGAGCATTCATTGCTGATGAAAGCTAGCAAAGATTAAACGAAACGTCTTTAATACAGATTGTACACACTTCTCCTATCCCCTCGCCATTTCAAGGGGTATCATTTCAGGTTGTACACACTCCTCCTATCCCCTCGCCATTTCAAGGGGTATCATGTCAGGTTGTACACACTCCTCCTATCCCCTCGCCATTTCAAGGGGTATCATGTCAGGTTGTACACACTCCTCCTATCCCCTCGCCATTTCAAGGGGTATCATGTCAGGTTGTACACACTCCTCCTATCCCCTCGCCATTTCAAGGGGTATCATGTCAGGTTGTACACACTCCTCCTATCCCCTCGCCATTTCAAGGGGTATCATGTCAGGTTGTACACACTCCTATCCCCTCGCCATTTCAAGGGGTATCATGTCAGGTTGTACACACTCCTCCTATCCCCTCGCCATTTCAAGGGGTATCATGTCAGATTGTACACACTCCTCCTATCCCCTCGCCATTTCAAGGGGTATCATGTCAGGTTGTACACACTCCTCCTATCCCCTCGCCATTTCAAGGGGTATCATGTCAGGTTGTGCACACTTCTCCTATTCCATCGCTATTTCTCATCTGGTTATGTACACCTCTCCTACGCTTATGACGATCTGGATGTCCTTAGTAATTAATGACTATTTAGGCTCCGTTTTGAATTAGATGGGGAGGAACAATTTCCCTATTGAAGAGATATCCAAGTGTAGTATGAGGAATAACATTTTAAGTAATTGTAAGCAAAATAAATTTTTATGATGAAAAATTTATTTATAATACTACTAAACAAAATATAATAATTCTTTATTTATAAAATATTAGAGAAATATGTAAAATACTACTATATATAGATATAATTGTGTTTATGAGTCTATAAATATATGTATCTTTCCAATGTCTGATGAACGAAAATAAAGTATAAATAGGGTTATATTATAGAATATATTCACACAAAATTTTAGCATAAAAAAAAAAAGCTTGTTTCATTTTCAGACTCACCAGATACATTTATCGTCAGGATGTTAGCAATTTTTTTGTCAGCAATTGTTAACAAGTAAACTAAAACAACACATTAACAGTTAAGTAACTCAGAATTGACTTTTTACGAAAATAAATAAAACCAATATATATATATATATATATATATATATATATATATATATATATATATATATATATATATATATATATATTTGTGTTTAATAAAATTTATAAACTATATTAATGCTATACAAATATATACTAAATTATTGAATTGCACTTATAGTAAACATAATTTATAAATACGATCTCTTATAAGGGTTTCTATAGTCGTAACAAAATAGCACAAATAAATCATTAGAACATTTAGCCCTTAAAAGAAGGAACACAAGAAAACATTAAAACAAAAACTGATTGTAAGTTACAAGCTTAATATTAAGACAGAAATGCTTGTAAAATAACTAAAAGTAGCATTTTTAACTTCTTTAGAAAAGAAAAACTTCTAAAAAATGGCAAATGGAATATACTTTGAAGATGGTAACAAATATTAATTTTAACCTTAACAAAAGAGAAAGAAAATGTTAATAGAATGAAAAAAAATTCTACTCAAGGTCACTTCTCATGCCGATTAAATAATGGTGGAAAATAATTTGCAGGATTTATTCGATAACTCCCGACAATGGATCCTATTTCACATACAATTTTTCACTTCCGTTAGATTAACTCTTCTCTTTATTCTACAATCTCTATCTTATTGCATCTTTAGCAGTACAAATTATTTTTATGAGAAAGGGAATTGTAGTAATATATATAGAAGTAAATAATCTAAGGGGTTAGGGTCTCCCTGTAAATGTACTGTTGCCGTATCTGTTGGTGAAGACAGTCATCACTAGGTTGAGTGAGAGTACTGTGTTTTGACGTAAGTATGTCATACTCAAGCCACGATTAAGTTAGTACTGAATCTGGGTGTCTGAACATGGCTAGAGAATGATGTACTTACGTTGAACGAGCTCGCCCACAGTACTCTCACCAATCCCAGTGACGACGGTCTCCACAAACGGGTATGACAACAGTATAAAGAAGTGTTTGTTTTTCATAATATTTACATACTATATATATATATATATATATATATATATATATATATATATATATATATCAAACATTGTTTATTTTGTGATTATCGTTGAATGTGCTACCTAATGCTTTCGGAATATCTTGCAAGAGCTAATGGGAGGAGAAATAGTGGAAATGAAAGCGATATCAATTCTTTCTATAGCATTCCTTAACAGAAAATTGGCTGATTTTTAAATTAACAATAGAAATATACGAAAAAGGAAACATTAAATAAAATAAATACTGGCTTTGAGTACAAAATCACAAAAAAAAAAAATGTTCTAAGATAAACTTGTAACTCAATATAATGAAATAAATAATTTACAAAAATAAATCAATTCTAATATTTTTGTTTTTTTCTCACTCTATTTTTTTTAATAAAATATAAATGTAAGACGAATAGTGTGAAATATTGTCAATGAGAAATGCCATTGACTATAATTGCTAACAGAAACTATTGTTGGTTGTTCAAACTAAATATTCTTCTGATTACAAACAATAAAATATATATATATGTGCTGTAAATAGTTCATAAAAATCAACAAATACAGTGAATTTAAACTTATTGGTAAACAAAAAATCTTAAAAAATTCAATTGAATCATAAAACTTAAGAACGCCAACTTCTTCCTTAATAGGAAATCTTAGAATATAAGGACAGAAATAACTGAAAGTAATTTTGAATAATTTCTTTCTGTAAAATCCTATGAGTTGAAGAAGGAATAACAATGTTTTCACTCTGCATCGTAGTACTTCACTCTGAAAACAAAATATTCAAATATGAGCGTTATAGAATGTATATAAAATTCACGTAATAATTATAGTGTTTATGTGTAATATAGAGAAAGGTTTACTTATTTCGAGATGTATATTTAATCGCTCGTCCCAAGTAAACATAATAATATTGTAACAGACAGTAGTTCTCACTGCAAGTATTTCTCATTTAATAGTAATACTTATAGATAATACCAGCACACACTCACACAAACACACAAGCACGCGCACAAACACACTCACACACACACACACACACACAAGGAAAGTGTCCTGCACATTTGACCAGACCTAAATATACTACCTGTATGTAATGTAGCTACCTAAATGTATTTTGATGCACTGAATCTGAATCTAAGGTCCGTTTACTTTGTGCCCCCAGTAACTTGCGAAAAACAACTAAAAATGGCTATAAAGTGTGAAGAACTGCAATTATAGAGATCAAAACAAATTTTATGGATCTGGATCAAGTAAGTTTAAAAAAATAAAAAAGTAACTTATGTAATTTGATACGCTGAATTGAAATCCGATGTTTATTTGGCCCATAAACCCTTAGAAATTTGTCTAAATTGCAAGAAACCAAAAGTAGTTTGTCTCTGAATGACCAGTTTCTTTTTTAGTAGAGTTTGTTCTTAGAGAAAAACTACATATTGCAATTCTTCCATTTATCTTTTGAAGAGATGAAAGAAACTGCTCACCTCTGGTGATTGGCGTGCCTTTTGCTTTGCCTTCTCTTGTCCCCCTGTGGCATTGCTGTGAATCTATCGGTAGGCCTCCTGTTCATCCTTAATTCCTTCACGGGCAGCTCCTTCGCCTAGAACAAACAGTAAACTAAGCAATAGATACATTAAAAAGAAACAAATACAAGTAATTTTTTTTTTTTTTTTTTGCTTTGATTAGACATAAAAAAATTAAAAATAAAAGCTATAACAGATAGGACTTAGTGAAATGGTTTTTAACATAAATGGGGATTGTAAGAAGATAAACAACCGTAGAGTGCTAGAAAGGAGCAGGAAAGTTTCTAGGAATTCAACATTCAATGTAGCCAGCTTTATTTAGAAAAGCATTCAATGTAGCCAGGTTTATCTAGTAAAACATTCAACGTATCCAGCTTTATTTAGTAAAACATTCAACGTAGCCAGCTTTATCTAGTAAAACATTCAACGTAGCCAGCTTTATCTAGTAAAACATTCAACGTATCCAGCTTTATTTAGTAAAACATTCAACGTAGCCAGGTTTATTTAGTAAAACATTCAACGTAGCCAGCTTTATTTAGTGAAACATTCAACGTAGCCAGGTTTATTTAGTAAAACATTCAACGTAGCCAGCTTTATCTAGTAAAACATTCAACGTAGCCAGCTTTATTTAGTAAAACATTCAACGTAGCCAGCTTTATCTAGTAAAACATTCAACGTAGCCAGCTTTATTTAGTAAAACATTCAACGTAGCCAGGTTTATTTAGTAAAACATTCAACGTAGCCAGCGTTATCTAGTAAAACACTCAACGTAGGCAGCTTTATTTAGTAAAACATTCAACGTAGCCAGCTTTATCTAGTAAAACATTCAACGTAGCCAGCTTTATTTAGTAAAACATTCAACGTAGCCAGCTTTATCTAGTAAAACATTCAACGTAGCCAGCTTTATTTAGTAAAACATTCAAGGTAGCCAGCTTTATTAGGTAAAACATTCAACGTAGCCAGCTTTATTTAGTAAAACATTCAACGTAGCCAGCTTTATCTAGTAAAACATTCAACGTAGCCAGCTTTATTTAGTAAAACATTCAACGTAGCCAGGTTTATTTAGTAAAACATTCAACGTAGCCAGCGTTATCTAGTAAAACACTCAACGTAGCCAGCTTTATTTAGAAAAGCATTCAATGTAGCCAGGTTTATCTAGTAAAACATTCAACGTATCCAGCTTTATTTAGTAAAACATTCAACGTAGCCAGCTTTATCTAGTAAAACATTCAACGTAGCCAGCTTTATCTAGTAAAACATTCAACGTATCCAGCTTTATTTAGTAAAACATTCAACGTAGCCAGCTTTATTTAGTAAAACATTCAACGTAGCCAGCTTTATTTAGTAAAGCATTCAACGTAGCCAGCTTTATTTAGTAAAACATTCAACGTAGCCAGCTATATTTAGTTAAAACAGCCGTGAAATGAAATGGCTTTTAACATAAAGATGATTGTAGGAAGAGAAAATTATAGCAATTAAATTTTCTAAAACAATGAAGACCTGCTTCTTTACTTTTCATTCCAAACTATCCTTTCATCCCAATCCCCTTGCCTAATCCCTTTCCACAGATGCGATCCCTTCCAATCCCCCAAGACGCCTGAAAAGAAAGTGTCCTAGAGACCAACTATAGCACTTAAAAGCATTATTCATTCCTTAGGGAGTGTCAGCAATGGCTGCCTTCTCCTCTCTGTTCTTCCATGCGTAATAGCATAGGAGATATGTATTTCCTTATTGTATTATATGTATACAGATTGTAAATATTCAATAAATAAATAAAAAAAATAATAATAAAACAATGAAAAATGACCTTTTCAACTTTTTCAAGGAATTTCTTGAGAATATCTGTTCCTTCGAGATGGTTCTCTGGCTCCCAAGTATCATCACCTTTCCCAAAGCCTTTCCATCGAACAAGGAATTCTCTCTTTCCTGATTTTAATGTGTGCATATCAATAATCCGCTCCACCTAAATAAAGAACAGAAAAATATAAGTAAATAGAAGAATCATTACAAAACATACATTGAAATTCTTTAGAATTGGTACGTCTACAACTATTCTTGTTAGCATGCGAGTATGAAGATTCTTTACGATGGAGAAATGAAATGAAAACTAAAATAACGTTACTACTACAAATGTTCTCCTATATTATCAATAATAAAATGAATAATCATTGCCTCGATTGCTTTCAATAATAAGCATCAGTGCCTCGAATGCTGAACCTAAGTACCTTTATTCAGTTCCTATTCCTGAGAGAAATGTAAAATGAAAATCATGCAAATAAAATGAAGGAGTTAAGGCTAAATTGTTATAACTTCTTACAAACATGACTAAAATAATATTTTCTCTGAAGTAATCAGATATTATCTTATCTAGTCTTCCAATTTCAACGGTCAACAATGTTGTTACATCATTTTCATGATCCGCTGAACGTAGTATGTAACAATAACTTTAGGTCGGCATCACACGGGACACGTTTCCGCTTCCATGCAACAACAATTATTAAATGCAATTAAATCACATTTAATAATTATCAGTAAAATAAAAAAAATACAAAAAGTCCTCTCTTACCTCATATTCATGTTCTCCATTGACTGGCCCAGGTTTCGATTTCTTCGTCGTTGCTTCGGAACCTTTTTTCTTCTCGTCTCTAGCTCTTTTCTTCACAGATTTCTTCTGCTTCGTTGGTTTATCTTCTTTTTCACCTCCAATTTCTCTTAAATAGTCTTCAATTAATTCTTCACACTCTAATTGGGACGAATTCTCCCAAGTCTCTTCTTCTGTTGTGTACCCTTCCCAATGGACGAGGTATTGTGTTTTCCCGTTTAGTTTTCGAGAATTAACAATTTTTTCTACCTAAACAATAAGCAGAAATGAAATCATCGGACAGAATACATGATAAGAAAAACTACTCCACCTGGAAATTATCAGAGAAGGAAGGATTTCAGCCATGAGAGGAAGACCCGTAGTTACTCAAGTAGGATTAGGAGCCAAGAGGGGATGAATATCCCTCGGAGATTGGACTGCCTCGAGATGACAGAGCTTCTCCTCCTATAGTCATGAAGGGAATACTGAATTAGTGGCCCTTCTAGTTAGAAGTGGAGGAAGAGGCAGGGACTCAGCTTATCAACTAATAGGCCACAAAACGTAGGATGGAGGATGGACAATTCCCTGCAAAATCCTTAAGAAAAGATCCTTGTTTTCAGGAAAATAAGAAACTGCCTTTGCCTGCTATAGACAAGAGATGCTTAACTGATCTTTAGAATAAACAGATTGTTTTGGATATTATTAAGGCGGATAGGTACGATTGGCATGGGAAACTCTTCAAGGTGGCAACACTGCTTCACACACAGCTCCTCATCCATAGAGGAGGTTCTAGTCGGAGTATGTGGGCAACACTGCTTCACACACAGCTCCTCATCCATAGAGGAGGTTCTAGTCGGAGTATGTGGGCAACACTGCTTCACACACAGCTCCTCATCCATAGAGGAGGTTCTTGTCGGAGTATGTCGGCAAGCAGAAAGCAGGAGGGGATATCAGTCCTGCTTGGAAACTATCAAGACAGAAGTTACTCCAATGAGAACATTATCTTCCTCAAAGTGGATCAAATTAGAGACAGGGATGTCGAGGAATGTAAGAGCGTGCTAGACGTCAACTACAAACACTATTGTGCTCGAATACACTGGGTGCAAGATCATCCAAGATATCTATGGCAACTAACAGTCAGGCTGCTTGCCTAGCCCAAGAACCTGGACCGGGGAGTAAAATATTGGTGGCCATGGAATAAAATGCAAGTAATTTACTGGGCCGAGTCGAAACATCTGGAAATCTAGCAAAAAATCAACACCCACAGGCATTCAAAGTGCTTTCTGAATAAAGGAGATAAAATGCGGACAACGACAATGCTCTTCTAGAGGAAGGAAATGAAAGTTATTGGAATACAAGACTCTGCAGATGTTGGATCTGGTAACTACCTAAGAAGGAGTTGCAGAAAATCCACAGTTGGGACTGAACTCCTCTTCATTTTATCTTCTACAGCTTGGCACTAATAAGAATATAACAGTGCTTTGGATGCGTGGAAATAATCTACATCACAGCTCTGTCTTTCATTTCACACTCCAAGTAATCAGGGGATTAATATAGCACATTGGCTTCTTATAAAGAGTGAGTTTCATGTTATCGAGTAGACACTCGAAGGCTCTGGGGTTGCCGATGATGTGAAGACAGGACGTATAGATTCTCAAACACAAACCTGATCTACTCACAGAAATGATACTTGCCAGAGAAAATGAGAAGTTTGAAGCCTCCCATGTTGGTTGCCTCTCTCGGCTCTTCTCCACATTCTTTATTGTTATCATAGCCTCACTTGAAGACAGATACACATATAGCACAGACAAATACAGGGTTTATAATAAAGTCAAAACTATAACACTTAACTGGCATTAACAATCTCAAAGTTTGACAACACTCCATGAAAATAATAAAATTAAAAAAAAAAAAAGATTTAAATAAAAACAAAACAACTAAAGAATGAGCAACTATTTTAAAAATGAATTACCGCAAACATACTTACAACATACTCTCCTGACACCGGAGCAGTGTTGCCATCTTCATCGTCTTCATCGGCGCCAGTATCCTTCTTCATCTTCTTAGTCTTGGCAGCCTTATCTTGAGAATTCTTCCCTTTTTTCACTCCTGAATACTTGCTGCTTACATCATCAGTAGGCTCAGTCTCATCATCGGATACATCTTCACTTCGATCTCTTTTTGTCGGCTTTCCAATAAAATCATCCTTGTCTTTCCCATCTCCATCATTATTATCTGAAACTTCAGCAAGATACTCATCGAGGATCTCGTTGCAATCGAGCTGTGATTCGTTCTCCCAAGTCTCTTCTTCAGTGCTGTATCCTGCCCAATGTACTTTGTACTGTGTTTTCCCTTTTATTATTCGATCAGCTACGATTTTTTCAACCTACAATAAAACTCTTTAAGAGAATGCAAAAATATATCAAACTAATACTAATAAATTGTTTTATAAATATAATTTTTGAAGTATTTGCACTACAAGAGACAATATCTTTGCATATAACATTGCTTTCTATTTCCAATTCATGAAAAGTTTTAAATAAATTGGACTTGTCAATTTATATATTAACCTCCCTCAGCCTGAGTGAACTGCATAAGACCAAGAACGGTGCTAGGTATGCTCACACCCCATACTAAAAATTTTGAAACAACTATTAGGTTTAAATCATTTATACTCACATATATATATTATATTAGACTGGCATTTATAATATATATATATATATATATATATATATATATATATATATATATATATATATATATACATACATATATATGAATTTATATATTTTTATATATATGCATTGTCAGTTACAGTGAACCCCCGAGATTTGTACCCATGATATTTGTACTCATACTTAGTGTACAAACGAGGTTTGTACACACTGTTAGTGTAGCCACGAGGTGTGTAAACACAGTTACAGGGTACCCCCGAGATTTGTACACACAGTCACAGGGTACCTCCAAGATTTGTACATACAGTTAAGTGTACCCACGAGGTGTCTACACACAGTTGCAGGATACCCCCAAGATTTTACCACACAGTTACAGGGCACCCTGAGCCTTGTACACACAGTTACAGGGTACCCCCGAGATTTGCCCACACATTTACAGGGTACCCCCAAAATTTGTACACACAGTTACAGGGTACCCTAGATTTTTATACCCAGTTAGTGTACCCATGAGATATGTACACACAGTTAGTGTACCCACGAGGTTTGTACGCACAGTTACAGGATACAAAAAGTGTTGATTAATATAAACATATATATATATATATACATATTGTGAACAACTGCATATCAACACTAAGGCTACTAACACTGGGCTATTGACAGGTTGCCCCCCTTTAATACCCTGTAATACCAACATTAGGTACTGGCCACGCTCAACGTTGCCTAACTTCAGTGATCAACGGGAACCGCTGCATTCAACGTGGCTAAGGCAGTTGGCTAATATATTATACTTATAAACGTTTCATTTAACTAGGAATAATTCCATTAGAAAATAATTAGATGCCAAGTTATTCAGCGTAATGATTGATTACATACATAATTGTGAGAAGACTTTTACATAATATACAGCCAATAAACATTTAAATTACTATAAAATAAATATTTAAAAAAACGCGAAATGTATTAAATAAAATTAAAAGATAGCAAGTTGTGAAATTTTATTTCGTTAAAATACACAAGAACAACTTACGTAGCAATGACAGTATAGCGAATAATAAATTCTGAAACATATTTGAATGTACTTAAAACTGTTAAGAGAACTATTATAAATTATAACTTATTTTGTAGTTCTTTACAAGTTATGCAGCCCTTTTTTAAAAAAAGAAGCGAATTAAATGAAATAGAAAGTAATAAGGAAAAATTCAACTTGAAAAATTTGGCGGCAAAATGGCAATTAGTTTTAACTTACTGTATAGTTTTCTGGATGAGGAACTTCTTGCGGTATTTGTTTACTTTTCGAAGCCCTTTTCTTTGCTCCTGCTTTACCGCCCATTGATAAGATAAATATATCCTAATCAGCTATAACGAATTACAAGACCTGATGCGCTTCTAACGGCACCACACTTATTACGCCACTTCTCAAACTTCACTAATTCTCAATGGCAGCTCAACAGATAACTAAAATAGAATTTTTAGTTACTAATACATTCTAAATGAGAATTATAGTCATAAAAAGAGACAAAATTAATCTAAAAGAGAATAATTTACCCCACAAAACAGATAAACAAATAATTAGACGCTTAGCGCATGCGCGGTACACAAATAATATCCTTTTATCATCGATTCTCTAAAAAATTGATAAGAAAAACCCCAAATGCTATTATGCATTAAAAAAATTACGTTGCATTTTAAAGTGTAGGAAAATATTCAGCAAATGTGTATTCTATTCAATGAAATTATATGTTGACATAATGATAGCAGCGCACACAAAGAAAAAGTGATCTCTAGCTTTGAAAATCTTACATACCTACTGTCCTTTAACCCTCCAATACCCATGACCATTCTTTTTTTTCTATTTTGTTTTTGGTAAACTATGTTAATATGAAGTCAATTGAAGTAACTATTATGAAATTTTTGTTATAAAACTATAAAAGTGTAAACTACCATAAACTACCTCTATGGTCCACTAGAAGTAGGCTTGCCATACGTTCCTGTTTGACTGAGACAGTCCCGGTATTTTGCTCTTGCCCCGGTGTCCCGCCCGGTTTTATCAATGTCCCGAAATCGGATGTAAGACGTAAAAAGTAATGGATTTATGTTTTTAAGAATGTTTTATGAATCGGTTACTTTTCTAAAATCAACATTTTGACTACCGTGCACAGTCTCAGAAGTAAATAGAAATTAATTTCGGGAGGGGCTCGGAAAATTTCGGGTGGGGGGGGGCTGAGACCGTTTCTGGGGCATGGAATACTTGGATATTGGAATAGTTTTAGGCAACTAAAACGCTACGTAACGAAAAATAAAATATTTTTCATGAACTAAGTGATCTTATTTAATTTATTTTTAAGGGTTTTACGACAAGTTTTTACCATCAATTCAAAATTTCGGGAGGAGCTGCAACCCCCCCCCCCCCTTATATACGCCCATGGTGAGGAGTATTTTAACTGTAATCAGTGAGCAAACGCTGGAACTCCTTGCACAGCAGCCAGCCCCTCCACTATTTGGCTGGGCGATTTTTTTAAGTAGCAAAAATTTCATTTTTATTTTTAAAAGTTGGGTAGAATAACAATTTAGTTCCAGATTCCCTACTCCCGTTCATTGCGAGGCTTCAAAAAAGGCTTAAAACTCACCATTTTGCTTCTAATTTGGTACCATTTTCATTCCACCCCTCCCCCCCCCCGGTATGCTCATACGATATCAATGTGTACCGGTTTCACTCGTCTAAAATATGGCAAGCCTACCTAGAGAGGACCTTGGGATCTGGTTTTACAAGTAGGAAAATCGTGTATCATTTAATAATTCACTACATTTTATGAAAAAATCTTTATTTATTTTTTTTTTTTTTTTTCCTTTTCTTTTGGTGCATCTACTGCTGAGGTCATTAGCACCATTTATCATCTTTATTTTACACCAATTTATCACAGTAAGTAGTAATCATTATTATATCACGTAATTGTAAGTTAGCCGAAAATTGACGTAAGTTAGCAAACGATTGAACGAGTTCGTAAACCACCAAAATCGGTCCAACGGAAGGGGGGGTTAACCCGGACCCAAAACACTAATTTGACCATGGACGCCGTAGTTTTTGATATATTTCAACGAAACTTGGTATTCGTAGAGGTAGTATACAGAGAAAAATGGGTTGTAAAAATAAACTAAATCGGTTCATTAGGAGGGGGGGGGTTACTCCGGACACAAATTACTAATATACTCATACCGGTCGTAATTTCTGTTGTATTGTAACGAAACGCGGTATACGTCGTGGGTAACTCATGAGAAAGAAGTGTTGTAAAAATTAGCTAAATCGGTCTATCGGAAAGTGGATTTTACTTTGTACTATATTTCAATAGAATTAGCCCGCCAGACGTAGGTTCGCAAGGCCGCCGCAAGGAGCGCTTTTTACCATTAGGGGGACTGTATCCCGTTCCTGCGTCAGATCAAAATATGTTTTTGTGTATTTGCTAAGGATTGTAGTACCATTTATTAACATAACTCTGGAAGCAAATTAATTACAAAATTAGTAACTGAACAGTTACTCAGTCATTACAAAAGTAAAAGAGCAGAATTATTTATGTTTTTATTTTATTTATATAGATTATTTAAAGCGAAGAGCTAAGGAATGCAGTCTACACTACCAAAATTCTGAGGAAGGTGCTTAGTTATGCAGATCGTGCGTGACGGACTTTTTTGTTTATTTACCGACCTTCATTTATTGTTAACAGCGATTATTTTTTGCTTTTCGCACTTTCCTCCGAAGGAAAGTAGCCATTGAGGTTGCACTCATGACGCAATTTTTGAAAAATTTCTTCAAATCTTTATCGATCCTACCTAGTAGACACCGAAAATGACCCCCATTAAAATTTATTTGTCCGGATGAACCCCCCTCTCCCGGCGGACCATGCCAGCCTTGTTATATTTCAACGAAATTCGGTACTATTCGTTGTGATCATCTAATGAGAAAAATACCTTGTAAAACTAAACCGTTCATTAGGAGGGGGGTTACTCCGGATCGAAATTACTAAATTTCTCATATCGGTCGTAATTTGTTGTATTGTAACGAAGCTTGGAATACGTGTTGGCTATCTAATTAGAAAGAAGTGTTGTTAAAATGAACTAAATCGGTCTATCGGAAGGGGGGGGGGGTTATTTTGTACTATGTTTGAACAGAAATTTCCAGTGAAACGTCATTTGGTAACGCTGCCGCTAGGAGTGCGGCATATTATTAATAATGTAAAAGGGTAGAATTATTCAAGTTTTTATTTTATTTATATAGGTTACTAGCTGTTACCCGGTGTGCAATGCTACACCTACTTTATATTAAATATCTGTAGCCGGGCTTACCATGCTACACAAGCTTCATATTAAATAGTTGTAACCCAGCTTCCATGGTACGCCTACTTTATATTATATATTTAAAAAAATTAATGATTATATTATATTTGTCCAAATTATGAGAATATAAGATAATAAATTGAGAGCTCGGCTGAAAAATTTATTTTCCATTTTTTTTAAGAGAAAGTGGGGTAGAAAATAAATTAATCCTTATTTTTTAAAAAGTACCCTTATTTTAAAAAGTACCCTTACTTTTAAAATGGTATTACAATTAAATGATTCCAAATAATTTAATTGCAATACCGTTTTAAAGAAAATCCAAACCAAACTCCCTGTGTTTAATTTTTTTAAAGAAAAAAAATAAATATGTGGTCCATAAATAAATATTCATAAAAAGTCCGTCACACAGGAGCTGCATAACTAAGCACTTTCCTCAGAATGAGGGTAGTGTAGACTGCTTTCCAGAACAATTTGCTTAAAATATCCTACATAAATAAAATAAAAACATGAATAGTTCTCTTTTAAATTTGTAATGATTAACTGATCAATTATTAATTTGCTTCCAGAGTTATGTTTACACATGGTACCTACTACACTACGTAATAAATACAAAAAACCTCATATTATCGTATTTTGATCTAACGCAGGAACAGGATAAAGTCACCCTAGTGGTAGAAAGCGCTCCTTGCGGCGGCTTTGTGAACCTACGTCTCGCGGGCTTTTCTATTGAAATATATTACAAATTAAACCCCCGCTTTCCGATTGACCGATTTAGCTCATTTTTACAACACTTCTTTCTCATGAGTTACCCACGACGTATACCGCGTTTCGTTACAATAAAGCAGAAATTACGACCGGTATGAGTATATTAGGAATTTGGGTCCGGAGTAAACCCCCCCTTTTAATGAACCGATTTAGTTTATTTTTACAACACATATTTACCTGTAGATTACCACTACGAATACCGAGTTTCGTCGAAATATACCAAAAATCACGGCTGGTAGTGGCGAATTGGTATTGTGGGTCCGGAGTAAACACCCCTCCTAATGAACCGATTTAGTTTATTTTTACAACACATATTTACCTGTGGATTACCACTAGGAATACCGAGTTTCGTAAAAATATACCAAAAATCACGGCTGGTAGTGGCGAATTGGTATTGTGGGTCCGGAGTAAACCCCCCTCCTAATGAACCGATTTAGTTTATTTTTACAACACATATTTACCTGTGGATTACCACTAGGAATACCGAGTTTCGTAAAAATATACCAAAAATCACGGCTGGTAGTGGCGAATTGGTATTGTGGGTCCGGAGTAAACCCCCCCTTCTAATGAACCGATTTAGTTCATTTTTATATCTCACTTTTCTCTCTATATTACCACTACGAATACCAAGTTTCGTTGAAATATAACAAATATTACGGCTGACATGGTCAAATTAGTGTTTTGGGTTCAAGGTAAACCCCCCTTCCGTTGGACCGACTTTGGTGGTTAAAGAACTCGTTCAATCGTTTGCTAATTGAATGCTATATACGATGTTTCGTGACGAAAAAACAAAAACTCTGGCCGCTATCGTGTTAACAGACACACACACACACACACACATATATATATATATATATATATATATATATATATATATATATATATATATATAAATTTTAACGGGGGTCATTTTCGGTGTCTACTTGGTAGGATCGATAAAGATTTGAAGAAATTTTTCAAAAATTCCGTCATGAGTCCAACCTCAATAGCTACTTTCCTTCGGAGGAAAGTGCTAAAAATAGCAATACAAATGAGGCATTTAATTAAGGTTATGATTAGTTATAAGTTGTAATAACCTACAACTGAAACTATATTCTTTATTTTCATTGATTTTTTTTTAAATATAATATTTATTTATTTTAAGAGCTTCGCATCTAAAGCTTTTTATGAATGAAAAAGTAGGTAAGTCGTGCAGGGTTTATGTTATTTATGCCAAAAGGAAAGTTTTAAAAACATAGTTTGTTGTTTCAAATAAACTTTCACATATTTTTGTTCACTTTTTTTTCCCTTTCTATTAAAGCTTCTGTTTCAAATTTTATGGTTCATGAGCTCTTCTATAAGGATATTCCTTCTATCATAGGAAATAGGGGCCTCTAAGAATAAAAACAAATTTAAGATATTTTTCTTGCAGTTATGGACAACAATGAATTAAAGGTATTTGGGAATTTCAATAACGACATTGACTCAGCGAGCAACAATATTTTTACCAGAATTGCAACCGTATTTAAACATTTAGTCCAAGAGCTGGTAACACACTTTTCAAGTGTTTTATGTGCCTTGAAATTGTGCTATAGTGGGTCTCTAGTGTAGATAAAAAGTTAAGTATGTGGTTGCTGGACATACCTTGAAACACCAGGTACTGCGCATGGTAATCAGTAACAAACTATGGGCCAAAAATAGTGTTTTATTCAGAAGCCATAAGTCTTTAATGTAAAATTAAGGCAATTCTATAATGAATAATATATAAGGCAGACACTTTTAAGTGGGATACATATAAAAAAAAAAACCGAAGTGGGTTTTTTTTAATATTAAATGAAGTCTCTTCTTCACACTGCTATTTAAACGCCATCATTGAAAATAATTACAAAAGGGCAAACACTTTTTGTGAGGTTTAGTAATCAGCAAACATGAAAATAAATTCAGCCGATGATAGACTGCAATACACTGCATGTAACCGTAAGAGTGAGTGAGAGCACCAATCATCTGGACAGGACAGTTGTGGCTGTTCTAGAAATAAAGCAACTTGCCTTAATTATACATTAAAGATTGTTGGCTTCTGAATAAAATACCATTTTAGTGACATATTTTTTTAACACCTTTCCCCTATGTGCAGTACCTGGTGTTCCAAGGTATGTCCAGGATACACATATATGCCTTACCTATCCACGACATGCAATACACCAAAATTCCAAGGTGCATAAAACACTTCATGAAATGTGCGTTACCAGCTCTCCGACTAAATGGTGACAGTCAGAGGATATAACTATCTCAGACAAAAGAAAGCATATGTCAGAATATAATGATTAAATTATAATGGATATTAAATTAATAAAAAATTTCATGGAAAATTTAATTATTTATTCATTTATTAGAGCACCACAATTCACGTGACTTCCTCTTCTTATAAAAATAATATTTTAATACATTAATTTATCTGCAAAAAAATAGCATGAAAAAGAAATATTATAAGAATAGCTTTATTTAAAAAAAAAAAATTAAAGTGAGGCTGCCCAAATTAATAGGGTTGCTAAACCATACAGCTCTTATAATAATAAAATAATGTTTCAAAATGTGGTGAAAATTAATTCATTTATATACATTCATTTGTATGATTATAAACATTTATGTAATTTATTATGTACATCTATCTATATGCGAATAAAAAAAATAAGTTAAATATAACAACATTTAATATAATATTTTAATAATATTTGCATATGTATGTGAGAGAATTAATTTCAAGTTCATAAATTTAAGGCCTTTACAAAATGACATTGTTCACAAAGGAGTTTTTAATGTTTAAAAAGATCTTTATGTTTAAAACAAAAAGTTCTATCGTTTTGGAATGTCTTGGAACTTTAAACTTCACTTAAAGCTACATATTCTGCATATGTAGACTCTTCTGTAACATCTTTTTTCTTTCTCGATTTCCAGTATAATACATTACCAAATAACCTAATAAGAAAACCAGTGGTGGATTTTCCTTCTAAATGATCATTTAAGAATATAGTCTCTACATCCATCTGTTCAACATTTAGACCCATTTGATATCTTCAACTTTCTTATTTCAACAAAATCTCAAGCATTATTTTGTTTCAAACTATCTATTTCTCTATCCCAAAAATCACAGTCGCTTGAACTTTATCAGATTCACCCTCAGCCAATCCAATACAGCTTATGTTTTCTTGGATAACATCAACATGCCTAGCGACAATGATTTTATTATTCAAAAGTACTTTATATCCCACTTCACTATAACCGATTAAAATGCACATATTCACCTTTTTATCCCATTTAGAAGTTATTATTTGTTCTGGTTTCCTAACAAAATTTTTACTACCATATAAATTAAAGTTAGAAACATCTGATTTCTTTCCAAAACAGATTTCATAGGGTATTTTATTGTCAATGGTGTTAGCTAAAGAGAGATTTTTCAAATAAGTTGCTGCACAGACCATTTCTGGCCAACATTTTTTTCTACAATAGCTTCTGCCAGTAAGCAATGAGATATATTCATAATTGTTCTAGTAAATCACGCCGTTTAATTCATGAACATATGAGGGGCAGGGATTAATTATGATACCCCTTTTTTTTTAGTAGTCATAATTCTTACTATTTAAATATTCCTTACCAATGTCACATCTCATAATACCAATTCTCTTATTTCCTAAGTTTTCAACCTCATTTACTTATTGAACAAAGGAATGAAAAACTTCTGTTTTAGGTTTAATAGTTTAAATCCTAGCAATCTTACTATTTATTTATTTATACATCAGTGAGACCGCGACAAAGGGAATTCATCACTAAACACTTAAATAAAAAACAATAAACAATACTGAACAATTATGAAGAAATTAACATGAGGGCAATCTTACTATAATCATCTATAAATGAAACAAAATATTTTTCACCTTTGAGACTCATAGTTAAAAAAAGGTCCACATCAGTGTAAACAATTCCAAAATACTTTTAGCCTTGTTCTTATTGTTTTCCAAAGGGACACGGTCCATTTTACAATACAAGTTTTATAAATTTATAACATGTTCAGATAAACTGATTCTTTACTGCCTTAAATGCACTTGAAGTTCTCCCAAAACTGTCACCTTGATGTTCATTTCAGTTGTTTGAATTTTATTTTTTTAAGATAACCTGAAGTTTCTATGTACAATTTACTCTGCTGTTGATTCCTTTAGGTATAATCTATCAAATTTCTGAATTATGCCTTAGGCTGTTGTCAAATCACAACGAAATTCAAACTGTTTATTTGATCTTGCTGATCCCAATCTTCACCAACTTTGGTCTCCTTTGCCTTTTCAATGACATTTACACACTTCATCAGTTTCAATAAAAAAAGTTAAGTGTTTTTCCACATACTAAAACCCTCTCCATCAAATACCAGTACAAACATATTCATTTAACAGAAAAGCGAGTGAGAGATTAGTTCAACCGAATACTATAACCGACATTGCAACCTTCCTTTACTAAAGAGATAAAAAACTATCTCTCAACAAAAGTATTGAAATTATTAAAGTTCTGAATAGAAACATGAACACTTAATTTTATTATATTAGCCCAAATTATGATTCGATAAACACAGAACATTTTTATGATATACTTATTCATACGATATTAGTCTATATTCTGGTTAGAGCAGTGTTGCCCTAGGCAATCAAATCAAAATTGATTTGATATGAAGGAAACTGATCTGATATTAAGAAAATTAATCTTAAAAAATATGATATTTTATCATATGATATCTTATTTGATATTTGTCCAAACTCTGAGAATATAAACCTACTATTTAGATAAACAAACAAAGGTTTTGTATTGCACTTCTTCTTAGAAGGAGGAGCAACACTGGAAAGAAAATGCCGATTTCTGACTATAAACTCTTCTGTATATGACAGTTTCGAACTCGTTACTTCCAAACTATGAATCCTAGAAGATTTTGAGCTAGCCTACGAGATTTCCCATATCAAGACATACATATGTGCGAAGTTTGGTCCAAATCGGTCAAACGCTGTAGATTTGTATAAAGAACAAACAGACATACAGACAGACACGAGATTTTTATATATATAGATTTGAAGCAAATTATTCAGGAATGCAATCTACACTACCCCAATTCTGAGGAGACTTCTTAGTTATATAGCTCCTGCGTGACGGCCTTTTCACGGCTGCATAACATTGAGGTTCACTTAAATCAGGAATAACTTCACTAGGCCTACTTACCACTGTTTGCCTTAGCAATGACCAGGAAGCTGATTTAGATGGAATTTCTCTTCAGCCCCTCATTCTACTAACCTTCATCTTCTGGCGGGAAAAGAGTAATTTCCATGTTTTCTAGAGAAGATCCTGCTACCAACAAAGCTATCACTTCCTCTAAAGGCACACTAAAAAATCAAAAAGACAAAATTGATAACTTTTATATTTATATCCATTACAACTGCTACTTAAAATAATTATTTTGATAAATTGGATTATCTCAATTTTCTCTATTTCATGAAATAAAGTCAATTATTACAAATAATAGTTGAAAGTAGATCTTTTATCGGCAGCAGTAACGAAATCAGAAATAAAGATCTAACGTACTTTTTCTCCTAGCCGAATCCCAACCATCCCTTGACTTTGTATATGTATATACATATGTATATACTAGCTGACCCGGCAAATGTTGTTTTGCCATATAAATTATTTGTAGTAAATATTTTGGTAGTGAAATAATAATCCTGTACCTGTTATGGGATCTCGGTGTTTAATATTTACGCATTCCAGAACATAAGCGAATATAGGATAGCGTCATATGAATGGTGTGACTTCTTGCACAGGTGTACGGTCGCCAACCACAATTCCAGCAACGACATCAGCAACAGGTGTATTGAATGTACTCTCCAGATGGCTCTTGATTAGGATTGATGACAATAGCTTGATTATCACTTTGTAATTTGTACATGTGTGATTTAAATAATTTCAACAAATTTATTATACTCATTCAATAGATCGTCCAGCTTACTGACGATGCGCCTGGCAGACCGTGAATTGAGGTTAATGTAGCCCCAAAGTGCATCCACGCGATTGGCGAGTGCGCTTTTGGAGTCCTCACCTCCCACAAAGTAAATTTGTAAAAATTTATGTAGTTCGTTTAGCATTGGCAGCAATGATCCCACTTTGTGATAAACTTGGCCTTTAATTTTAAAATTTGAATTAAAATGTTGACCATTTGCAGCACTATGTTTTACGATTTCTGTTGCTCCGAACGATGTCATTTGGAATCATGAATTGAATGTTGGAACTAACTTCAGGAACAGGTTACAATCCGGAGCCGTATTTCTCTTTGTGGAGAGACCACCTAACCATATATAGGTTATCACCCTTTTTTAGCCAGGATAGGGCTGATGCCTTTGCTTTTAGCACTTTCCTCCGAAGGAAAGTAGCTATTGAGGTGGGGACTCATGACGGAATTTTTGAAAAATTTCTTCAAATCTTTATCGATCCTACCTAGTAGACAGCGAAAATGACCCCCGTTAAAATTTATATATATATATATCTATCTATATATATATATATATATATATATATATATATATATATATATATGTGTGTGTGTGTGTGTCTGTTAACACGATAGCGGCCAGAGTTTTTGTTTTTTCGTCACGAAACTTAGTATATAGCATTCAATTAGCAAACGATTGAACGAGTTCGTTAACCACCAAAGTCGGTCCACCGGAAGGGGGGGTTTACCCCGAACCCAAAACACTAATTTGACTATGTCAGCCGTAATATTTGTTATATTTCAACGACACTTGGCATTCGTAGTGGTAATACAGAGAGAAAAGTGAGATATAAAAATGAACTAAATCGGTTCATTAGAAGGGGGGGTTTACTCCGGACCCACAATACCAATTCGCCACTACCAGCCGTGATTTTTGGTATATTTCGACGAAACTCGGTATCGTAGTGGTAATCCACAGGTAAATATCTGTTGTAAAAATAAACTAAATCGGTTCATTAGAAGGGAGGGGGGCGGGTTTACTCCGGACCCAAATTCCTAATATACTCATACCGGTCGTAATTTCTGCTGTATTGTAACGAAACGCGGTATACGTCGTGGGTAACTCATGAGAAAGAAGTGTTGTAAAAATGAGCTGAATCGGTCAATCGGAAAGCGGGGGTTTAATTTGTAATATATTTCAATAGAAAAGCCCGCCAGACGTAGGTTCACAAAGCCGCCGCAAGGAGCGCTTTCTACCACTAGAGTGACTGTATCCTGTTCCTGCGTTAGATCAAAATACGATAATATGAGGTTTTTTGTATTTATTACGTAGTGTAGTAGGTAACATAACTCTGGAAGCAAATTAATAATTGATCAGTTACTCATTACAAATTTAAAAGAGAACTTTTCATGTTTTTATTATTTTATTTATGTAGGATATTTTAAGCAAATTGTTCTGGAAAGCAGTCTACACTACCCAAATTCTGAGGAATGTGCTTAGTTGTGCAGCTCCTGCGTGACGGACTTTTTTCTAAAGAAAAGCCACCGCCCCTAGTGGGAATCGACCCCACGACCCTTTGGCACGGAGTGTTAAGTGCTCACGCCTTAACGCTCACAGCCACCGGGCCTCCAATTTTATAATTAAAATTTATTTATTAGGATTAAAGTACTAATAACGTTATTAAAAAATTGGGATTGGTGATAGAAGGGTAAAAATTGAGGGTTTTATGTATTTTGTAATGCCAAATCATAAAAAATAAAACATTTTGTCCAAAACATAGAAAAATAATTTTTGGGGTGGACCACCCTTATCAATATATGGGGTATGAATATAGTTTACAAAATATTCTCAGTCCTACCGAATATACACTCAAAATTTCATAAAGATCGGCCGAGCTGTTTCGGAGGAGTTCGGTTCCTCCCTCCCCGATAGGGAGGAACCCCGCTTATAAGGTTGATACAATGAAACAATCCGGAAGTGCCGACTAGAAAATTTCGCGTTTCAGAACCCCTAGAGACCGAAAATAACGGTGGTTAAAATTTGTATATATATATATATATTTTTATTTATATATATATATATATATATATATATATATATATATATACATATATATATATATATATATATATATATATATATATATATATATAAATATGTATATATATATATACATATATATATATATATATATATATATATATATATATGTATATATATATATATATATATATATATATATATATATATATATATATATATATATATATACATATTTGTCTGTTCGCGGATTTCTGGCCTCCCTAATGGTCCGATTTTGATGAAATTTGGTACAAAAATCTGTCGCCCGATTTGAAAGGTCAAGTTCGTTAACCAGCAAAAGCCGCCCACTGGAAGATGGCGTTTGGGGCGAAATTCGCGCAAAAAAAATCGTAACGCTTACGTTTTTGAGTTCATAAGCTTGTAAGTACTCGTTTTATAGGCTTCTTTGGCTAGGAAAACGAATGAAACCATTTTCAATGCGATAGCTTTAAGCGTTTTTGAGAAAATTGGAAAAATATTTTTTGAATACCGATTTTGGTGTGGGTACTTAGAATCATGGGATTCAGTTGAAACATTTTCTGCATGTTTTACTATCATTAAAACTAATATGTTGAAATTTTGGTTACGTTTGGAGTTAAGGAAGGGTTAGAATAAAATATTTTATTAACAGACATATACTTTCCTTTATAAATATAAAGTTTTGGTAACTTTGTATATTTTCCTTAATATCTCGAAAAAGGTTGAGAATCTTGGTAAACGAAAGAATACCATTAGAAAGCTTACTAAATGCTCTACAAAAAAGGTTCTGATGAAAGTTTTGATTAGGCGATGTCAATCGGAGAAATAAGTGCTTAAAACATTAAAGTAATTGATTTTGCTTATTCGAACTGTTCTTTTTGTCTGTTTTTATTCCTTGTTATTTTTTAATTGCTTATAGTTGGATAATGTATTTTACAATAAAACAGATTAAGTAAAATAAGAAAAACAATTCATTGTTAAAAATATAGCTTGCCAAGAGAAAAAGATTCGATGACGTCTTTTGAATATTTTCAATTGCCTTTATGCTGTTGGTTTTTTATTTTATTTTTTAATTGATTTTATCTGTAGAATTATTACTATAGTAAAAGAACACAGGAATATGTGAAAATGTTTGATATTTTCCAATTCATTGAAACGTATGAAATGAAGTATCGGTAGAAGAGGTTTTTAGGGTCTTGCGGACCCGACCCCAGGTATAGCCATAAAACCCTTTGAACAAAGGCCGAAGAAAATATTATCTGTTTCTATTTTTGCTTTTTTCTCGGAAACAAAGCAAAAACGAGAAAAATGCCAAACGACTTTTCTTTCATTCTGCATAGATTCCTGAAGCTTTGCCGTTTATTTTGGGGACACCCTGTATGTATATATATATATATATATATATATATATATATATATATATATATATATATATACACACATACATACAATAGGACCTCCATTATCCGGGGTAATGACGGGGAGGGTGGTGCACGGATAATCGAAAACCCCGGATAATCGAAACACAATATTTCATTGACTAAATGTGCTGGATTATAAGGTTATAAAGAAAAACTGTGTACAAGGTGTCATGTAAACCTTACTTGAATTGAGAAATGTGTATGTAAACGTTTTATTAATTAATAATTTGTATAAATGCAAAAATAAACTCAAGTTCAATTTTTTTTTTTTTTTAATTTATATTTTATTTATTAATTTTTTTCCTCCCTCAAAGAGCTCTATCGCCCAAACCAGTAGATATTTACTCTCTATGGATGTATACTAATCGCAAAGGACATATGTTCAGTTTCAGACTTTCCACCTCCCTCAAAGAGCTCTATCACCCAAACCAGTAGATATTTACTCTCTAAGGATGTATACTAATTGCAAAGGACATATGTTCAGTTTCAGACTTTCCACCTCCCTCAAAGAGCTCTATCACCCAAACCAGTAGATATTTACTCTCTAAGGATGTATACTAATTGCAAAGGACATATGTTCAGTTTCAGACTTTCCACCTCCCTCAAAGAGCTCTATCACCCAAACCAGTAGATATTTACTCTCTAAGGATGTATACTAATTGCAAAGGACATATGTTCAGTTTCAGACTTTCCACCTCCCTCAAAGAGCTCTATCACCCAAACCAGTAGATATTTACTCTCTAAGGATGTATACTAATCGCAAAGGACATATGTTTAGTTTCAGACTTTCCACCTCCCTCAAAGAGCTCTATCACCCAAACCAGTAGATATTTACTCTCTATGGATGTATACTAATCGCAAAGGACATATGTTTAGTTTCAGACTTTCCACCTCCCTCAAAGAGCTCTATCACCCAAACCAGTAGATATTTACTCTCTATGGATGTATACTAATCGCAAAGGACATATGTTCAGTTTCAGACTTTCCACCTCCCTCAAAGAGCTCTATCACCCAAACCAGTAGATATTTACTCTCTATGGATGTATACTAATCGCAAAGGACATATGTTCAGTTTCAGACTTTCCACCTCCCTCAAAGAGCTCTATCACCCAAACCAGTAGATATTTACTCTCTAAGGATGTATACTAATTGCAAAGGACATATGTTCAGTTTCAGACTTTCCACCTCCCTCAAAGAGCTCTATCACCCAAACCAGTAGATATTTACTCTCTAAGGATGTATACTAATTGCAAAGGACATATGTTTAGTTTCAGACTTTCCACCTCCCTCAAAGAGCTCTATCACCCAAACCAGTAGATATTTACTCTCTATGGATGTATACTAATCGCAAAGGACATATGTTCAGTTTCAGACTTTCCACCTCCCTCAAAGAGCTCTATCACCCAAACCAGTAGATATTTACTCTCTAAGGATGTATACTAATTGCAAAGGACATATGTTTAGTTTCAGACTTTCCACCTCCCTCAAAGAGCTCTATCACCCAAACCAGTAGATATTTACTCTCTAAGGATGTATACTAATTGCAAAGGACATATGTTCAGTTTCAGACTTTCCACCTCCCTCAAAGAGCTCTATCGCCCAAACCAGTAGATATTTACTCTCTATGGATGTATACTAATCGCAAAGGACATATGTTCAGTTTCAGACTTTCCACCTCCCTCAAAGAGCTCTATCGCCCAAACCAGTAGATATTTACTCTCTATGGATGTATACTAATCGCAAAGGACATATGTTCAGTTTCAGACTTTCCACCTCCCTCAAAGAGCTCTATCACCCAAACCAGTAGATATTTACTCTCTAAGGATGTATACTAATTGCAAAGGACATATGTTTAGTTTCAGACTTTCCACCTCCCTCAAAGAGCTCTATCACCCAAACCAGTAGATATTTACTCTCTAAGGATGTATACTAATTGCAAAGGACATGTTCAGTTTCAGACTTTCCACCTCCCTCAAATAGCTCTATCACCCAAACCAGTAGATATTTACTCTCTAAGGATGTATACTAATTGCAAAGGACATATGTTCAGTTTCAGACTTTCCACCTCCCTCAAAGAGCTCTATCACCCAAACCAGTAGATATTTACTCTCTAAGGATGTATACTAATTGCAAAGGACATATGTTCAGTTTCAGACTTTCCACCTCCCTCAAAGAGCTCTATCACCCAAACCAGTAGATATTTACTCTCTTAGGGTATGTATACTAATCGCCCACAGTCAAAATCATGAAAATAAAAAATGGGTTGGGAACCTTTCTAAACCCTTGAATATTTGGTAAATGTAAGCTGATTATCAATAAACATATTTTCTGTGTTTGAGCTCTATTAGTCCTCGAAAATACACTAGAATAACCCCAAACTCATCCTCCTATTACTGCGACGGTCAGATCAAATGTTTTCTGGCATTTTGGGAAAAAGCTGTGTAATAGAAGAACTACTTTCTTCGCATTTTCATAATGAAATAATTCACCATACAACGTATTCCAATTATATCAGTCAACTGCTTTGTAAATACTGTTTAAGTGAACCAAATAATGAGAAAAAATAGTTTTAAGAAAATTCACAAACTCGAATATTTGTGATGAGATCAGGCTCAATGGTCCTATTGGGGCAGCGACGCTGTAGCCACTTCCCTAGCTATATGACAGGTAATTAAAGTGGAATGCCTTGTAGACAGTACCGACATAGGAAGGTACTGGGAGGAGCAGCACCTTGTGTTGAGGGACGGGACGGAGGTACCTTAAAACCATGCAGGGTTAAAACTCTTTTTTAAAAAATAACGTCAAGCCAAATATCTCGACGTTTGTATAATAGCTACGGAACATGATCTCTGTGTACACAATAACTCCTAAAATACGAGTAAGGGCCTTCAGAGGGGCCGGTTATCAGAGGGAAACCCATTCAATAGGCCCAAACTTCATTTTTAATGAACTCTAGTGGAAACAACAGTGACTAGAGATTTCAAGACTTACCACTAGATATCGCAAAAAGCTGTCACAGCGGCGGCTTTCAGTCCCAAAACAAAGAAATAGGTCTTCAGGCTGATCAGGCCCAGAGGCTTCCACCAAGATGCTAGTTCGAATATTAGGAGAAAAGGCTGCTTGAAAGGAGCTCCAAACTCATTTAGGGATGTTTACCAATAACCAAAAGACAGCTTTATTTTTTATATCAGAATGTTAGCTCCTTAATCTGTTAAGTTTAACACAGAATGATTTTAAAATAGTTGAGGTATTATCTTTCCTAGATAAGTGGACTTGATGAGATAAGCATTGGTTTGTTGTAACATTACAACTTATCAAACGAAGCCTTAACAAACTTAATGGGACTGCAAAGTTGAATCTTGGCTACCATTCAGAAACCTAAGAAAACAAAAATAATCACGTTTCAGAGATTACGAAAGGAGACTGTTAGCATTTTTTTTTTATCAAATAATATTTCTGTTAGGTAAAGAGGCAATTTTTCATATATATTACGGCACGTTTTAGCATATTTTATTAAATAGAAATTGATTTAATTGTAGTTTAAACAAATTGTATCATAACCAAGAAATGTGTAAAGTAAATACTGTTAAAGTGCTTTGCGACATTTTTTTGTTTATGATTTTGTGCTTACTTAGGTTGAAATGAAGCAGTAGGTGAAGTTTCATGAAAAGCCGAGTTGGGGCACTAATTGCTAAGAATTACTGGGAATAAATGTCGATATGTCAAAAAAAAAGAAGTTGGAACAATAATTCATGAAATATATTTTTCATATAAATGTATTAATAGTACAACTGAATAAAACCTAAGACTTCTTGATATATCTAAAAATATCAGAAAAATGAAAAAAAAATTATAACAAACTATATACATATTATATATATTTTTGAAAAAAGAGAAAACACAAAAAGGGTTCTGGGTCATTCTGAAATAACATGGAACCTCACAAGTCTAATTTTTTAAAACTTTGAATAGTTGTTGTAACTAGAAAAGAAATGCGTGTTTGTGAAACGATTCTATATTACTAGCACTACTCGGAAATTATCACGACGATGCACGTTCTAAAGTCTGCTCTTTCATTTCTTATATTATTCACTCTCAATCCTATTATATAATTAGAAACTTTCAGATAAGATCTGTAAGCCAAGATCTTGTATCTTTGATTAGGAAAGTACGTGAAATCTGCTCTAAATGGGAGGAGTGGGAGAAGATAAATAAACGGGTCGAGAAGTGCCCATATAGAGAGATTATTATCTATAATTGTTTAGGATTTCAGAAACTCTGAACTATATTATATATTTCCTTTCAGAATAAATTCTAAAGATTATAAATCTAAAAGAGTTTTGATAATATTTCGACTAACAAGGCAGAAGGAGGAGTGAGGGCTCGATCTGCCCATATTAAACCCGAGTTTATTTATTTATATCTATGAAAGAAGAGAAAAAAACTTAACAAAAAAAAAACAAAGTGTAATTATAATTCAGAACTTTATCTTCTTTAGATGAAATTGAAACTATTGCGTCATGAGTAAAACCATAGTGGTTACTTTTACAAAAAAAAACAAAAACAAATTAAATGTTTTTAAAGGTTAATAAAATTAAATTAGCTAATGACGCATTCTTTCATTATGCAATACTGGAGTTGACAATAAAAAGGATAGATTATAATGTCACTATTTTTTTCAAATGTGGAAGTGGCACACGTGCATAAAGGAGAATGGCAAATTTGGAAGCTATTAGAATGATTGTTGATTAGGACAAAGAGCAGATACAATCAAGAAATATGTTTTCAAATTTGAACATCACTGATGGCATATACAGTCCTGTGCATTAGTGTTTTAATACACTTTTTTTAAAAATGTTCACCCAAATAATATAGCTTGAAAGTATGTTTTTTTTTTTTTTTTTTTTTTTTTTTTTTTTTTCATTGAGTATTTACAAAGCATAGTGTGAAATAAACAAATATTTTGTGAATATGGGTTCTGTTGATTTTACGTCTCATGCAACATAACTGCCTTCTTTGAGAATGATGAATATGATACAAACCATACAATATATTATCATAAAATATGCCATGATCGTTTCTTCCTTATTCACTTTATTTACTTTTAAAATAAAAGCTAAACAACTTTTTTGGCAGCAATTGTTAACAAATAAACTAAAACAACACTTTTTAAGTAATTTAAAATTGACTTTTTATGGTAATAAATAAAACCAATAAATTATTTATATAAATATATTTTTGTTTAATAAAATTTATGAACTATATTAATGCTATACAAATATATACTAAATTATTTAATTGCACTTATAGTTAACATAATTTATAAATAAGATCTCTTAGAAGGGTTTCAGTAGTCATAGCAAATTTGCTTGAGGAAATCATTTGCACATTTAGCTCTTAAAAGAAGGAAAACAAAAAACTTGTTGCAAGTTACAAGCTTTAGATAAACCCTTTCCTTTCTGTAGACTGCTGTAGGAGTCGAGACAAGCTGTGCCCCTGGCCTGAAGGACTCGATTAGCAGTCAAGAGCCGACGAGCCCCCAGCACGAAAGACTTGTACAACACTCTCCTCTCTCGTTTACCGGCTCCCTATGGATGACTTTTCCAGGAGTTCGACCTTGGGGCAATTCAGCAAGGACTGAGGGAAGCTTTAGCTATATCTTTTACCACTAGTTGTCAGGGGAATTAACTCTTTGTGACGAGGGAGCTACGAATTAGGGATACCTGGGTCGGGCTCGAAGAAATTAATTGCGCCAGCGTTAGATTTAATGCCCTAAATCGAAAAAAAGGATGGTTTTATATTTGTTTTAATACAAAATAGGTTATTAATTAATTTAGCCTCATTAATTAGTTCTTATATCTTAACAAAAATTTATTTTTCTTTTTAAAAAATAAAGTCTATAAAAAAATGTATTGGAGAATGTAATTACTTTATTCAATTAAATGTTTAGAGCTAAAAGAAAAAATAAATATATAAATAATAAAATAAAGTTTTCCAACAATTTAAAATTTTAAGGGAGGAAATTAAAGGAAAGTGTTCAGGCACGCAGAGAGGAGGGCGAGAATAGCTGCGTAACTGAGAGCCGGCCAGGTATAGAGATCACCGCGCTACAGAGTCGGCCAGCCCGCACCACCCGCCTTAAGCTAAGGGTTAAAACAGAAATACTTGTAAAAAAAAAGTAAAAGTAATATTTTCAACTTGTAGAGAAAAGAAAAACTACAAGAAAATGGGAAATACAATAGACTTTGAAGACGGGAACAATTATTATTATTATTACCTTAACAAAACAGAAATAAAATATCGATATAATCAAAGTAAATTCTACTTTCACCAAAAAAATGTTCTAAGATAAACTTGCAACTCAAAATAATAAAATAAATAATTTACAAAAATAAATCAATTCTAATATTTTTGTTTTTTTCTCACTCTCTTTTTTTTTAATAAAATATAAATGTAAGACGAATAGTGTGAAATATTGTCAATGAGAAATGCCATTGACTATAATTGCTAACAGAAACTATTGTTGGTTGTTCAAACTAAATATTCTTCTGAATACAAACAATAAAATATATATATATGTGCTGTAAATAGTTCATAAAAATCAACAAATACGGTGAATTTAAACTTATTGGTAAACAAAAAATCTTAAAAAATTCAATTGAATCATAAAACTTAAGAACGCCAACTTCTTCCTTAATAGGGAATCTTAGAATATTAGGACAGAAATAAATGAAAGTAATTTTGAATAATTTCTTTCTGTAAAATCCTATGAGTTGAAGAAGGAATAACAATGTTTTCACTCTGCATCGTAGTACTTCACTCTGAAAACAAAATATTCAAATATGAGCGTTATAGAATGTATATAAAATTCACGTAATAATTATAGTGTTTATGTTTAATATAGAGAAAGGTTTACTTATTTCGAGATGTATATTTAATCACTCGTCCCAAGTAAACATAATAATATTGTAACAGACAGTAGTTCTCACTGCAAGTATTTCTCATTTAATAGTAATACTTATAGATAATACCAGCACACACTCACACAAACACACAAGCACGCGCACAAACACACACACACAAGGAAAATGTCCTGTACATTTGACCAGACCTAAATATACCACCTGTATGTAATGTAGCTACCTAAATGTATTTTGATGCACTGAATCTGAATCTAAGGTTCGTTTACTTTGTGCACCCAGTAACGAAAAACAACTAAAAATGGCTATAAAGTGTGAAGAACTGCAGTTATGGAGATAAAAACCAATTTTATAGATCTGGATCAAGTAAGTTTAAAAAAATAAAAAGCCTGTCACGCAGGAGCGGCATAACTAAGCACTTTCCTCAGAATTTGGGTTGTGTAGACTGCTTTCCAAAACAATTTGCTTAAAATATCCTACATAAATAAAATAAAAACATGAATACTTCTCTTTTAATTTTGTAATGAGTAACTGATCAATTATTAATTTGCTTCCAGAGTTACGTTTACACATGGTACCTACTACACTACGTAATAAATACAAAAAACCTCATATTATGTATTTTGATCTAACGCAGGAACAGGATACAGTCACTCTAGTGGTAGAAAGCGCTCCTTGCGGCGGCTTTGTGAACCTACGTCTGGCGGGCTTTTCTATTGAAATACATTACAAATTAAACCCCAGCTTTCCGATTGACCGATTCAGCTCATATTTACAACACTTCTTTCTCATGAGTTACCCACGACGTATACCGCGTTTCGTTACAATACAGCAGAAATTACGACCGGTATGAGTATATTAGGAATTTGGGTCCGGAGTAAACCCCCTCTTCTAATGAACCGATTTAGTTTATTTTTACAACACATATTTACCTGTAGGTTACCACTACAAATACCCAGTTTCGTCGAAATATACCAAAAATCACGGCTGATAGTGGCGAATTGGTATTGTGGGTCCGGAGTAAACCCCCCCTCCTAATGAACCGATTTAGTTTATTTTTACAACACATATTTACCTGTGGATTACCACTAGGAATACCGAGTTTCGTAAAAATATACCAAAAATCACGGCTGGTAGTGGCGAATTGGTATTGTGGGTCCGGAGTAAACCCCCCCTTCTAATGAACCGATTTAGTTCATTTTTATATCTCACTTTTCTCTCTATATTACCACTACGAATACCAAGTTTCGTTGAAATATAACAAATATTACGGCTGAAAAGGTAAAATTAGTGTTTTGGGTTCGAGGTAAACCCCCCCTTCCGGAGGACCGACTTTGGTGGTTAACGAACTCGTTCAATCGTTTGCTAATTGAATGCTATATACGAAGTTTCGTGACGAAAAAACAAAAACTCTGGCCGCTATCGTGTTAACAGACACATATATACATATGCATATATATATATATATATATATATATATATATATATATATATATATATATAAATATATATATGCATATATATATATATATATATATATATATATATATATATATAGATATATATAAATTTTAACGGGGGTCATTTTCGGTGTCTACTAGGTAGGATCGATAAAGATTTGAAGGAATTTTTCAAAAATTCCGTCATGAGTCCAACCTCAATAGCTACTTTCCTTCGGAGGAAAGTGCTAAAAGTAACTTATATAATTTGATACGCTGAAATCCGATGCTTATTTGGCCCATAAACCCTTAGAAATTTGTCTAAATTGCAAGAAACCAAAAGTCTTCTTCTTCGAGAAAAACTATACAAATTGCAATTCTTCCATTTATCTTTTTGAAGAGATGTAAGAAACTGCTCACCTCTGGTGATTGGCGTGCCTTTTGCTTTGCCTTCTCTTGTCTCCCTGTGGCATTGCTGTGAATCTATCGGTAGGCCTCCTGTTCATCCTTAATTCCTTCATAGGCAGCTCCTTCGCCTAGAACAAATAGTAAAGTAAACAATAGATGCATTAAAAAGAAACAAATACAAGTAATTTTTTTTGCTTTGATTAGACATAAAAAAATTAAAAAATAAAAGCTATAACAGATAGGACTAGTGAAATAGTTTTTAACATAAATGGCGCATGTAAGAAGATAAACAACCGTAGAGTGCTAGAAAGGAGCAGGAAATTCAACATTCAATGTAGCCAGCTTTATTTAGAAAAGCATTCATCGTAGCCAGCTTTATTTAGTAAAGCATTCAATGTAGCCAGCTTTATTTAGTAAAACATTCAACGTAGACAGCTTTATTTGGTAAAACATTCAACATAGCCAGCTTTATTTAGTAAAACATTCAACGTAGCCAGCTTTATTTAGTAAAACATTCAACGTACTTAGCTTTATTTAGCAAAACATTCAACGTAGCCAGCTTTATTTAGTAAAACATTCAACGTAGTCAGCTTTATTTAGTAAAACATTCAACGTACCTAGCTTTATTTAGTAAAACATTCAACGTACTTAGCTTTATTTAGCAAAACATTCAACGTAGCCAGCTTTATTTAGTAAAACATTCAACGTAGTCAGCTTTATTTAGTAAAACATTCAACGTACCTAGCTTTATTTAGTAAAACCTTCAACGTAGCCAGGTTTATTTAGTAAAACATTCAACATAGTCAGCTTTAATTAGTAAAGCATTCAACGAAGTCAGCTTTATTTAGTAAAGCATTCAATGTAGCCACCTTTATTTAGTAAAACATTCAACATAGCCAGCTTTATTTAGTAAAGCATTCAATGTAGCCAGCTTTATTTAGTAATGCATTCAATGTAGCCAGCTTTAATTAGTAAAGCATTCAATGTAGTCAGCTTTATTTAGTACAACATTCAACTTATCCAGGTTTATTTAGTAAAACATTCAACGTACCTAGCTTTATTTAGTAAAACATTCAACATAGCCAGCTTTATTTAGTAAAGCATTCAATGTAGCCAGCTTTATTTAGTAATGCATTCAATGTAGCCAGCTTTAATTAGTAAAGCATTCAATGTAGCCAGCTTTATTTAGTAATGCATTCAATGTAGCCAGCTTTATTTAGTAAAACATTCAACGTAGCCAGCTTTATTTAGTAAAACATTCAACGTATCCAGGTTTATTTAGTAAAACATTCAACGTACCTAGCTTTATTTAGTAAAACATTCAACGCACCTAGCTTTATTTAGCAAAACATTCAACGTAGCCAGCTATATTTAGTAAAACATTCAACGTAGTCAGCTTTATTTAGTAAAACATTCAACTTATCCAGGTTTATTTAGTAAAACATTCAACGTACCTAGCTTTATTTAGTAAAACATTCAACGTAGCCAGCTTTATTTAGTAAAACATTCAACGTAGTCAGCTTTATTTAGTAAAACATTCAACGTATCCAGGTTTATTTAGTAAAACATTCAACGTACCTAGCTTTATTTAGTAAAACATTCAACGTGCCTAGCTTTATTTAGCAAAACATTCAACGTAGCCAGCTATATTTAGTAAAACATTCAACGTAGTCAGCTTTATTTAGTAAAACATTCAACGTATCCAGGTTTATTTAGTAAAACATTCAATGTACCTAGCTTTATTTAGTAAAACATTCAACGTACCTAGCTTTATTTAGCAAAACATTCAACGTAGCCAGCTTTATCTAGTAAAACATTCAACGTAGTCAGCTTTATTTAGTAAAACATTCAACTTATCCAGGTTTATTTAGTAAAACATTCAACGTACCTAGCTTTATTTAGTAAAACATTCAACGTAGCCAGCTTTATTTAGTAAAACATTCAACGTAGTCAGCTTTATTTAGTAAAACATTCAACGTATCCAGGTTTATTTAGTAAAACATTCAACGTACCTAGCTTTATTTAGTAAAACATTCAACGTGCCTAGCTTTATTTAGCAAAACATTCAACGTAGCCAGCTATATTTAGTAAAACATTCAACGTAGTCAGCTTTATTTAGTAAAACATTCAACGTATCCAGGTTTATTTAGTAAAACATTCAACGTACCTAGCTTTATTTAGTAAAACATTCAACGTACCTAGCTTTATTTAGCAAAACATTCAACGTAGCCAGCTTTATCTAGTAAAACATTCGACGTAGCCAGCTTTATTTAGTAAAACATTCAACATACCTAGCTTTATTTAGTAAAACATTCAACGTAGCCAGCTTTATTTAGCAAAACATTCAACGTAGCCAGCTTTATCTAGTAAAACATTCGACGTAGCCAGCTTTATTTAGTAAAACATTCAACGTAGCCAGCCAAAGATGATTGTAGGAAAAGAGAAAATTATAGCAATTAAATTTTCTAAAACAATGAAGACCCGCTTTTCCACTTTTCATTCCAAACTATCCTTTCATCCCAATCCCCTTGCCTAATCCCTTTTCACAGATGCGATCCCTTCCATTCCCCCAAGACGCCTGAAAAGAAAGTGTCCTAGAGACCAACTATAGCACTTAAAAGCATTATTCATTCCTTAGGGAGTGTCAGCAATGGCTGCCTTCTCCTCTCTGGTCTTCCATGTGTAATAGCTTAGGGGATATTTATTTATTGTATTACATGTAACATATTTATACAGATTGTAAATATTCAATCAATAAATTTTTAAAAAATAATAAAACAATGAAAAATGACCTTTTCAACTTTTTCAAGGAATTTCTTGAGAATATCTGTTCCTTCGAGATGGTTCTCTGGCTCCCAAGTATCATCACCTTTCCCAAAGCCTTTCCATCGAACAAGGAATTCTCTCTTTCCTGATTTTAATGTGTGCATATCAATAATCCGCTCCACCTAAATAAAGAACAGAAAATATAAGTAAATAGAAGAGTAATCACAAAACATACATTGAAATTCTTCAGAATTGGTACGTCTACAACTATTCTTGTTAGCATGCGAGTATGAAGATTCTTTACGCTGGAGAACTGAAATGAAAACTAAAATAACGTTACTACTACAAATGTTCTCCTATATTATCAATAATAAAATGAATAATCATTGCCTCGATTGCTTTCAATAATAAGCATCAGTGCCTCGAATGCTGAACCTAAGTACCTTTATTCAGTTCCTATTCCTGAGAGAAAGCTATTTTGAAAACATTCTTTTGGAATATAAAATGAAAATCACACAAATAAAATGAAAGAGTTGAGGCTATGGTTATAACATCATCCAACTGTAACTAAAATAATATTTTTTCCGAATTAATCAAATATTATATCATCTAGTCTTTTAATTTCAATGGTCAACAATGTTGTTACATCATTTTCATGCTCCACAATGTAACAGTAACTTCATGCCCATAGTCTAGAGACTGACATGTTAGATTCTCTTGTGGGAGATGGGGGTTTGAGTCCCACCTTCAGCTAGAATTTATTAGTGCACGGCGTGTTCAGAAAATTTCCCACTGCACCAATCACATTAATAATTATCAGTTTAAATAGAAAAACTACCAAAAGTCCTCTCTTACCTCATATTCATGCTCTCCATTGACTGGCCCAGGTTTCGATTTCTTCGTCGTTGCTTCGGAACCTTTTTTCTTCTCTTCTCTAGCTCTTTTCTTCACAGATTTCTTCTGTTTCGTTGGTTTATCTTCTTTTTCACCTTCAATTTCTCTTAAATAGTCTTCAATTAATTCTTCACACTCTAATTGGGACGAATTCTCCCAAGTCTCTTCTTCTGTCGTGTACCCTTCCCAATGGACGAGGTATTGTGTTTTCCCGTTTAGTTTTCGAGAATTAACAATTTTTTCAATCTAAACAATAAGCAGAAATGAAGTGATCGAGGAGAATACATGATTACAAAAAGCAATTCAACAGGAAATTATCAGCTAACCAAGAGTGACCAGAGACTAAAGTTGTTTTGTTTTTAAGGTATTTTAACAACTTTTCTACAGGTTCCCACGCTTTTATAATGCCAACAGCATGTTTAAGAGATATCACCTCTTCATAATTTCTATCTATAGGCCTATGAGAGCATAAACCAGCAACAACTCTATAAGATGCTAAGGTAGCTTAATCCCTCAGGATCTGATACATCTAGTTTTTTGTTTTGTTGTTTTCGTGGCTCAGCTACAGAAGCCATTAGCACTCATACATCTAGTTGAACTGAGAACTTTAAGTGAATGGGAGCAAATCCAAAGAGGTTATTGTCAGTAAAGGAGTTGATCAGGTGGATGCAGTGGCTTGTCTCCTTTCCTCTTACAAAAGCAGAGAGCGACTGAGGTTGGAGGGACAATCTTCAGTTGTCTCACACATAAACAGATGAGATTGTTGGGTGCTCTCTTAGGAACGTCACTCAAGCATTCTTCGCTCTGAGGAACCCTAACAAGGAAACTTGGACTTGAGGCGAATGCGGACAAGAGAAAGTAGATAATCACAGAGGAAGATCCCAGGCCAGGGAGAGATGAATAGATACAGCAGTAGAGTTCTTCAAAACTGGTTGAATTAATGAATCTTGGATTGTTTCTGACAACTATAACTGGTTTCATGGAGGCATATAAATGGTTGGAGAATGGAGGGGTTAGGAGCTGTATGATACGTTCCGAGAGTCAGACATAGTCCAGTCAATGTAATAGAGTAAGGTGCCCCATGGTTATCAATTTCTTGAAACATGCCACCAAAATATAGAACCTATAGTACTCTCATTACTATCAAACATACATTAACAGAATATAGGATGTATGAGTTGCGAAGGCAATCTGGGGTTTCCGATACACTTCACAAAATACATACTCACAGACTCAATAACATTGATAAATAAATTACTTTTTCTAAAACAAGCAAACAGTTTACGACTCAAATAAAGTTAAGTCGATAATGGCTGGGAGATAGAGGGGTTTTCTGTGTCATGCTATCAGGTAGACACTCGACGGCTCTGGGGTTGCCGATGATGTGAAGCAAGGACATATAGATTCTCAAACACAAACCTGATCTACTCACAGAGATGATACTCGCCAGAGAAAATGAGAAGTTTGAAGCCTCCCCATATTGGTTGCCTCTCTCGGCTCTTCTCCACATTCTTCATTGTTATCATAGCCTCACTTGAAGACAGATACAAATATAGCACAGACAAATACAGGGGTTATAATAAAGTCAAAACTATAACACTTAACTGGCATTAACAATCTCAAAGTTTGACAACACTCCATGAAAATAATAAAATAAAAAAAAAAAAGATTTAAATAAAAACAAAACAACTAAAGAATGAGCAACTATTTTAAAAATGAATTACCGCAAACATACTTACAACATACTCTCCTGACACCGGAGCAGTGTTGCCATCTTCATCGTCTTCATCGGCGCCAGTATCCTTCTTCATCTTCTTAGTCTTGGCAGCCTTATCTTGAGAATTCTTCCCTTTTTTCACTCCTGAATACTTGCTGCTTACATCATCAGTAGGCTCAGTCTCATCATCGGATACATCTTCACTTCGATCTCTTTTTGTCGGCTTTCCAATAAAATCATCCTTGTCTTTCCCATCTCCATCATTATTGTCTGAAACTTCAGCAAGATACTCATCGAGGATCTCGTTGCAATCGAGCTGTGATTCGTTCTCCCAAGTCTCTTCTTCAGTGCTGTATCCTGCCCAATGTACTTTGTACTGCGTTTTCCCTTTTATTATTCGATCGGCTACGATTTTTTCAACCTAGAATAAAGCTCTTCATGAGAATGCAAAAATATATCACACTTATACAAATAAGTTGTTTTATATATATCACATTTTTTGAATTCTTCAGGCACAGGCTGAGTCAAGTCTCTAGACTCAAGGTTAGCCCATGGGCTGTATTTTTTAATTATGTTACCAGTTATAATTCTAGTTTTAAGGTCCTGATGAGGCACCAGAAAAACGTGAAAAACACAAAGCAATAATAAAGCACACGCATAAACAAACACAGTTCTGACTTCCAATCAGGTTGTCGAGTTTGGAGAAAAACTGTTGAACTTGAAGCCTGGACCTAGAGATGGGACAAGACTCGGCTTGTCAGTGTCATTGGGAAGGTAAAGCTGGGAGATATTTCACTCTGGATTGTCAAACCTGATCAAAATAGCCAGGTTGGGAGTAGAGATGTGGGTTTTCGGAAAATTTTGAATCGGAAAATTTTCCTAGCCCCTAAATGTTCGTCGTACTGTAAAATAAACTTTTATTGCTAGAGACTACGCGTAAGCAACACTGGAGTATTTTTATCAACTATATTATATTATGGATAGGATACCCTTTTGAGTTTTCCCCCTTCCAACTAAAATTATAAGCAAAATTATAATGAACAAAGGATATAAATGTGATTTATAAGTTTTTAATCATGTATATAGCAGAAAAGTTAAAAAATAATAATTCTTTAAAAACTCTTATGCATATATAATATTTCAGTAATTAATTAAAAAATACAATATTGGACAAACTATTTTATTTGCTAAATTGATGTATGAATATGCCTATCCGAAATGGAAACAAAATATATTTTAATGTAACTGCATACTTCTCTTCTCTACAAAAACATAAAAGAAATTTTTGTATTAATGACACTGACAC
>OX328127.1:94369500-94586592 GCA_946811695.1 Gonocerus acuteangulatus | reverse complement strand
CAAGGGAAGTAAGACAGCCGATATTATTGATTTCGCAATCCCCAATGATGAGAATGTCCGGAAATCATATGCCGAGAAACTGCGCAAGTATCAGGAGTTGGCCATAGAGCTGAAAGACTTGTATAAGTTGGATTCCGCAAGGATTACAGCCGTCATAATCTCGACCAACGGTCTCATTCCAAAAACGACGATTGCCGCAAATACCTATTTGAAACAGCCGGAGGATCTAATTAAAAATGCCCAACAAGCGGTACTGCTTGATACCGCCAGAACGGTTCGGAAATTTTTAAATGAACGCCCGTAAAAAATCAAAAAAAAAAAAAAAAAAAAAAAATCAATAAAAACAATTCTTTCGGTTGGCAACGGCCCCCGAAAGAATTTATCCCAGGTGACTGAGGAGAAAACCCCCAACTTAATAATAATAATTCAGAGGAACACATCCCAGCAAGCAGTTCTACTCGACACAGCTCAAATCGTAAGAAAATTTCTTAATGCCCATAATTAGTGCCTAAATAAAAAAATATTCAAAAAAATAAAAATAATTCTTTTTACTGGTTGGAACTATCCCCCAGTAAAAATATTCTCCAGTAATCTGAGAGACCCCACCCCCGTTATAATAATAATAATAATGATTACTTATCAATTGATGTATAACATATAGTATGACTGGAACCAAGCTATAATAAACAGCAAAAAATTATGAAGTAGCGTTAATTTTGCTGATACATTAATAACGCAATAAAATAACTACTTACCTGCCGTGACGAAGCACGGGTATTCGGCTAGTAACTACTTACCTGCCGTGACAAAGCACGGGTATTCGGCTAGTAACTACTTACCTGCCGTGACGAAGCACGGGTATTCGGCTAGTAACTACTTACCTGCCGTGACGAAGC
Organism: Gonocerus acuteangulatus; assembly: GCA_946811695.1. Taxonomy (NCBI): domain Eukaryota; kingdom Metazoa; phylum Arthropoda; class Insecta; order Hemiptera; family Coreidae; genus Gonocerus; species Gonocerus acuteangulatus. The sequence continues at coordinate 94,585,696 of OX328127.1, read as the reverse complement.
ACGGGTATTCGGCTAGTAACTACTTACCTGCCGTGACAAAGCACGGGTATTCGGCTAGTAACTACTTACCTGCCGTGACGAAGCACGGGTATTCGGCTAGTAACTACTTACCTGCCGTGACAAAGCACGGGTATTCGGCTAGTAACTACTTACCTGCCGTGACGAAGCACGGGTATTCGGCTAGTAACTACTTACCTGCCGTGACAAAGCACGGGTATTCGGCTAGTAACTACTTACCTGCCGTGACGAAGCACGGGTATTCGGCTAGTAACTACTTACCTGCCGTGACAAAGCACGGGTATTCGGCTAGTAACTACTTACCTGCCGTGACGAAGCACGGGTATTCGGCTAGTAACTACTTACCTGCCGTGACAAAGCACGGGTATTCGGCTAGTAACTACTTACCTGCCGTGACGAAGCACGGGTATTCGGCTAGTTACTACTTACCTGCCGTGACGAAGCACGGATATTCGGCTAGTAACTACTTACCTGCCGTGACGAAGCACGGATATTCGGCTAGTTACTACTTACCTGCCGTGACGAAGCACGGATATTCGGCTAGTAACTACTTACCTGCCGTGACAAAGCACGGGTATTCGGCTAGTAACTACTTACCTGCCGTGACGAAGCACGGATATTCGGCTAGTAACTACTTACCTGCCGTGACAAAGCACGGGTATTCGGCTAGTAACTACTTACCTGCCGTGACGAAGCACGGGTATTCGGCTAGTAACTACTTACCTGCCGTGACAAAGCACGGATATTCGGCTAGTTACTACTTACCTGCCGTGACGAAGCACGGATATTCGGCTAGTAACTACTTACCTGCCGTGACGAAGCACGGATATTCGGCTAGTTACTACTTACCTGCCGTGACAAAGCACGGGTATTCGGCTAGTAACTACTTACCTGCCGTGACAAAGCACGGGTATTCGGCTAGTAACTACTTACCTGCCGTGACAAAGCACGGGTATTCGGCTAGTAACTACTTACCTGCCGTGACAAAGCACGGGTATTCGGCTAGTAACTACTTACCTGCCGTGACGAAGCACGGGTATTCGGCTAGTAACTACTTACCTGCCGTGACAAAGCACGGGTATTCGGCTAGTAACTACTTACCTGCCGTGACGAAGCACGGGTATTCGGCTAGTAACTACTTACCTGCCGTGACAAAGCACGGGTATTCGGCTAGTAACTACTTACCTGCCGTGACAAAGCACGGGTATTCGGCTAGTAACTACTTACCTGCCGTGACGAAGCACGGGTATTCGGCTAGTAACTACTTACCTGCCGTGACAAAGCACGGGTATTCGGCTAGTAACTACTTACCTGCCGTGACAAAGCACGGGTATTCGGCTAGTAACTACTTACCTGCCGTGACAAAGCACGGGTATTCGGCTAGTAACTACTTACCTGCCGTGACGAAGCACGGGTATTCGGCTAGTAACTACTTACCTGCCGTGACAAAGCACGGGTATTCGGCTAGTAACTACTTACCTGCCGTGACGAAGCACGGGTATTCGGCTAGTAACTACTTACCTGCCGTGACAAAGCACGGATATTCGGCTAGTTACTACTTACCTGCCGTGACGAAGCACGGATATTCGGCTAGTAACTACTTACCTGCCGTGACGAAGCACGGATATTCGGCTAGTTACTACTTACCTGCCGTGACAAAGCACGGGTATTCGGCTAGTAACTACTTACCTGCCGTGACAAAGCACGGGTATTCGGCTAGTAACTACTTACCTGCCGTGACAAAGCACGGGTATTCGGCTAGTAACTACTTACCTGCCGTGACAAAGCACGGGTATTCGGCTAGTAACTACTTACCTGCCGTGACGAAGCACGGGTATTCGGCTAGTAACTACTTACCTGCCGTGACGAAGCACGGGTATTCGGCTAGTAACTACTTACCTGCCGTGACAAAGCACGGGTATTCGGCTAGTAACTACTTACCTGCCGTGACAAAGCACGGGTATTCGGCTAGTAACTACTTACCTGCCGTGACGAAGCACGGGTATTCGGCTAGTAACTACTTACCTGCCGTGACGAAGCACGGGTATTCGGCTAGTAACTACTTACCTGCCGTGACAAAGCACGGGTATTGGGCTAGTAACTACTTACCTGCCGTGACAAAGCACGGGTATTGGGCTAGTAACTACTTACCTGCCGTGACAAAGCACGGGTATTGGGCTAGTAACTACTTACCTGCCGTGACAAAGCATGGGTATTCGGCTAGTAGTTTTATTTATTTATTGGTTCTTTGTTGCAGGGCAATACCCTTTAACTTTTTCAATTTTTTAAGTAGACTGGTTCAATTGCCCCTTATCTCAAAGACACCCCTCTCCCCCTAATCTCTGATGCTGCGAAGAATGAAATAAGACTTCCCAAAATGATTGCTTTGAAGACATCCATGATTTAATTATATTTTTATTGTTCTTAATTCATATTAAAAAATAACATTTGTTGTTCTATATTCCGGAGGCCCAGTGGTCGTGATTGTTAAGGCGTGAGCACGTAACACTCCGTGCCAAGGGTAGTGGGTTCGATTCCCACTATGAGGTAGCGGCTTTTCTTTAGGAAAAAGAAAAGTTATCAGTCCTATCCTGGCTAGAAAAGGGTGGTAACCTATAGATAACCCGTCCTAAACTTCTTAGTTAATAATAATAGACGTTAAAATTTAAATTTATTAATTGCAAACCAGTTGAACGCGCAACTTTGACCTCGGCTATGTATTTGAATGGGCAGGCGCATACGACGCAACTCGTTTTTGACGATTTCAAACCAGTCCCTTAAAACTGTGGGCTGCGGTTGGAGTTTCGTTGTACGAGACCAAGAGATGGTTAGCCGGTGTTTTAACAGCCATATTGTGCCAATCGTTAAAATAATTTAAAACTAAAGGCCGCTTTGGACTAATTTTACGTATTTATATATACACTGCCGGACAAAAAACTGGCGCACCTTGGATTTCGTCGTTATTTCTTTTCCAGGCTAATAACATTTGTAAATTTTGAGCTCAATTGTAGTGTACATATTCAGCACGTAGAACACCATAAGTGAAGACAACAAAAAAAAAAAAAAAAAAAAAAAATCTAAAAAAACAGTAAAATATACAGCCGTATCGCCCGCAATCCAAGAGCAAAGTCCCGAATCTAAAAACGAGATTTGCATATTCGATAGTTTGAACTGGCAGGAACGATATGATGTATATTTTATACAGTTTTATTAATTGTTTTAAATGTATGTAAAATTGCGAATTTATAGATATCACGGTAATCCGTTTAAGTTACAAATAAGATTAAGCTAAAACTTAAGCCTTTCTCTTTTTAAGTGAAATTATTTTCTTTTTAATGGGCACGAAATTTGCACTTCAAGTCACGAAAATGTCACGAAATTGGGTTTCACGAAAGTAGTAGACACCCTGAACTATAAACCGTACCAACAACTCCACAACTTTCTTGTAAAAAGCCATAATTTCCAAAGAAATAATGAATCTTGATTCGAGGCCGTTTGGGCGATGCAGCTGTCTCACGCTTCATTCCCACTTGTACTTTTTGGAGGCAAGAACCACGAAAGTCAGATCAAAGCGACGAATCAGACGAAAGCGAGCGCGCTTTCGTATTATTGCCCCGTGGAAACCTAGCTTAAGGCTGGGTGGGAATTGAAGGGTCCATATAAAGGTAGACACGCACTTATCGTCAACGGATGGAGCATTTGAAACGAACGGATCGGGTTTAGTTCGACGACTGCGCCCACAGGCGTTTTGTCTCTTAGCTGAGTAGCCGAAACGTCCTTAATACAGTTATTTACAAAAACCTTATTGATGGTTTCCGAGCTAAATCCCAATTACTACCTGATTGCTTATCACCTCGACTGCTTACTATCTACACCGCAATATCGAGGTAGATCGCCAGCAGTTCTAGTTCAAGCCCCCCCCCCCCCCCATCTAAAGGCACATATCTTGAGTACGAATTGTAAGAACCACTAGTACAGGGCAGCCCTACTCTATGTAGGTACATAGGCCCTACTCTATGTAGTACAGGGCAGCCCTACTCTATGTAGGTACATAGGCCCTACTCTATGTAGTACAGGGCAGCCCTACTCTATGTAGGTACATAGGCCCTACTCTATGTAGTACAGGGCAGCCCTACTCTATGTAGTACAGGGCAGCCCTACTCTATGTAGGTACATAGGCCCTACTCTATGTAGTACAGGGCAGCCCTACTCTATGTAGTACAGGGCAGCCCTACTCTATGTAGTACAGGGAAGCCCTTCTCTATGTAGGTACATAGGCCCTACTCTATGTAGTACAGGGCAGCCCTTCTCTATGTAGGTACATAGGCCCTACTCTATGTAGTACAGGGCAGCCCTTCTCTATGTAGGTACATAGGCCCTACTCTATGTTGTACAGGGCAGCCCTACTCTATGTAGGTACATAGGCCCTACTCTATGTAGTACAGGGCAGCCCTTCTCTATGTAGTACAGGGCAGCCCTACTCTATGTAGTACAGGGCAGCCCTACTCTATGTAGGTACATAGGCCCTACTCTATGTAGTACAGGGCAGCCCTACTCTATGTAGGTACATAGGCCCTACTCTATGTAGTACAGGGCAGCCCTACTCTATGTAGGTACATAGGCCCTACTCTATGTAGTACAGGGTAGCCCTACTCTATGTAGTACAGGGCAGCCCTTCTCTATGTAGTACAGGGCAGCCCTACTCTATGTAGTACAGGGCAGCCCTACTCTATGTAGGTACATAGGCCCTACTCTATGTAGTACAGGGCAGCCCTACTCTATATAGGTACATAGGCCCTACTCTATGTAGTACAGGGTAGCCCTACTCTATGTAGTACAGGGCAGCCCTACTCTATGTAGGTACATAGGCCCTACTCTATGTAGTACAGGGCAGCCCTTCTCTTTGTAGTACAGGGCAGCCCTACTCTATGTAGTACAGGGCAGCCCTACTCTATGTAGTACAGGGCAGCCCTACTCTATGTAGGTACATAGGCCCTACTCTATGTAGTACAGGGCAGCCCTTCTCTTTGTAGTACAGGGCAGCCCTACTCTATGTAGTACAGGGCAGCCCTACTCTATGTAGTACAGGGCAGCCCTACTCTATGTAGGTACATAGGCCCTACTCTATGTAGTACAGGGTAGCCCTACTCTATGTAGTACAGGGCAGCCCTACTCTATGTAGTACAGGGCAGCCCTACTCTATGTAGGTACATAGGCCCTACTCTATGTAGTACAGGGCAGCCCTTCTCTATGTAGTACAGGGCAGCCCTACTCTATGTAGTACAGGGCAGCCCTACTCTATGTAGTACAGGGTAGCCCTACTCTATGTAGTACAGGGTAGCCCTACTCTATGTAGGTACATAGGCCCTACTCTATGTAGTACAGGGTAGCCCTACTCTATGTAGGTACATAGGCCCTACTCTATGTAGTACAGGGTAGCCCTACTCTATGTAGTACAGGGTAGCCCTACTCTATGTAGGTACATAGGCCCTACTCTATGTAGTACAGGGTAGCCCTACTCTATGTAGTACAGGGCAGCCCTACTCTATGTAGTACAGGGCAGCCCTACTCTATGTAGTACAGGGCAGCCCTACTCTATGTAGTACAGGGCAGCCCTACTCTATGTAGTACAGGGTAGCCCTATTCTATGTAGTACAGGGCAGCCCTACTCTATGTAGTACAGGACAGCCCTACTCTATGTAGTACAGGGCAGCCCTACTCTATGTAGGTACATAGGCCCTACTCTATGTAGTACAGGGTAGCCCTACTCTATGTAGTACAGGGCAGCCCTACTCTATGTAGTACAGGGCAGCCCTACTCTATGTAGTACAGGGCAGCCCTACTCTATGTAGTACAGGGCAGCCCTACTCTATGTAGTACAGGGCAGCCCTACTCTATGTAGTACAGGGCAGCCCTACTCTATATAGTACAGGGTAGCCCTACTCTATGTAGTACAGGGCAGCCCTACTCTATGTAGTACAGGGCAGCCCTACTCTATGTAGTACAGGGCAGCCCTACTCCATGTAGGTACATAGGCCCTACTCTATGTAGTACAGGGTAGCCCTACTCTGTGTAGTACAGGGCAGCCCTACTCTATGTAGTACAGGGTAGCCCTACTCTATGTAGTACAGGGCAGCCCTACTCTATGTAGGTACATAGGCCCTACTCTATGTAGTACAGGGCAGCCCTACTCTATGTAGTACAGGGCAGCCCTACTCTATGTAGGTACATAGGCCCTACTCTATGTAGTACAGGGCAGCCCTTCTCTATGTAGTACAGGGCAGCCCTACTCTATGTAGTACAGGGCAGCCCTACTCTATGTAGTACAGGGCAGCCCTACTCTATGTAGGTACATAGGCCCTACTCTATGTAGTACAGGGTAGCCCTACTCTATGTAGTACAGGGCAGCCCTACTCTATGTAGTACAGGGAAGCCCTTCTCTATGTAGGTACATAGGCCCTACTCTATGTAGTACAGGGCAGCCCTTCTCTATGTAGGTACATAGGCCCTACTCTATGTAGTACAGGGCAGCCCTTCTCTATGTAGGTACATAGGCCCTACTCTATGTTGTACAGGGCAGCCCTACTCTATGTAGGTACATAGGCCCTACTCTATGTAGTACAGGGCAGCCCTTCTCTATGTAGTACAGGGCAGCCCTACTCTATGTAGTACAGGGCAGCCCTACTCTATGTAGGTACATAGGCCCTACTCTATGTAGTACAGGGCAGCCCTACTCTATGTAGGTACATAGGCCCTACTCTATGTAGTACAGGGCAGCCCTACTCTATGTAGGTACATAGGCCCTACTCTATGTAGTACAGGGTAGCCCTACTCTATGTAGTACAGGGCAGCCCTTCTCTATGTAGTACAGGGCAGCCCTACTCTATGTAGTACAGGGCAGCCCTACTCTATGTAGGTACATAGGCCCTACTCTATGTAGTACAGGGCAGCCCTACTCTATATAGGTACATAGGCCCTACTCTATGTAGTACAGGGTAGCCCTACTCTATGTAGTACAGGGCAGCCCTACTCTATGTAGGTACATAGGCCCTACTCTATGTAGTACAGGGCAGCCCTTCTCTTTGTAGTACAGGGCAGCCCTACTCTATGTAGTACAGGGCAGCCCTACTCTATGTAGTACAGGGCAGCCCTACTCTATGTAGGTACATAGGCCCTACTCTATGTAGTACAGGGCAGCCCTTCTCTTTGTAGTACAGGGCAGCCCTACTCTATGTAGTACAGGGCAGCCCTACTCTATGTAGTACAGGGCAGCCCTACTCTATGTAGGTACATAGGCCCTACTCTATGTAGTACAGGGTAGCCCTACTCTATGTAGTACAGGGCAGCCCTACTCTATGTAGTACAGGGCAGCCCTACTCTATGTAGGTACATAGGCCCTACTCTATGTAGTACAGGGCAGCCCTTCTCTATGTAGTACAGGGCAGCCCTACTCTATGTAGTACAGGGCAGCCCTACTCTATGTAGTACAGGGTAGCCCTACTCTATGTAGTACAGGGTAGCCCTACTCTATGTAGGTACATAGGCCCTACTCTATGTAGTACAGGGTAGCCCTACTCTATGTAGGTACATAGGCCCTACTCTATGTAGTACAGGGTAGCCCTACTCTATGTAGTACAGGGTAGCCCTACTCTATGTAGGTACATAGGCCCTACTCTATGTAGTACAGGGTAGCCCTACTCTATGTAGTACAGGGCAGCCCTACTCTATGTAGTACAGGGCAGCCCTACTCTATGTAGTACAGGGCAGCCCTACTCTATGTAGTACAGGGCAGCCCTACTCTATGTAGTACAGGGTAGCCCTATTCTATGTAGTACAGGGCAGCCCTACTCTATGTAGTACAGGACAGCCCTACTCTATGTAGTACAGGGCAGCCCTACTCTATGTAGGTACATAGGCCCTACTCTATGTAGTACAGGGTAGCCCTACTCTATGTAGTACAGGGCAGCCCTACTCTATGTAGTACAGGGCAGCCCTACTCTATGTAGTACAGGGCAGCCCTACTCTATGTAGTACAGGGCAGCCCTACTCTATGTAGTACAGGGCAGCCCTACTCTATGTAGTACAGGGCAGCCCTACTCTATATAGTACAGGGTAGCCCTACTCTATGTAGTACAGGGCAGCCCTACTCTATGTAGTACAGGGCAGCCCTACTCTATGTAGTACAGGGCAGCCCTACTCCATGTAGGTACATAGGCCCTACTCTATGTAGTACAGGGTAGCCCTACTCTGTGTAGTACAGGGCAGCCCTACTCTATGTAGTACAGGGTAGCCCTACTCTATGTAGTACAGGGCAGCCCTACTCTATGTAGGTACATAGGCCCTACTCTATGTAGTACAGGGCAGCCCTACTCTATGTAGTACAGGGCAGCCCTACTCTATGTAGGTACATAGGCCCTACTCTATGTAGTACAGGGCAGCCCTTCTCTATGTAGTACAGGGCAGCCCTACTCTATGTAGTACAGGGCAGCCCTACTCTATGTAGTACAGGGCAGCCCTACTCTATGTAGGTACATAGGCCCTACTCTATGTAGTACAGGGTAGCCCTACTCTATGTAGTACAGGGCAGCCCTACTCTATGTAGTACAGGGTAGCCCTACTCTATGTAGTACAGGGCAGCCCTACTCTATGTAGTACAGGGCAGCCCTACTCTATGTAGGTACATAGGCCCTACTCTATGTAGTACAGGGTAGCCCTACTCTATGTAGGTACATAGGCCCTACTCTATGTAGTACAGGGTAGCCCTACTCTATGTAGGTACATAGGCCCTACTCTATGTAGTACAGGGTAGCCCTACTCTATGTAGTACAGGGTAGCCCTACTCTATGTAGGTACATAGGCCCTACTCTATGTAGTACAGGGTAGCCCTACTCTATGTAGTACAGGGCAGCCCTACTCTATGTAGTACAGGGCAGCCCTACTCTATGTAGTACAGGGCAGCCCTACTCTATGTAGTACAGGGCAGCCCTACTCTATGTAGTACAGGGTAGCCCTACTCTATGTAGTACAGGGCAGCCCTACTCTATGTAGTACAGGGCAGCCCTACTCTATGTAGTACAGGGTAGCCCTACCCTATGTAGTACAGGGCAGCCCTACTCTATGTAGTACAGGGCAGCTCTACTCTATGTAGTACAGGGCAGCCCTACTCTATGTAGTACAGGGCAGCCCTACACTATGTAGTACAGGGCAGCCCTACTCTATGTAGTACAGGGCAGCCCTACTCTAGGTAGTACAGGGTAGCCCTACTCTATGTAGTACAGGGCAGCCCTACTCTATGTAGTACAGGGCAGCCCTACTCTATGTAGTACAGGGCAGCCCTACTCTATGTAGGTACATAGGCCCTACTCTATGTAGTACAGGGCAGCCCTCCTCTATGTAGGTACATAGGCCCTACTCTATGTAGTACAGGGCAGCCCTACTCTATGTAGGTACATAGGCCCTACTCTATGTAGTACAGGGCAGCCCTACTCTATGTAGTACAGGGTAGCTTTGCTCTATGTAGGTAGGCCCTACTCTATGTAGTACAGGGCAGCCCTACTCTATGTAGGTACATAGGCCCTACTCTATGTAGTACAGGGCAGCCCTACTCTATGTAGTACAGGGCAGCCCTACTCTATGTAGTACAGGGCAGCCCTACTCTATGTAGTACAGGGTAGCCCTACTTTATGTAGGTAGGCCCTACTCTATGTAGTACAGGGCAGCCCTACTCTATGTAGTACAGGGCAGCCCTACTCTATGTAGGTACATAGGCCCTACTCTATGTAGTACAGGGCAGCCCTACTCTATGTAGTACAGGGCAGCCCTACTCTATGTAGTACAGGGCAGCCCTACTCTATGTAGGTACATAGGCCCTACTCTATGTAGTACAGGGTAGCCCTACTCTATGTAGTACAGGGCAGCCCTACTCTATGTAGTACAGGGTAGCCCTACTCTATGTAGTACAGGGCAGCCCTACTCTATGTAGGTACATAGGCCGTACTCTATGTAGTACAGGGCAGCCCTACTCTATGTAGTACAGGGCAGCCCTACTCTATGTAGTACAGGGCAGCCCTACTCTATGTAGGTACATAGGCCCTACTCTATGTAGTACAGGGCAGCCCTACTCTATGTAGTACAGGGCAGCCCTACTCTATGTAGTACAGGGTAGCCCTACTTTATGTAGGTAGGCCCTACTCTATGTAGTACAGGGCAGCCCTACTCTATGTAGTACAGGGCAGCCCTACTCTATGTAGTACAGGGTAGCCCTACTCTATGTAGTACAGGGCAGCCCTACTCTATGTAGTACAGGGCAGCCCTACTCTATGTAGTACAGGGCAGCCCTACTATATGTAGTACAGGGCAGCCCTACTCTATGCAGTACAGGGTAGCCCTACTCTATGTAGTACAGGGCAGCCCTACTCTATGTAGTACAGGGCAGCCCTACTCTATGTAGTACAGGGCAGCCCTACTCTATGTAGTACAGGGCAGCCCTACTCTATGTAGTACAGGGCAGCCCTACTCTATGTAGGTACATAGGCCCTACTCTATGTAGTACAGGGTAGCCCTACTCTATGTAGTACAGGGCAGCCCTACTCTATGTAGTACAGGGCAGCCCTACTCTATGTAGTACAGGGCAGCCCAACTCTATGTAGTACAGGGTAGCCCTACTCTATGTAGTACAGGGTAGCCCTACTCTATGTAGGTACATAGGCCCTACTCTATGTAGTACAGGGTAGCCCTACTCTATGTAGTACAGGGTAGCCCTACTCTATGTAGGTACATAGGCCCTACTCTATGTAATACAGGGCAGGCCTACTCTATGTAGGTAGGCCATACTCTATGTAGTACAGGGTAGCCATACTCTATGTAGGTACATAGGCCCTACTCTATGTAGTACAGGGCAGCCCTACTCTATGTAGTACAGGGTAGCCCTACTCTATGGAGAACAGGGTAGCTCTACTCTATGTAGTACAGGGCAGCCCTACTCTATGTAGGTACATAGGCCCTACTCTATGTAGTACAGGGCAGCCCTACTCTATGTAGGTACATAGGCCCTACTCTATGTAGTACAGGGTAGCCCTACTCTATGTAGTACAGGGCAGCCCTACTCTATGTAGTACAGGGCAGCCCTACTCTATGTAGTACAGGGCAGCCCTACTCTATGTAGTACAGGGCAGCCCTACTCTATGTAGTACAGGGCAGCCCTACTCTATGTAGTACAGGGCAGCCCTACTCTATGTAGTACAGGGCAGCCCTACTCTATATAGTACAGGGTAGCCCTACTCTATGTAGTACAGGGCAGCCCTACTCTATGTAGTACAGGGCAGCCCTACTCTATGTAGTACAGGGCAGCCCTACTCCATGTAGGTACATAGGCCCTACTCTATGTAGTACAGGGTAGCCCTACTCTGTGTAGTACAGGGCAGCCCTACTCTATGTAGTACAGGGTAGCCCTACTCTATGTAGTACAGGGCAGCCCTACTCTATGTAGGTACATAGGCCCTACTCTATGTAGTACAGGGCAGCCCTACTCTATGTAGTACAGGGCAGCCCTACTCTATGTAGGTACATAGGCCCTACTCTATGTAGTACAGGGCAGCCCTTCTTTATGTAGTACAGGGCAGCCCTACTCTATGTAGTACAGGGCAGCCCTACTCTATGTAGGTACATAGGCCCTACTCTATGTAGTACAGGGTAGCCCTACTCTATGTAGTACAGGGCAGCCCTACTCTATGTAGTACAGGGCAGCCCTACTCTATGTAGTACAGGGCAGCCCTACTCTATGTAGTACAGGGCAGCCCTACTCTATGTAGGTACATAGGCCCTACTCTATGTAGTACAGGGTAGCCCTACTCTATGTAGGTACATAGGCCCTACTCTATGTAGTACAGGGTAGCCCTACTCTATGTAGGTACATAGGCCCTACTCTATGTAGTACAGGGTAGCCCTACTCTATGTAGGTACATAGGCCCTACTCTATGTAGTACAGGGTAGCCCTACTCTATGTAGTACAGGGCAGCCCTACTCTATGTAGTACAGGGCAGCCCTAATCTATGTAGTACAGGGCAGCCCTACTCTATGTAGTACAGGGCAGCCCTACTCTATGTAGTACAGGGTAGCCCTACTCTATGTAGTACAGGGCAGCCCTACTCTATGTAGTACAGGGCAGCCCTACTCTATGTAGTACAGGGCAGCCCTACTCTATGTAGGTACATAGGCCCTACTCTATGTAGTACAGGGGAGCCCTACTCTATGTATTACAGGGCAGCCCTACTCTATGTAGTACAGGGCAGCCCTACTCTATGTAGTACAGGGCAGCCCTACTCTATGTAGTACAGGGCAGCCCTACTCTATGTAGTACAGGGCAGCCCTACTCTATGTAGTACAGGGTAGCCCTACCCTATGTAGTACAGGGCAGCCCTACTCTATGTAGTACAGGGCAGCTCTACTCTATGTAGTACAGGGCAGCCCTACTCTATGTAGTACAGGGCAGCCCTACACTATGTAGTACAGGGCAGCCCTACTCTATGTAGTACAGGGCAGCCCTACTCTAGGTAGTACAGGGTAGCCCTACTCTATGTAGTACAGGGCAGCCCTACTCTATGTAGTACAGGGCAGCCCTACTCTATGTAGTACAGGGCAGCCCTACTCTATGTAGGTACATAGGCCCTACTCTATGTAGTACAGGGCAGCCCTCCTCTATGTAGGTACATAGGCCCTACTCTATGTAGTACAGGGCAGCCCTACTCTATGTAGGTACATAGGCCCTACTCTATGTAGTACAGGGCAGCCCTACTCTATGTAGTACAGGGTAGCTTTGCTCTATGTAGGTAGGCCCTACTCTATGTAGTACAGGGCAGCCCTACTCTATGTAGGTACATAGGCCCTACTCTATGTAGTACAGGGCAGCCCTACTCTATGTAGTACAGGGCAGCCCTACTCTATGTAGTACAGGGCAGCCCTACTCTATGTAGTACAGGGTAGCCCTACTTTATGTAGGTAGGCCCTACTCTATGTAGTACAGGGCAGCCCTACTCTATGTAGTACAGGGCAGCCCTACTCTATGTAGGTACATAGGCCCTACTCTATGTAGTACAGGGCAGCCCTACTCTATGTAGTACAGGGCAGCCCTACTCTATGTAGTACAGGGCAGCCCTACTCTATGTAGGTACATAGGCCCTACTCTATGTAGTACAGGGTAGCCCTACTCTATGTAGTACAGGGCAGCCCTACTCTATGTAGTACAGGGTAGCCCTACTCTATGTAGTACAGGGCAGCCCTACTCTATGTAGGTACATAGGCCCTACTCTATGTAGTACAGGGCAGCCCTACTCTATGTAGTACAGGGCAGCCCTACTCTATGTAGTACAGGGCAGCCCTACTCTATGTAGGTACATAGGCCCTACTCTATGTAGTACAGGGCAGCCCTACTCTATGTAGTACAGGGCAGCCCTACTCTATGTAGTACAGGGCAGCCCTACTCTATGTAGTACAGGGTAGCCCTACTTTATGTAGGTAGGCCCTACTCTATGTAGTACAGGGCAGCCCTACTCTATGTAGTACAGGGCAGCCCTACTCTATGTAGTACAGGGTAGCCCTACTCTATGTAGTACAGGGCAGCCCTACTCTATGTAGTACAGGGCAGCCCTACTCTATGTAGTACAGGGCAGCCCTACTATATGTAGTACAGGGCAGCCCTACTCTATGCAGTACAGGGTAGCCCTACTCTATGTAGTACAGGGCAGCCCTACTCTATGTAGTACAGGGCAGCCCTACTCTATGTAGTACAGGGCAGCCCTACTCTATGTAGTACAGGGCAGCCCTACTCTATGTAGGTACATAGGCCCTACTCTATGTAGTACAGGGTAGCCCTACTCTATGTAGTACAGGGCAGCCCTACTCTATGTAGTACCGGGCAGCCCTACTCTATGTAGTACAGGGCAGCCCAACTCTATGTAGTACAGGGTAGCCCTACTCTATGTAGTACAGGGTAGCCCTACTCTATGTAGGTACATAGGCCCTACTCTATGTAGTACAGGGTAGCCCTACTCTATGTAGTACAGGGTAGCCCTACTCTATGTAGGTACATAGGCCCTACTCTATGTAATACAGGGCAGGCCTACTCTATGTAGGTAGGCCATACTCTATGTAGTACAGGGTAGCCATACTCTATGTAGGTACATAGGCCCTACTCTATGTAGTACAGGGCAGCCCTACTCTATGTAGTACAGGGTAGCCCTACTCTATGGAGAACAGGGTAGCTCTACTCTATGTAGTACAGGGCAGCCCTACTCTATGTAGGTACATAGGCCCTACTCTATGTAGTACAGGGCAGCCCTACTCTATGTAGGTACATAGGCCCTACTCTATGTAGTACAGGGCAGCCCTCCTCTATGTAGGTACATAGGCCCTACTCTATGTAGTACAGGGCAGCCCTACTCTATGTAGGTACATAGGCCCTACTCTATGTAGTACAGGGCAGCCCTACTCTATGTAGTACAGGGTAGCTTTGCTCTATGTAGGTAGGCCCTACTCTATGTAGTACAGGGCAGCCCTACTCTATGTAGGTACATAGAGTTGGCCCTACTCTATGTAGATAGGCCCTACTCTATGTAGTACAGGGCAGCCCTACTCTATGTAGGTACATAGGCCCTACTCTATGTAGCACAGGGCAGCCCTACTCTATGTAGTACAGGGTAGCTTTGCTCTATGTAGGTAGGCCCTACTCTATGTAGTACAGGGCAGCCCTACTCTATGTAGTACAGGGCAGCCCTACTCTATGTAGTACAGGGCAGCCCTACTCTATGTAGTACAGGGTAGCCCTACCCTATGTAGTACAGGGCAGCCCTACTCTATGTAGTACAGGGCAGCCCTACTCTATGTAGGTACATAGGCCCTACTCTATGTAGTACAGGGCAGCCCTACTCTATGTAGGTACATAGGCCCTACTCTATGTAGTACAGGGCAGCCCTACTCTATGTAGTACAGGGCAGCCCTACTCTATGTAGTACAGGGTAGCCCTACACTATGTAGGTAGGCCCTACTCTATGTAGTACAGGGCAGCCCTACTCTATGTAGTACAGGGTAGCCCTACTCTATGTAGTACAGGGCATCCCTACTCTATGTAGTACAGGGTAGCCCTACTCTATGTAGTACAGGGCAGCCCTACTCTATGTAGTACAGGGCAGCCCTACTCTATGTAGTACAGGGTAGCCCTACTCTATGTAGGTAGGCCCTACTCTATGTAGTACAGGGTAGCCCTACTCTATGTAGTACAGGGCAGCCCTACTCTATGTAGGTAGGCCCTACTCTATGTAGTACAGGGCAGCCCTACTCTATGTAGTACAGGGTAGCCCTACTCTATGTAGGTAGGCCCTACTCTATGTAGTACAGGGCAGCCCTACTCTATGTAGTACAGGGTAGCCCTACTCTATGTAGGTAGGCCCTACTCTATGTAGTACAGGGTAGCCCTACTCTATGTAGTACAGGGCAGCCCTACTCTATGTAGTACAGTGCAGCCCTACTCTATGTAGTACAGGGTAGCCCTACTCTATGTAGTACAGGGCAGCCCTACTCTATGTAGTACAGGGCAGCCCTACTCTATGTAGTACAGGGCAGCCCTACTCTATGTAGTACAGGGTAGCCCTACTCTATGTAGTACAGGGCAGCCCTACTCTATGTAGTACAGGGCAGCCCTACTCTATGTAGGTACATAGGCCCTACTCTATGTAGTACAGGGTAGCCCTACTCTATGTAGTACAGGGCAGCCCTACTGTATGTAGTACAGGGCAGCCCTACTCTATGTAGGTACATAGGCCCTACTCTATGTAGTACAGGGTAGCCCTACTCTATGTAGTACAGGGCAGCCCTACTCTATGTAGTACAGGGTAGCCCTACTCTATGTAGGTACATAGGCCCTACTCTATGTAGTACAGGGTAGCCCTACTCTATGTAGTACAGGGCAGCCCTACTCTATGTAGGTACATAGGCCCTACTCTATGTAGTACAGGGTAGCCCTACTCTATGTAGTACAGGGCAGCCCTACTCTATGTAGTACAGGGTAGCCCTACTCTATGTAGGTACATAGGCCCTACTCTATGTAGTACAGGGTAGCCCTACTCTATGTAGTACAGGGCAGCCCTACTCTATGTAGGTACATAGGCCCTACTCTATGTAGTACAGGGCAGCTCTACTCTATGTAGTACAGGGCAGCCCTACTCTATGTAGTACAGGGCAGCCCTACTCTATGTAGTACAGGGTAGCCCTACCCTATGTAGTACAGGGCAGCCCTACTCTATGTAGTACAGGGCAGCCCTACTCTATGTAGTACAGGGCAGCCCTACTCTATGTAGGTACATAGGCCCTACTCTATGTAGTACAGGGCAGCCCTACTCTATGTAGGTACATAGGCCCTACTCTATGTAGTACAGGGCAGCCCTACTCTATGTAGTACAGGGCAGCCCTACTCTATGTAGTACAGGGTAGCCCTACTCTATGTAGGTAGGCCCTACTCTATGTAGTACAGGGCAGCCCTGCTCTATGTAGTACAGGGTAGCCCTACTCTATGTAGGTAGGCCCTACTCTATGTAGTACAGGGCAGCCCTACTCTATGTAGTACAGGGTAGCCCTACTCTATGTAGTACAGGGCAGCCCTACTCTATGTAGTACAGGGTAGCCCTACTCTATGTAGTACAGGGCAGCCCTACTCTATGTAGTACAGGGCAGCCCTACTCTATGTAGTACAGGGTAGCCCTACTCTATGTAGGTAGGCCCTACTCTATGTAGTACAGGGTAGCCCTACTCTATGTAGTACAGGGCAGCCCTACTCTATGTAGTACAGGGTAGCCCTACTCTATGTAGGTAGGCCCTACTCTATGTAGTACAGGGTAGCCCTACTCTATGTAGTACAGGGCAGCCCTACTCTATGTAGTACAGGGTAGCCCTACTCTATGTAGTACAGGGCAGCCCTACTCTATGTAGTACAGGGCAGCTCTACTCTATGTAGTACAGGGCAGCCCTACTCTATGTAGTACAGGGTAGCCCTACTCTATGTAGTACAGGGCAGCCCTACTCTATGTAGTACAGGGCAGCCCTACTCTATGTAGGTACATAGGCCCTACTCTATGTAGTACAGGGTAGCCCTACTCTATGTAGTACAGGGCAGCCCTACTCTACGTAGGTACATAGGCCCTACTCTATGTAGTACAGGGTAGCCCTACTCTATGTAGTACAGGGCAGCCCTACTCTATGTAGTACAGGGTAGCCCTACTCTATGTAGGTACATAGGCCCTACTCTATGTAGTACAGGGTAGCCCTACTCTATGTAGTACAGGGCAGCCCTACTCTATGTAGGTACATAGGCCCTACTCTATGTAGTACAGGGCAGCCCTACTCTATGTAGTACAGGGTAGCCCTACTCTATGTAGTACAGGGCAGCCCTACTCTATGTAGTACAGGGCAGCCCTACTCTATGTAGTACAGGGTAGCCCTACTCTATGTAGGTAGGCCCTACTCTATGTAGTACAGGGCAGCCCTACTCTATGTAGGTACATAGGCCCTACTCTATGTAGTACAGGGCAGCCCTACTCTATGTAGTACAGGGTAGCCCTACTCTATGTAGTACAGGGCAGCCCTACTCTATGTAGTACAGGGCAGCCCTACTCTATGTAGTACAGGGCAGCCCTACTCTATGTAGTACAGGGTAGCCCTACCCTATGTAGTACAGGGCAGCCCTACTCTATGTAGTACAGGGCAGCCCTACTCTATGTAGGTACATAGGCCCTACTCTATGTAGTACAGGGCAGCCCTACTCTATGTAGGTACATAGGCCCTACTCTATGTAGTACAGGGCAGCCCTACTCTATGTAGTACAGGGCAGCCCTACTCTATGTAGTACAGGGTAGCCCTACTCTATGTAGGTAGGCCCTACTCTATGTAGTACAGGGCAGCCCTACTCTATGTAGTACAGGGTAGCCCTACTCTATGTAGGTAGGCCCTACTCTATGTAGTACAGGGCAGCCCTACTCTATGTAGTACAGGGTAGCCCTACTCTATGTAGTACAGGGCAGCCCTACTCTATGTAGTACAGGGTAGCCCTACTCTATGTAGTACAGGGCAGCCCTACTCTATGTAGTACAGGGCAGCCCTACTCTATGTAGTACAGGGTAGCCCTACTCTATGTAGGTAGGCCCTACTCTATGTAGTACAGGGTAGCCCTACTCTATGTAGTACAGGGCAGCCCTACTCTATGTAGTACAGGGCAGCCCTACTCTATGTAGTACAGGGTAGCCCTACTCTATGTAGGTAGGCCCTACTCTATGTAGTACAGGGTAGCCCTACTCTATGTAGTACAGGGCAGCCCTACTCTATGTAGTACAGGGTAGCCCTACTCTATGTAGTACAGGGCAGCCCTACTCTATGTAGTACAGGGCAGCCCTACTCTATGTAGTACAGGGCAGCCCTACTCTATGTAGGTACATAGGCCCTACTCTATGTAGTACAGGGTAGCCCTACTCTATGTAGTACAGGGCAGCCCTACTCTATGTAGTACAGGGTAGCCCTACTCTATGTAGTACAGGGTAGCCCTACTCTATGTAGGTAGGCCCTACTCTATGTAGTACAGGGTAGCCCTACTCTATGTAGTACAGGGCAGCCCTACTCTATGTAGTACAGGGCAGCCCTACTCTATGTAGTACAGGACAGCCCTACTCTATGTAGTACAGGGTAGCCCTACTCTATGTAGGTAGGCCCTACTCTATGTAGTACAGGGCAACCCTACTCTATGTAGTACAGGGCAGCCCTACTCTATGTACCTACACGCTGGATGTGATTTCCGGATATTCACATCACTTGGGCCTGCAATATCAGAAACATCACCTGAATTATTTCCCTTGTCAATGATAAGGATTTTCTCATGGACAGTTCGGTCCATTATAAATTTTAATTTTATCTCCAAAAGTCTTTATGGGACATAGCAGTGACAAGGCACCATGCGATCTATATGAAGACTGGGACGTCAGAAGAAGCCCATGAAGAAGTTGTCTGCTTTGCAGAGTACTCTTTTGCAAGATACAAAGAATTCAAATATGATGGCAGCAAGCTGACAGAAAATAACGAAATAACAGCTGATGTAAAGGCGAGGATTGCTGCTGGAAACAGATGTTTGTTTGGATTGCAGAGAGTTTTCAAGTGTAAAAGGCTGTCCAAAAACGCAAAGGTACTGGTATATAGAAGTATCCTAAGGCCCACAATTACTGACGGCAGCGAGGCATGGACCCTAACTTCAGAGTCTATGCATATGCTGAGAGTTTGGGAGCGGAAGGTTCAGCGGCGGATTTATGGGCCCATGAAGATCGGTGAGCAGTGGAGGATTAGGAGCAACCAGGAGCTGCGGGATCTTTATGTAGAGTCGGACATAGTGGCACACATAAAGACCGAGTGGCTGCGATGGCTTGGCCATGTGGCAAGGATGAGACCTACTCGCCTCCCCTGGAAACTCCTGTACAGCAAGTCTGGAGGAGGACGGAGGGAAGCCCAGTCTTCGCTGGCTGGATGATGTTGATAAAGACCTGAAGGACCTGGGGATCAGCCGTTGGAGGAGATTCGCTGCCTCGGGGGGGGGGGGGGGGGAGAATGGAAGAAGCTGCTAGCAGAGGCCATGGTCCTTCATGGACACTAGCAGTCACCTGAAAGGATGGGGCCTACACGACTCCCCTGGAAACTCCAGTACAGCAAGCCTGGAGGAGGACGGAGGGAAGCCCAGTCTTCGCTGGCTGGATGATGTTGACTAAGACCTGAAGGACCTGGGGATCAGCCGTTGGAGGAGATTCGCTGCCCTGGTGGGGAGAATGGAAGAAGCTGCTAGCAGAGGCCAAGGTCCTTCATGGACTCTAGCGGTCAGCAGTAAGTAAGGCACCTTACCATCCAATAATCTGCTAGTGATAGCCCTTCTAAGCGGAATTCCAAGATGCCTTCAGAATATTTTCTTCTACTGTACTATTGTTGGTTTTGTTCTTTAGGACTGTTTTTCCCCTGATTACCTCACTTTTTAAATGGTTGTTATTTAAATTGCATTTCATAGTTAAAATTGATATTTTAGTAAAACAAGGTAAGAAAATGAGTAGCGCATTTGTAATTTTTCATGAAAGATGAAAACCTTCCAATAACTGCTTCTATTCCTTTATTAGTGGCACTAGGGATATAAACCTACCAATAACTGCTTCTATTCCTTTATTAGTGGCACTAGGGATATAAACCTACCAATAACTGCTTCTATTCCTTTATTAGTGGCACTAGGGATATAAACCTACCAATAACTGCTTCTATTCCTTTATTAGTGGCACTAGGGATATAAACCTACCAATAACTGCTTCTATTCCTTTATTAGTGGCACTAGGGATATAAACCTACCAATAACTGCTTCTATTCCTTTATTAGTGGCACTAGGGATATAAACCTACCAATAACTGCTTCTATTCCTTTATTAGTGGCACTAGGGATATAAACGGCAACACACTAAGAGGAGTCAGACTTTTTTACGTATTAATTTAGTTAGTTATCCATATTAAATAATTTTAACTTTAAAGAAAGATAAATATATTTCAGGTTTGGTTCCAAAACAGAAGAGCAAAATACAGAAAACAGGAAAAGCAGTTACAGAAAGCCCTTGCTCCATCAGTGCTGCCAACCTGCAATGGTGCCATGATGAGGAATATTTACCCCAGTGCAACACGGGGCTACCAACCTTACCCCCATCCCAACACCATCAACAGATACCCACAGGTACTTACAAACTATTTATTACTAATGGATTTCTACTAGATTCATAAAACCTTTCCTTTACGATGAATCTACTGGCAAGAGAAATGAATCTATTTTCAGAGAAAGGTATTTTTTTAATAATTAGACTAAGTTTTTGGTAATATTAATGGGGGGGGGGTTAAGGGGCTTGTGAAATTATTTGGACAGGGACCTGTAATCCTCATGGAGGTCCAGTCCACGATTCCAATGAAAGACATGACTATGTGGGGAAAACTCTTCATATGGAACTTGCTCATAAGCATGGACTGTTAGAAGAGAACGCTGAAGCTCTATAAGAAAGCATGCATCGTTATTATCGTTTATATATATATATATATATATATATATATATGAATAAAAATTATCTATTCAACATAATATATCTAAAAATATTTAAACAGGTTTTCTATGAAAGGTAGGTATAATTCATATTCTAAAGACAGGCAAATTGATTAAAGGAAGGCTCTCTACTGGTTTCCATCAAAGTAGAAACCTCTTTCTATGAGTCTATTACTCTAGGAAGTGTCAACCTACCCCAGGTGGGATTCAGACCTTTCCATCAATGGTCTGTCAGAGCCCTTTCTATGAGTCTATTACTCTAGGAAGTGTCAACCTACCCCAGGTGGGATTCAGACCTTTCCGTCGATGGTCTGTCAGAGCCCTTTCTATGAGTCCATTACTCTAGGAAGTGTCAACCTACCTCAGATGGGATTCAGATCTTTCCATCGATGGTGTCAGAGCCCTTTCTATGAGTCTATTACTCTAGGAAGTGTCAACCTACACCAGGTGGGATTCAGACCTTTCCATCGATGGTCTGTCAGAGCCCTTTCTATGAGTCTATTACTCTAGAAAGTGTCAACCTACCTCAGATGGGATTCAGATCTTTCCATCGATGGTCTGTCAGAGCCCTTTCTATGAGTCTATTACTCTAGAAAGTGTCAACCTACCTCAGATGGGATTCAGACCTTTCCATCGATGGTCTGTCAGAGCCCTTTCTATGAGTCTATTACTCTAGGAAGTGTCAACCTACCTCAGATGGGATTCAGACCTTTCCATCGATGGTCTGTCAGAGCCCTTTCTATGAGTCTATTACTCTAGGAAGTGTCAACCTACCTCAGATGGGATTCAGACCTTTCCATCGATGGTCTGTCAGAGCCCTTTCTATGAGTCTATTACTCTAGGAAGTGTCAACCTACCTCAGATGGGATTCAGACCTTTCCATCGATGGTCTGTCAGAGCCCTTTCTATGAGTCTATTACTCTAGGAAGTGTCAACCTACCTCAGATGGGATTCAGACCTTTCCATCGATGGTCTGTCAGAGCCCTTTCTATGAGTCTATTACTCTAGGAAGTGTCAACCTACCTCAGATGGGATTCAGACCTTTCCATCGATGGTCTGTCAGAGCCCTTTCTATGAGTCTATTACTCTAGGAAGTGTCAACCTACCTCAGATGGGATTCAGACCTTTCCATCGATGGTCTGTCAGAGCCCTTTCTATGAGTCTATTACTCTAGGAAGTGTCAACCTACCTCAGATGGGATTCAGACCTTTCCATCGATGGTCTGTCAGAGCCCTTTCTATGAGTCTATTACTCTAGGAAGTGTCAACCTACCTCAGATGGGATTCAGACCTTTCCATCGATGGTCTGTCAGAGCCCTTTCTATGAGTCTATTACTCTAGGAAGTGTCAACCTACCTCAGATGGGATTCAGACCTTTCCATCGATGGTCTGTCAGAGCCCTGCATTCCAAGCTAATGTAATATAAAGCCCTAAGTATTTCTGACACTTCGTCTAGTTTCTGTTGATTTCCTACCAGCGCTAGCTTTATATTATAATACAAATAGATGTATATTGAAACTATCAATGATTTAACCCTTTCATTGCTGGCGAATGAAGGGACTCACAGAGCCCGGTATGTTGGATGCGTGTTTATATAGCGTCCACTCACAGAGCCCGGTAGGTTGGATGCGTTTCCATCCAACCTCCACTCACAGAGCCCGGTATGTTGGATGCGTGTCCATCCAACCTCCACTTACCAATCTCTTCTCATCTCAACCTCACACCGTTCAACACTTTCATCTCTATCAGTATTCCATTGTTACATAATTCAAATTATGAATATAATTTGAAATGTTCTTCATATTGATAATTTTATATTAAAATAAAATAAATTTTCTATCATTGAAAAAAAATCCCTAAGATAAGAAATTACAATATAATGAGGTTACTTAGACCAAGCAGAAGAAACAAGATTCTCAGACTTAAAGATAATTTATTTTTTGTTGCTGATGCTCCGTATCTTTGGCGAATAGCATATTTTCTCAGTGAGGTGATGCAGCCACCACAGTGAGCAATGTCTCTATAAAAACCATCAATGTGAGCGTGTAAAGTCAGTAGATTTGTTTACAGTCATCAAATTAAAAAAATAAAATAAAAACAACAAGAATAGGTAGAGACAAGGCTGTGAGGCTCCAACAATTACCCAGAACAGTGTGATTGTATGAATTTACATTTTTTGTTGTTGTAATCATAGATAGTTAAATCCATGTAAAATGCATTATTTCAATTAATATATGATGAAATAGAATATTATATTGAAGAGTTGGGTTAAACGCTGTTTGTAAATAATGAAATAAACACAACTAGCAATTCCAAGAAAACTGAGATATAAACCCTCTTTTACTTTAACCTTTACAACAAATTATTAGTCATTAGAAATCCTAAAAATGCTCAGAAAATACAATGGATCATTTCATTATGACTCCATTAGATGGCGCAGGTATAGCACTAGACCGGAGGAGCGTCACAAGGGGCCATCAAGGTAAATCGTGAGGAGCATGAGGGGTTTGGAGAGTGGAGGACGAGTTATCTCGTGTGGAGCAATGAAAGGGTTAATTTACATGCTTGATAACAATTTCTTATACTATTCAAATAATTGTTCTAGTAAATGTTGTTAGATAGGTAAAGATGTGTAGGATTTCTTGTTGCAGATGACCGGAGCCAGCTATCCGTCTATGAGCCAGCCGTTCTCTATGACTCACAGTGCTACCAACATGACGACAGGAATGAGGCAGGAATCTATGGGTATGTTCTTATCATTCTACAATTATTACTTTAATCATTTTTATTCTTATGCATAACAGTTTATACTAAAAACTAATATCAGTCTCGGGTATGTTCTCATGGGCCTGGAGAAGATATCCGAAACCGACAATGGAGACGTTATACTATTTACTGACTCATTAAGCGCACTTACAGACAGATACACGTCCCATCCAGTAGGTGATTTTTTTTTTATTCCAAGGAGGAGTGACTGTAAGTTTCGCACAACCTAAGGAGGAGGGATGGCTATAAGTTTAACACATAAGCAAGCATTTCAATGGATATTTCACCACTTTCATCACTAATGTAAACTGCAAATAATTTCTGCCTGGGATATATATTTCTATCAGGAACAATAACGGGGCGTTTACACCTGATACTTCTCGCAGGAAATATATCTCAGGTGTCGGATAGATAATTATGATATCCGACACCTGAGATATATTTCCTGCGAGAAGTGTTAGATGTAAACGCACGCTTAGACCTAACTGCAGCAACTAAACAGCTAAAATATTGGGTCTCTGTTAATATAATTACCCCAGAATGTGGGAATATTACTATATACACACACTCAAAATCAGCCCTAATAGCTATGAATATCCATATAAGGCTGTAAGAAAACTAACTTTTTCTATTTCATTGATATATTTTTGTATTTTTGTGGGTATAAATCCATTTTATTATATTATGGAAGCCATGTTTGTAGCATTATTGCTGCCTCCAGGTTCATCAACTCTTCTAAAGCTTCTTATGAATTCATTCAGAATTATTGACATTTTATTGGTTAGAAAAAGAAACTAAAGTCAAATTAATTAGGAACATTTTAAGCAAAAAGTCTTTTTATTTGTTCCATTATTATTGTAGTTGATACGAAGGTAGAGATGGAGTATCGAAGAAAGGTTTCAACGGAGAGAGATGAGGGGTGTTCCTCCCCCCCCCTTCTCCTCCCCCTCCCCCCTTCTATATTAAGGCTCCCTAACAACGTTAGCTCCACCATCGGGAATCTTGAAGGGATGTTGGAGACAATTTCCTCCTCGTACGCCCCCTCGCCTCTTAGCTCTCCAATTTCCCCTTCCAGCTTCTCTCTTCTCCTCTCCTCTCCTTGGAAAGAAATTTCTCCTATACGAATCCAACCTTATACTTTACTTACTCATCCATTATATTTCACATCACATTATCAGCATTCACAAAGAAAATTATTAATAATATTTTGACAAAACATCTAAACAATTGTTGACTAAACAATAAGTATCATCGGACCTAATAATAATAATGAGCAGGGTGTCCCCGTAGTCTAGTGGCTAATGCATTAGATTTATATGTGGGAGATGATGGGTTTTATTCCCACCGGTGGCAGGAATTTTCTTATCTCATGGTTCGTTGGGAAAATTCCTCGCTGCACTCTGGATGTCCGCGCTAATGGCCTAGATGTTTGACCGTTAAAAAAAAATAAATGAATAAAAAAAAATAAGGAATAAGAAAGATTGAAAATAAAAAGAAGACACCAAGATTAATTCAACGTTTATACTATTTTATTAGATTTGAAGAATGAATACAGCCGAGTAAATGATATTAATAAATGTAGTTAGTTTCAAGGACAATCTTTCCACAAATTTATTTATTTATTTCGTTTTGCTCTTCCTGCTACGCTCATTAGCAATAGAGCTAAATTATTATTTCCATATAGATTAATGAATATTAATCCTTCATAATTATTTTCTTTTTTTTTTTTTTATATTCATGCCCAGCCTTTAAAATCTACCAATAATACTCCAATTTCCTAGCAATATATTCAATAATCGACTAAATAAAATACTTTTTTTTGTCAAATTGTAATTTTTTTTAGATTGAAGAAGAGTGTAGAATATTATAATAGAATTATTTTGTAAAGAGAATTGTTGAAAGGTTCTGAGATCATAGACTCACTTCAAAGATGGAGCTGTAGTACAGATTAAAGCAATGACTGATGTTATATTCCTCTGAACTAAATCTTAAGCACAGCTTCTCAGCTCTCGGCTAGATCCAAATCTTGCAAAGGTTAAAGCTATGACGGAGTTTCCTTGTTAGCTTTCCCTTAGCTGATCTTTTCTCCTAAGATATTTTTATTTTACCACTTAATATGGTTACGTCTATGTCAGTTTTTATAATTGTTGATAATAAAGATATTATATTTTTAAAATAATGTATGTTTTGTTGCAGGTATGTCCCCTGATGACGAATGGTACAATAAGAGCCTTTCAGCACTGCGCATGAATAGCTCTCACCATCCGAACCTCGGTGCACCGATGCTTCAATATCAAACATAGTCCAGACATTTCTAAGCGCTCATGCCATCGGCACGTGCACTCCTGTGACAACTACATTACAATACAGTCGTGTTATTACTCCAGAAATAAACTGTGTGATTTCTGTGCCAAAGCACATCTTTACATCTTTCATCTCAGTAAAGTTAATGAGTGAACTTTGTAAATCAATTATTGCATGTGATCATACTAGAAACGCAATTTTTGATGATTTGATATAACTACCTGTGTACGAACTAGTCTACAGTGGCGGGTTTACAAGCTGCTCTCCTCCAATAGAGGGTCATGAGTACCCTTACAAAGATTTAATAATTATACAGGGATGAGTTGAGTTTGGATTCTACACGTCATTTTGATTTTCCCTATTCATAGATACATGAAAAGAAAAAAAAAAAAGACCATAGAGCTGACATGAGTGGAATTAGAAACTTGTTATGAGTTCAGACAAAGACTCTGCCTGACAGGTCTCTTCCCGACAGGCCACTGCATGACAGGACTCCTCCCGACAGGTCACTTCATGCCAGGACTCTTCCCGACATATCACTGCCTGACAAGACTCTTCGCAACAGGTCACTGCCTGACAGGACACTGCATGACAGGACTCTTCCCGACAGATCACTGCCTGACAGGACTCTTCCCGACAGATCACTGCCTGGCAGGACACTGCATGACAGGAATCTTTGCGACAGGTCACTGCCTGACAGGACACTGCATGACAGGACTCTTCCCGACAGATCACTGCCTGACAGGACTCTTCCCGACAGATCACTGCCTGGCAGGACACTGCATGACAGGACTCTTTGCGACAGGTCACTGACTGACAGGACACTGCCTG
The DNA here is from genome assembly GCA_946811695.1 of Gonocerus acuteangulatus. NCBI lineage: Eukaryota > Metazoa > Arthropoda > Insecta > Hemiptera > Coreidae > Gonocerus > Gonocerus acuteangulatus. The sequence continues at coordinate 94,558,643 of OX328127.1, read as the reverse complement.
AGAGGACTCTTCCCGACTGATCACTGTATGACAGGTTCTCGGCCCAAAAGGTCACTGCTCGACAGAAACCTTCCACAGGCAGGCAATTATAGATGTTAATTCAGACTATACGTGTTGCTACAAGAATCTTTTTCGTGATGGTTTAAAAATGTAGGAAATAGAAGTAAGATATCAGTCCAGGGGGCAAAACATTCAATTCTTATCTGCGGAATTATAACTGAATATATTATTACTTTTTCTTTTATCTTCTTTTTTCTTTTTATTATACCTAAATTACTTATTTTATCTTTTACAATAATAAAAGATAAAATAATTTGTCCATAATTTTCAAAACTTTAAGAGAAAATTACTTAAAATAATTACAATAGAATAACTTCACTCCACCAGGACTCTGCATTCATAAAATGAAATTGCAAAGAGACCGAGAAGCCTGCGCACACCTTATTAATCCTGCACAGAGGACGATAGGTGATCAGGAAAAGACGGCCGCACTCAGAGAGCGATGGTGTTTTATCCACTGAGTATCTAAAGGGTTAATAGCAACATCTCCCTTTAAGGCAGTTATTCTTATGGAAATAGAATGTCAGTAGTTTCTCAAAACAAAACTTTGTGTAATTTATAATTGCATGGCTTTGTAAGGCTGTTCAATTCAATACAGAACTCATAAATATTTGTCAATTTTAATTCTATCATTAAAGAATAAATCTTAAAAAAAGGAGGAAAATGATTAAATTTATTAAAGACAGAAGTTATTTTTAATTAGTGATAAAATAACAGGTTTACTTGTAAAAATGACAAGTTGGCCCTAAAATAAAAATGATCTGGTTCGATCCATACAGACGCTCTGCTCAAGCCCCTTGTTTTCTGTATAACACGTTGTAGGATAAACCTTTCTGAATAAAAAATAACCTTGTTTTCTCAATACAATCAACATTAAGGCGATAGAACATTCCAATGTTATATTCTGCTGTTGAAGGAAGGAAGAAAGGAAGATTACTCGAAGAACTCTCGTACGAATCTGCAGCTAGTAAACACGCCATTGTAATAAAGACCTTTGTATTGACTAACAAAATAAAAGTTATTCTCTAATGAGAACAGAAATTTCCTATTTTTTTTAAATTATTTATTTATTTATTTTACTTTGTGAATGTTGAAATGTGATTTTGAATTATTATGTTATGAAAATTGCATGTACATAGCGTTGTAAGTTGTTTTCTGTTTAATTTTTACATGTATAAAGTATAATAACAACGAATTATTTTCTTAAATCATTATCACATTTAATTAGATGTTTTAAATTGTTTTATCCCTAGCCTATTCCAGCATGTTTTAACAAGTCACTAAAAGTTAGATATATATATATAAAAATTGATGGAAATTTTAAAATAAAATAATAATAAAACAGGAAGAAAATATGTCCGTGTGTTTACTTATTTTATAATTAGTAAATAATTAGATATGGAAATTGAATTAAATCCCATGTAAATACTTAGGTAAGAAGATATTAATTGAAAATGTTAACTGATAATAAATGTTGATAGTTGCTCTTTCAATTCTATTTACAGAACCATACTTGATTTATTATTAAAATTGTTAGGGCGATTTAAGATTATTTTCCGAGCCTGATGATGTGTCGATAGGCGACAAGTAGAGTTCTGTAAATACGTTTGAAGGTGTGTATATATTTATAAATTTAGAGCATACAAAACTGAGAATCCCATTCAAATTCTCGACCTCACATTGATGGGCTTGTATAAAAACAATTGCAAACGTGTTCCTGAAAATTATATATATTTAAGATAAAACAGCTACTTATCACATATATCCATGTCTATTTGTTGTCAAATAAAATTAATTATACAACCTACCTAGAAAATTATTTAATAATCCCAGAGTTGCTCTGCTTGCTTTGAAGAGATTCAATGGTAAATGTGTAAAAGCATGTCGAACAAGTCCCACGTTTCTCTCCTACGTTGAGTCTATGTACAAATATATTATAAGTGTATATGAGATTTTTCGACCTTTCTCAATGTTATAGTCAATAATTCCAAACTCTTATTGTAACTTAATGATTAGCCAATATCAGTTGCTTGTCTATGTTCATTTCTTTAACTGAAATTACTTAAGTCGTATGATAATTAATGTGCTGTAAATAGTTAATATAATAATAAATTTTATCAAATTATCAGTTTGTTCCTAATATATCTATCTTCTTTTCTTGCTTGTTTTTTCTTTTCTTCTTCGTTGTTGTCTTTTTACGAGTTATAGCCTTGAATGCAGATGTCTCGAAGACAAGTTCTGTTCTTGGTTCTACCTAGTGGATTTTAGAGGAACTAATAGTTCCCTGTTTCATCACTAAAATTCATTTAGGTGTATTTTCAGTGCGGTTCCTCCCTCCCTTCATTGGGAGGAACCGCACTTATAAGGTATCGCCTCATGACACAATCTGGAACTGCCAACAAGGAAATTTCAAATTTAAAAAAAAAAAAAAAACGGTGTTCAAATTTGTATCTATATATATATTTTCACGAGTTATCAAAACCTATCACTAAATCCTTATATTTCGTTACTAATGTCACTAGGGATACGAACGGAACTACGCTAAGATGATGCAGTTCCTGTGAGTCGGACTTTGTTTACTTCATATGGCTGGAAGACGAGCAATGACCTTTATCTATCGAGATGTACCTCGCCCTTCTCTGCAGTTGTTTTTAACTTTCATTCTCTTCGTTTTTGGAATATTTTTCAAGGAATCCAAAGTAACATTGTATTCATTTCCCTTTTTCAAACAGTACCAAACACTCAAAAAGAATTAAATTAAAAAGTGTATAGTTTCTAAGCAATGGGGAACTCATGTAAATTTTTAAATAACAATTATATGAATATTTTAAATAGTGCAAATATTTTTACCTCTGCTAGCGCCGGTCCACAGCCCGGATCAAAAAGAAGGAAGGGGAAATAAATTTACAACACTGAGAAAAGTATGCGGGAGTTTATTGAAAAAAGTCTACTTGGGACAAGTATTGCATTGCGAGCTTAACGTATCAGGTAACAGGAAGTGGTCAAAATGGTGGACTGAGGGAATTAAGGGCTTGGTAAAACAAAAGAAAAATGCATGGAAAGCTTATTTGCAAGATGGAACACCAGAGAGGTTAAGTCTATATATCTCAGCTAGAAATGATTGCAAAGCCAAAGGACGTCGAGCAAAAAAAAAAAAAGTCTTGGGAGAAGTTCGGATGAAGACTGGACGAAGACCACCAAGATAGCATTAAGCAATTTTGGCGAAAAGTAAAATCTCTCAGGGAAAAGCGAAGTAAGCCAATGAGAAACATCAAAGATGCAAGGGGTATGATTATTTTAGAAGAAGCCCATATCCTGAAAGATGGAAGGGATTTTATGAAGGGCAGTTTTCAAGGGATGCCAAGGATACAGAGGATTCCCTGCGTCCTTGTAGAGATGAGGCATGTCAAGAGCGCCTAGATGAAGACGAGTTGGTAGAAGTAGGCAAAGCAGCTGGTAGGGATGGCGCATAGCTCTGGAACTGATCAAATATGGGGGCTAAGAGCTTGTCAAAGTGCTTCTGCAACTTTTCCGACTAATTTGGGATTCAAAGAAAATCCCTAGAGACTGGGAATTTAGTGTAATTATCTCTATCCACAAAAAGGCAGCGCCACTGAATGTGAAAACTATCGGCCTATAAGCTTGCTTTCCGTCTTTATACCAGCATATTGGAAGAGCGACTGAGGATACTGGTAAAAGATAAAATAGACGATGAACAGGCAGGATTTTGTCCTGGAAAGCAGACACAGGACCACATTTTTGTCCTTAGAAGCTTAGCAGAAAAGGCATGGGACAGAGACTTAAAGGCAGCATTTGACTCTGCCCTAAAACGAAATATGGGGAAGCATTGGCAGCCAAAGATATTCCAGGGGATCTGACCTCAGCCATAAAGTCGATTTACCGTGATGGAAAGGGATTTGTGCGGATCAATGGAAGAGAATTGGAGGCATTCTTCATAGAAAGAGGCGTGAGACAGGGAGATAGTCAGAGTCCTTTCCTGTTCATTATCTTTAAGGATGAGATCCGGAAAATATGCAAACGCCGGACAGCCAATGGAAAATGGAATTTAAAAACCAGTCTAGTGAAAAGCATTTTTTATGCCGATGGCATTGTTCTAATAACTGCCTTATGAGGGGAAATCTTGGATGCTCTAATAGAATGGGAATAAGAGCTATGCCGAAAAGGAATGGTTATTAACACCTCTAAAAGCAAGTTCTTAGTTCTGTCCGAGAAGAACAACAAGACGTTCATCTAATCTGCAATGGGGAGGAATTAGAAGTTGTGCCGGAGTTCACTTACTTAGGGACTGTAATAAGTTCTTTTGGCAATATTGACCCAGAAATATATCTCACAGAATTTCAAAAGCCGATCAAGTTTATTACCAGATCTGTAATAGTATCAGATCGTCCCATAAGTATTGCCGGTGGACTGAATGTGTAGATCCAAGTATTTCTGCTAGCTCTTCGACTGTTACAACAGGATTTTCTTTTGCAGTAGCCTGCAGGAGTTCATTGTCAAGCTCTGTTGGTCGACCTGTACGAGGCGCATCTTCAAGCTTGTGGTTTCCCGTTCGAAATCGTTCAAACCACCACTACACTTGTCACTCACTAATGAAATTTTTGCTATATATTTCTACGAGTTTTCGATAAGTTAAAGCAGCATTTTTTCCTTTATCATGTGGCGTAAGAGGTGTCCTAATTAAAACCCGACATCAGTTATGCGATGACCTGATATAATCAGCCACCGAGAAGTCAGTTTGGTGACTAAAATGCACATATAGAACAAATCTATCTTCCAATCCTAACTTATGACAGTGAAAGTTTGGTAGTGCTTGATAAGCAAGCCAGCTGCATTACTGCTGCCGAAATGAAGTTTCTGGGAAGAATGGTTAGAATGACAAGAAGAGATTGTGTCAGAAATGAAAGAACAGTTTGAAGTGACAGAACTAAGGAACAGACTCGAATTGAGGGTGCAGTAAAGTAGATGACAATACTCAAAATGGTGAAACTAGACCAAATAGTCGGAGAGCTGGTAACGCACTTTTCATGAAGTTTTTTATGCACCTTGAAATTTTGCTATAATGTACCTCTTTGGTAGATAAGAAGGTAAGTATGTGTTGGCTAGACATACCATGGAACACCAGGTACTGCGCATTGGGGAAAGGTGCAAAACAATATTCCCCAAAAATAGTGTTTTATTCAGAAGCCAACTATCATTAATGTAAAATAATTGCAAATTAAGGCAATTTTACAATGAATAATAAATAAGGCAGACACTTTTAAGGGGGTTAAAATTTAAAAAAAAAATCAAAGTACCTAGTTTTTATTTTTAATATTAAATGATGTGGTTTATTCACGCTGTGATTTAAACAGCGTCTTCAATAAACATATTTGAAAATAATTACAAAAGGGCAGACACTTTTGTGGGGTTTAATTATCAGGAAACATGAAAATAAATGTTGCCTTTGATGGAGTGCAATAAACTGCTTGTAACCGTAAGAGTGAATGACTCACCACAACAGTTGTGGTTGTTCTCTGTGCTCTCATTGGTTCTTGCTCACATGATCTTGTACAGCTGTTCCGGTTTAAATAGCAGCGTGAATAAAACACTCATTTAATATTAGAATAAAAACAATTTAGTTTTTTTTTACATGTTATCCCCTTAAAAGTCTCAGCCTTATTTATTTTTCATTGTAAAATTGTCATAATTTTACATTAAAGATAGTTAGCTTCTGAATACAACTCTATTTTTGCACCTTTCCCCTATGCACAGTACCTGGTTTTAGCACTTTCCTCCGAAGGAAAGTAGCTATTGAGGTTGGACTCATGACGGAATTTTTGAAAAATTTCTTCAAATCTTTATCGATCCTACCTAGTAGACACCGAAAATGACCCCCGTTAAAATTTATATATATATATATATATATATATATATATATATATAATATATATGTGTTGTTCATTCGGCATCTGTCTCCAGCGGTCTTGCTCCTCCTGTCATCGTAATATTTCGCCGGATTCCTCTCCGGCTTCTTCAGGCATTGTGTACGTCGAAGGAGGTAGGAAACGATGAGAGACGTACCCAGCCTTTAGGGCCTCCAACAATCTCTCACCTATCCACCCTCCCGCCGACACAAAGGTGCGGATGTCCCCGCAAGCCCCCGCACATACGCCTCCTCTCGTATGTCGCAAGCTTGCGGACACATCCCCGGGAAAGGAATACCTACTTCTCTAACTTCAACCCCGGGACAGTCAGTCACCAGAAACCTGGGCAGACTGGCCCAGAGTATCTAACACACGCCACTACGTCAGTAACCGGCGAAGCCTGAATGGCCCCCGGCCACCAACCCAACCCGTAGTACCATTTTAGGACTTAGTCCATCTGGTCTTGAATGGTCACAGACCCGGAGAACGTTCTCTCCTACGGTTCCCCTATCCATAGGGAACCAGGGGGGACTAACCCTGGCTCCCCATAGAGAGGGAGGGATCCGTACCCTCCTCTTGCTCCGCAGGACTCATTCACTCCCAGCCACACACAACACTCACACACCTATCACTCTCCACTTACTCTCCCAATCGAACCACACCCGCCCTTCTCCTCTCAGCCTCTTCCATTCTTCCAATCACACCATTCACAAACTCACAGAAGTACTCATACCCAGCTTCACTCAGACACCCACTCATACCACTCTCAACCCCCACTCCCCCCAGCCTTTCATACAACACACATCTCTCTCTTTCATACAACATACACTCGAACACAACATGCCTAGCACTCTCCTCCTCTTCCATACCACAATCACACCAGGCGCTCTCACACAGGCCGAAGCCGAACAGTTTTCCTCTGAAACAACCATGTCCACTGAGCGCCTGACACACACGCTGGTCGACTCGCATCCATCCCATCCTCATTCTCTCTTCCACACTCGCAACCCACTCATGCGTCCATCTTCCATTCACAGATTCATCCCACCTCCTCTGCCATTCACACAGACATACATCCCTCAACACACTCCTCATTCTCACACCCACAATCTCCCTGCCTCTCCACTCTACTCTACCAGTGCTCCTCAACTTGTAGGCCGCCCACCTCCTCTCGACCTCCAAGTCCACGGGCCACTTTCCGGCGAGCACCTCCAAGGCGTCCGTGGACACTGTTCTGTACGCCTTGGTCGTCCTAAGTAGTATTCTTCTTTGTCCCATTCTTAGTTTCCTCCGTGTGAACACATTCAACTTGTCCCCCCATGCTCCAGCTCCATAGCATATAATCGCCAACACCAGCCCATTATACAACACATTCATCCATCCCATCCTCACACCTTTCACACTCGCATACATCCCAAGCACTCTCCCAAACATGTCCACTGCCCTATCACACACAACACTCACATGCCGCCCGATTCTCATTTGCTCTTCCCACAGCACACCGAGGTACCTCACACTCTTCACACATCTCAACACACTCTCACGCACAAACACTCTCGCATCCCTCTTAAAACATCCTTTCAGCATCATACACACCGTCTTCTCCGCCGACAACACCATCTTATACTCGTCCATCCATTCCACAATCATACTCACAGCCACACTTGCCTTTCTCTCTAACTCACTCCTCGACTCACCCTTCACAAGCACAACACCATCATCCGCAAACGCAATCATATCGATGCCGCTATCATTCACTCTTCTCACACATCCATCAAACACAACCTACCATACTTGCGGTCCCAAGACCGACCCTTGCGGACAACCCATATTCACACCCTTTCTCACGACACCCACACCCACATTCATCTCAACCATTCTTCCTGATAAATAATCCTTTATTAGCTCATACCCTTCCTTGCACACATTCCTTTCACGCAAACACCTCAATACACTGGGCCACCACACTCTATCAAAGGCACCACTCACATCTAGGAACACACCCATAACATATTTGCAATCACTCGTCTCAATCACTCTCCTCACCTCATTCATTGCATCTTCCGTACTAGTCCCTCTCATAAACCCATACTGCCTCTCATGCACACTCTCATAAAACAGCCACTCAAGCTTTCTTACCATCAATCGCTCCAGCACTTTGCCCATCACGGGTAACAGGCAAATCGGTCTGTACGACTTCACATTCGCCGGGTCTTTGTCTTCCGCCTTCAACAAGGCCCTCACCACTCCCCTCTTCCAGCGGTTGGGGAAGACTCTGAACTTTACACAAAGTCCATACAGCCTTGGCAGAACTCTTCTCAGTACCTCCCAGCCTTCCTTTAGCATCTCCACACACACCCCATCCATACCAGGAGCCTTACCATTCTTCCCCTCCCACACAACCTCTCTCACATCCCTTTCACTCACCATCCACCTCTCACCAAACACCGGACGGAACCTCTCATTCTCCCTCCTCACACGATCATGCACCATCTCATTCTCTCCCTCCACACAATCATCCAACACCAACCCATTCAGCAATCTCCATGCACTCTCCTCCCAGTCAATCACTCCCTCATTCTCACCAATCATACCCATCACTCGCTCTGGTGCAGCCTTACCAACTCCCATCTTGTACAACAGGTTCCAGGGGCCCGCCTCCTCCTGCTGCTTCACAAAGTCCTCCCAACTCTCTCTCTTCGCCCTCTTTATACTCTTCTTGTACCTCGTCCGCTCCCTGACGAACTCCAGTCTCTTAACCAGCTGCACCTCACAATCACTCTCTCTCTGCCATTCCCTTCTCAATCTCGCCACATTCAACTCCTCCGACCACCAGCCCACACATTTCATCCTCCTCACACCCCTCGGTATCGCCTTCCTTGCACAACTCAACAACCACTCTTCCACTCTCCCAGCCATTCTCACAACATCATACCTACTCGATACTCTAAAATTTGCAACCTCATCCACTCTCTCACCCAAGCACTCCCTGAACTTCCCCCAATCAGCCTTCCGCAAGCGGAACCTCGCTCTCTCAACACTCAACCATTCCATTCTCCCTCGCCTTTCACTCACCACTTCAAACCCAATCACTCTGTGCGCACTGGAAGTCCAGCTATCATACACCCTCCACCCATTCACTCTTCCATACAGGCTCGGCGATACCACACTCACATCAATGAAACTGGACCCTCGAGAACTACTAAACGTCGGTACCAGTCCATCATTTAACAACATCCATCCAAGTTCATCCACACAGTCTTGCACCGCCACACCTCTCTCGTTCAACACCTCACCACCCCACCTGGGATTCCTCGCATTCACATCCGCACACACAATTACGTCCTTTCCTCTCAACACTCTCCCAATCATCCTCAACCTCTCCAAGTACCCATCGATCTCCTCCGACGGCTGGAAGTACATGCTCGCCAGGTAAACCACTGCGGCTCTTGACACCAACTGTACAACCACACAGTGCTCGGTACACAATGAGCCAATCTTCAGCACTCCAACCCTGGGATCCAGCACCACAACAGCCGCCCAGGATCTCTCATTCACACCACTCCCAACAATCACTCTAGCACCCATACCAAAGCCCGCCACCTTTCCGTCCGCTTTCACCCAAGGCTCCTGCAACGCAACCACACTCACACCCTCATTCACACACTTCTCCCTCAACTCAGCTGTAGCCGCCGTCGCTCGGTCCAAGTTTAGCTGGACTATCTTCAGCTTACTCATACTGAGTATTGCGCTCTAGCGTCCTCTTCTCCATCTGGTAGACTGGACAGCCCTTCCAGTTGACTGAGTGCTTGGACTCCTTAAAATTATACCTCCTGCAATTAGCGCAGTCCAGCCCCTCTCTCTTCACCTTCTTACCACATGCTACCTCGTGATGGCCATCACACCCACACCATCCACACGTCAGTCTCGCATCACACATACTACCTGCATGCCCAAACCTATGACACTTCCCACACTTGCGAACATCCAAATACTCAAACACCCTACATGCTCTCACACCAATATACAACCTCCCTACCACAGTCATCCTCTGAAACACTCTGGGACTCACTCGCACGACCCAGTCCACGCTCTCACTCTTTCTCTCACCAGTCTCTCTCCTCCTCATAACGAACTCCGGCACCCACTCTCTCTTGCACTCCTCCTCAGTCATGCCAACAAACACCCCCTCGTTCCTCATCCTCACACATCCCAACAATTCACTCTTCTTAATGCACTCATCCACTCCCAAAACTTTCACACGCGGCATCCTCCATCCATCCTGCCCATCCACAATCAAACCTCTCTCTCTCAGCCTAGCATTCGTCTTCAGTCTCTCCACATCCGTCGCATCATGCACCTCCACTACATAATTCCTCCCACGCCTCAGCAATCCACGCACCCTCACGTCACCCTCTTTCACACCCAAACATTCAACAACATCCTTCCTCGTCACACCCCTCTCATCCTTCGGTACCTCCAGAATCACTCTCGGTCCTCTCACAACCTTCCCCTTTCGCACCACTGTGGACCACGATTCTCTCACTCGCTCATCCACATCCATAAAAGTCACATTCGCCTCATCTCTCGCTCTCGCAACCACACTCTCTCTCACCGCCTTATCCACAACCTCAGCCACACGCTCATTTACTTCCACATCATTCACACGACTCGCTACCCCCCTCAAGACATTTTCCTCCAGTGGCAACACCGTCTTATGGACCTCCGCGACTCTTACATAAACCCTGTCCATATTCTCCTTCACCTCATCCATGAAGCTCCTGGCCACTCCTATTTCTCCCTTTACAGTCTGCATGTCCGCAGCCAGCCTGCTCCCACTCTCCTTCACAGCCTTGCCAATCCCTTTTAGCTCCTCGCTCCTCTCCGTTTCATAGACAGATATAGTGTCAAAGGCTCCGCCACTTCAGTTTTCACCTTTTCAAGCGCCTCCGCGCACTCCCTCTGCACCCTCTCAATCGCCCTCTCACCAGCCTCACGGGCCTCCCTGGCAACTGCCTCCACCATCTCCTTCCCCCACTCCACGTCCATCAGCGACTTGAGCCTCTTTTCCACCTGATAGACCCGCTGCGCCATCCGACTTACCTTAAAGTACTCAGCCTCCATCCTCTTGAAGGCCTCCTGAATCTTTACAAAGCGGGCCCCAAAGTACCCTTCGTGCTTCGAACTGAAGTTCCTACCTATGTAGCCCTTCATCTCCTCCATCGCCAACTCTGCGTCCCCCCGCAACTCCTCTACCATCTCCTTCGCAGACTCCTCCGGAGAGCTCTCAGACCTTGTCCGCCTCCTCTTACTTCTACCCGACAGCTGCCTCTGCCTCGGCGTCGAAAAACTCCCCGCTCCCACTCCACTGAACTCCCGCTGCACCTCCTCGCCAGCTCCACCTTCCTGCATCACCACGCCCGTAGGCGTACTCCCCTCTCCCTCATTTAATAAATTTTGAATTGTATGCTCCATAACTAGTTTAATTCCCACGACCGCAAGAGGCTCGCTTCCCCGGGCATGCCCGACGCATACGCGCCTAGCGAGTTCCCCCGCTAAGGGTCGCTATGCCTCCGTGTGGGGATGATGGTCAACCCACGGTGAGGCTCCAGGGTCCTACTACCAAGGCCTCAGACCTCCCACGCTCCGACAACGTGGGCACCCCTTGCGGCGCCTGCCAGGCGGGGGAAGTAACAGCGCGCTTGGTTAGGGTTCCACCATCGCTACTGCACTCCAGCCCAAATTTAACACTACCATTCGTTTATCCAGAATCATTTGCCGTGTCCAGTCCAGTCGTTACCAAAAACTCCATCAGCACGTCGTCAGATATATTCCACAAGTCCAAATCATATCCATTTAAACACGCCAAGTTATAACCATGAAGTCCATCCAGCACTCACACATTCATTCAACACATACACCCCCCAACCAAGCACCCATCCAAACGTCGACCTTCATTCACTCCCTTATGTTTTAATAAGCAATAGCTCATGCATACTATTCTCTCATACCGACCACCACTGGTCCTCACACAACCCATCCACGCCCACAAAGCACACTCACATCCCGCCAAAATACACAAACACACCCACAATCTCTCCCCACAAGCTTCCAACCAACCATATACCTTTTTCGGACTTAGCGAGAAAAAGGGCCAAAAGGCAAAATAATATAAAGATAAGGAAAAAGATAATAAAAATGAAAGGAAAAATGATAAGAAAATAAGAGATAAGAAAATGGAAAAATAAAATAAAATAACAAAATTTAAATTATAAGTATGCCCGCTAAGTCTGAACTTACATACATCATGTGCAACAGTACTTCTTCATTCAGACAGACACACACGCTAACCTACCTAACTCATTGCGGGTCGGTCCCCCACGGTAAACCGGGGGACATTCCCTCTAAACTCCCTTGCACACACAGTCACAGACACCTGCGGAGCAAGAGTTGCCAAGCTGTCCGGGAAGGCATAAAGCCCCTGGGCTACATATCTGCAGCCCGTTCCACTATCCGCAACCTGTGGACCCGCCTGGTTGCGCATGGCGACGCACTCTCAGTACCAAGGTTGGAACTGGTTTACCCAGTCCTCCCAAGGACGAGAATAGTACTGAATTGTTCTCTGAGAGTCAAGTAGTACTGAATTGTTCTATTGAAGTTGGCTGGCTTCTTCAGGCAATCATTCATCCTTGCTGGTTGGTAAGGGAATGAGCTCGTCAGCGGTTTGGGCCCTTCTTATCCTTCTTGGTCGGAGACTATGCGAGCCAATGAACTGGGGAGGCTCTGGGCCAATCGGGTTCCGTCTGTCTATGTTAACTTCCTCGGTCGTCCGTTCGGGGCGCTGGTGGTCCTGTATGAGTGGGTTATCTCCAGTCTTCTTCAGGATGGCCCGCCAGGTGCTGGAGAGGATGAGTCCTTCTTCTCTATTGAAGTTGGCTGGATTTTTGTGGATCTCAATCGCCTCTCTGATGAGTCTCCTGTTCAGCGTGTCTTCCTTAGCCAGGGTCTTGGCTTGATCAAACAGGACTTGTCTGGGGCACTCTTCTCCATGTGTTGCCACCGCAGAAGTTTTGGTGCGTCCCAGCCTGTAGTCTGCAGCGTGTTGCGCGATCCGAGTGGCGCGACCTTCTTCCCTGTCTGTCCTATATACACTTTCCCGCAGTCACATGGTAGAAGATATACTCCCTGGTCTTGCAACCGCTGCTTGTCCTTGCTTTTGCTCAGCCAATCCCCGATTTTGTGCAGCGGCTTGTAGGCGACCTCCATATCCTGTTTCCTAAATAGTCTGCCTAGCTTCTCGCTGACCCCGCTGACATACGGTAGGGTAATTCTGCTTCTAGTTTGTGTTTCCCTCCGGTTACTCTCATCACGGTGGCGATTTTCCACCATCCTTATCGTTCGGGCCAACTTCTTCCTATCGTATCCATTCCCGGCTAAGTCGTCCGTCAGTTGACTCAGTTCTGATCTTAGGAGTGATTCGTTACTGCACAGAGTTATAGCTCTGTGTGTCAGTGTCTTAACCACTCCCATTTTTTGTGCCGTGTGGTGGTGAGAATCGGCGTGGAGGTATCTTCCTGTGGCCGTGGGTTTTCTGTATACAGTGTGCTCCAGTTCACCGTTGGTTCCTTTCATGATCAGGAGGTCCAGGAAAGGCAATCTGCCATCCTTCTCTTCTTCGATGGTAAATCCGATGGCCGGGTGCAAATTGTTCATTAGATGGAGGAATTTTTTGAGTTCCTCTGCACCATGTTGCCAGATTGCGAAGACATCGTCCACGTATCGTAGCCAAAGCTTCGGTTTGTGTTCGCTGCCCTCGATCAGTCGCCTTTCGAAGTCCTCCATGAAAATGTCAGCCACAACTGGTGATAGGGGACTACCCATGGCCACTCCATCCTTCTGCTTATAGATGATTCCCTTGTACTGGAAGTAGCAGGAAGTTAGAACTAGTTCAGCTAGTTCCATCATCCCTCCCTCCAAGAATTTATTGTCTTTGATGATCTGGGTAGCATCTTTAGCATCTTGGGCCGTCACTGACAGATGCCAGTGTATGTATACTCCCAAGTAGTTGATCTTGGTGGACAACTTGTTCCGCTGGCCCCTGACCTCGAAATGCGAGGGCAGGGCCCCTCGGAGTTTGCCTCCCTTGTTCGCCTGGAAGGAGCATACCACGGCATCCGTCTTGGACGGATTGACGTCTATTCCTGCTTCTCCAAGCGCGTCTACGACGGTTTCACAAGCAGACTGAACCCTCTTAAGGGCTACTCCGGCGTTGAAGCTGGAGGAGTAGACGCCAATGTCGTCAGCGTAGGCTGCTAAGGCGACATGAGGGAACTGCATCCTCACGATGTGGGCGGTGTAGATGGTGAACAGCACTGGACCCAACACCGAACCCTGGGGGACTCCACACGTAGACGGTCGACTGCTGGATACATCACCACCAATCCTGACGGAGAACGTTCTTCCTGACAAGTAGCTCTCAAGAATCTTGAAGAGTTGTGCCGGGAATCCGTAGCACCGCAGCTGATACAGAAGCAGTTGGTGGGATACGCAGTCGAACGCCTGTGTGCAGTCCAGGGAGATAAAAGCCGTCGCTCTGTTCTTGTTGAGCTCGGCGGACACGGTGTTCTGGAGCTTGGCGACGTGGTGGTCACAGGAGAGCCCGGGCCGAAAGCCAGGCTGTTCCGGGGGATCACGTTCGCCTCCGTGCAGTGCTTTAACACATGAGAAAGGATCAACTTTTCGAAGATCTTGCTCATGTGGCTCAGCAGGCTTATCGGCCGGTAGTGCTCGGGCTTGTCTCCTGGCTTCTTAGGTTTGCGAAGAGGGACCACCACGGCGTGCTTCCATGCCTCGGGGAAGTGTCCAGTGCGGTAGGCAGCGTTGAAGGTTGAAGCGTTGAAGACTCGGTATTCGTAGTGGTAATCTACAGGTAAATATGTGTTGTAAAAATAAACTAAATCGGTTCATTAAAAGGGGGGGGGGGTTTACTCCGGACCCAAATTCCTAATATACTCATACCAGTCGTAATTTCTGCTGTATTGTAACGAAACGCGGTATTCGTCGTGGGTAACTCATGAGAAAGAAGTGTTGTAAAAATGAGCTGAATCGGTCAATCGGAAAGGGGGGTTTACTTTGTAATATACTTCAATAGAAAAGCCTGCCAGACATAGGTTCACAAAGCCGCCGCAAGGAGCGCTTTCTACCACTAGAGTGACTGTATCCTGTTCCTTCGTTAGATCAAAATACGATAATATGAGGATTTTGTATTTATTACGTAGTGTATTAGGTACCATGTGTAAACACAACTCTGGAAGCAAATTAATAATTTATCAGTTACTGATTACAAAATTAAAAGAGAACTATTCATGTTTTTATTTTATTTATGTAGGATATTTTAAGCAAATTGTTCTGGAAAGCAGTCTACACTACCCAAATTCTGAGGAAAGTGCTTAGTTATGCAGCTCCTGCGTGACGGACTTTTTTACAATAAGTCTAGCCAACACATAAATACCTAAGAAGTACATTATAGCAAAATTTCAAGGTGCATAAAACACCTCATGAAGTGTGCGGTTACCAGCTCTTGGACTGAAAAATGTAGTTCAATTCTGCCAACCGCATGTTTCTATCTGTTTTTGTTTCAGATATATGCTGTTCTAAAGGTTATTTAGAAAAAAACAAAAAACTATTTGTTAGCAGAAAAGCTCTAATTTTCTCTGCTTGTAGTTAGCGACAAATGTTTGAGAATCGCTACTCTTCCAAAAAAATATTTTACAAACTACTAAATCTCACAGAAGTGGCATTTTGCGACCTTATCAGAAATAAATGCAAATTATTCTTGATGAAATTGATATTTGATGATTTCAGTAAATCTTACATTAAAGTTGGATACAAAAAAGGGAATTGCTTCAAAAATTATTATTACTATTAAGTTGCTAAAATAGGCACCTCATTACAGAGCACACTGACGACTCCCCTGACTGGTCGTCACCGCTCATGTAGCCCCTCCAATCTCATCATGATTAGCTCTCATATCCACAAATGATTCCCGAATCCTTGCAGTCAGTTGGTTTATGTCGTAAATAGATACTTTTTACATTTCACCACAAATAAAAATCAAGTGTCATGAAATGAGGGGTTCGGGCCAGCCAATGCACAGGGCCAAATCTTTCAATCTTAACAAAACTTTAATGTAAGACTAACTAAAATCATTGAATATCAATTTCAGCAAGAATAATTTTCATTTATTTCTGATAATATCTCGAAAATGAACATAATATTACTTACATTTATCTGATGTTTTTTCACTCTAGAATTCCAATTCCATTATGAAATTGAGTGATAACCTCAGTTCTGAGTATACCGTTCGAAAGCCGATTAAATCTTACAACTTTTGCAAGATTCGGCAGCCTGCAAGACTCTTTTTGGAAGAGAAGTGATTTTCAAAAGTTGTCGCTAACCAGGAGCTTTTATTAATTTCTAGTTTTTTAATTGATATTGCGGTTTGAAAGAGATAGTTGTGAACATTGAATGTGCTATAGCCTTAAGAAAATTTAATGCTGATTTAAAAAATGTAATGAAACATTGAAGAAAAAAAAATGTGTTCAAGCAGAGAAAATTGGAATTGTATTAAAAAAAAAAGTCCGACTCGCAGGAACTGCGTCATCTTAGCGCGGTTCCAGTTTTTTTTTTTTTTTTTTTTTTTTTTTTTTTTTTTTTTTTTTTTTTTTTTTACGGCACATCTACATCTAGGTCATTAGCGCCGACATCCAGGGTGTAGCGAGGAATTTCACCAGCGAGCCGTGGGATGATAAAATTCCTGCCGGAGGTTGGGAATCGAACCCACCATCTCCCGCTTATGAATCCAAGGCGCTAGCCATTAGACCACGGGAGACCCCGGTTCCTTTTCATATCCCTATTCTCATTTGAAAAGCATAGAATAGAAACAGATAATATTTCCCTCGGCCTTTGTTCAAAGGGTTTTATGGCTGGCTATACCTGGGGTCAGGTCCGCAAGACCCTAGAATCCTCTTCTACCGATACTTCATTTCATACGTTTCAATGAATTGGAAAATATCAAATATTTTCACACATTCCTGTGTTCTTTTACTATAGTAATAATTCTACAGATAAAATCAATTAAAAAATAAAATAAAAAAACCAACAGCATAAAGGCAATTGAAAATATTCAAAAGACGTCAACGAATCTTTTTCTCTTGGCAAGCTATATTTCTAACAATGAATTGTTTTTCTTATTTTGCCTAATCTGTTTTATTGTAAAATACATTATCCAACTATAAGCAATTAAAATATAACAAGGAATAAAAACAGACAAAAAGAACAGTTCGAATAAGCAAAATCAATTACTTTAATGTTTTAAGCACTTATTTCTCCGATTGACATCGCCTAATCAAAACTTTCATCAGAACCTTTTTTGTAGAGCATTTAGTAAGCTTTCTAATGGTATTCTTTCGTTTACCAAATTCTTAACCTTTTTCGAGATATTAAGGAAAATATACAAAGTTACCAAAACTTTTTATGTCTGTTAATAAAATATTTTATTCTAGCCCTTCCTTAACTCCAAACGTAACCAAAATTTCAACATATTAGTTTTAATGAAAGTAGAACATGCAGAAAATGTTTCAACTGAATCCCATGATTCTAAGTACCCAAACCAAAAACGGTATTCAAAAACTTTTTTCCAATTTTCTCGAAAACGGTTAAAGCTATCGCCTTGAAAATGATTTCATTCGTTTTCCTAGCCCAAGAAGCCTATAAAAAGAGTACTTACAAGCTTATGAACTCAAAAACGTAAGCGTTACGATTTTTTCTGCGCGAATTTCGCCCCAAACTCCATCTTCCAGTAGGCGGATTTTGCTGGTTAACGAACTTGACCTTTCATATTGGACGACTGATTTTTGTACCAAATTTCATCAAAATCGGACCATTCGTCTTCGAGCTAGAGAGCGAACAGACAAATATATATATATATATATATATATATATATATATATATATATATTGTAATGATTAATTACTATAAAAAAAATGATTGCACCTCGTTGGGTCGCCAATAACTGTTAAGATTAATTATTTTAATAAAAAGAATGAAAAAATTGAAATTACATTTATTATATGAATTTAACTTAATCTCAGGGATCAAAGTTCCGAGTGAATGAACGATATCATATTGGTTCTTAGACAATTCCGAAATACAAAACAATATTAAACTACACACAAACAACAATAAAATAATCGACAACTACAAAAAAAACAATTTTTACCTCTAAATCAATCCGCTTCCAACAAAACCTCAATACACTCAGTATTCCTTGGAGGAGAGCTCTGCCTTCGACCAACGCTGAGAATCAACAGACTTCTTCTTCAATACAAGGCTGCTGTAATTTAATGAGGACAGACCCCAGCTCCTCATTCCATGAATGTTGGGAATAGACTCCTTCTTCTCCCTATGACTGCTGAGACTAGAGTGACGCCATTCGAGCGAGAAACTTTGGCTTCCCTTTTTCCAACTTCCGCAGTTTGCCGGATTATATATAAAGATAACAATTATGTTTTTTGCAATACCAAATAATTAATTTATTGTTATCTGAATGTACATTTAATATGTGCATATTGTACATCAGTATTGTCCAAAAATATTATTAATTTTGATCGTATATAATACGATGTTATTTGTATATCTGGTTTGTGATTTGCGCGGGCTTTTCAAAATATCGATGGTTATTTGAATTTAAAAATATTTTCGTGAATGTAATATATCATTACATTTGCACTCCTGTATAAAAAAAAAAATTTTTAAAAAAAATGTTTTTAGTCCGGTATAAAAGATAAATTTAAAATTGAAATTTTTTAATTTGGAGTTTCGGAATACAGAATATTGTCAAATGTATTACATTATTTTTAAATTTTTATAGCTTACTTCGTTTCATAATTTTTAATTATTTTGATTATATGAATATAGTATTTTATTATTATACTTATTTTAAATTTTTATTATGATTATCAAATTTATTTTAGGTTAAACAAATGATTTTTATATAATACTACCATTTTTATTTAATTTATATCAATTTTACAAATTATCAACATTTCTTTTAGTCTAAACAAACACAATTTCAAAATTTCTACTAATTTTTAATTATTATTTTTATCAATTTAGTCTTATATTAATATAAATCTTATTGTACTAAAAAATGCTAAACTAATAATTTTTATAAAAACACACTAATCTAATAGGTACTAATTTTAAATTTTTTCATGAATTTATTCCTGGTCGTTAATATTTTCTTTGCAGCAGTCCAATTTCTTTCTATAAAAGTGTTTTATTCTTTTCCTTGGAGGCCGATTTAGCTTTGAATTTTTTTCTATTCCAAGTTGTCTTTTATATTTATAAAGAATTTTTATTTTATTTCCAAATTTGACATTCAAAATCTTTAAATTATTATTATTATTAATAGTTCTATTCAGTTTCTTCATTGGTATATTTCCACTTCTTTTATTATAACTCTTTTCATTTATTTTGAATTTATAGTTATCAGATAATTTTTCAATTTTCTTTTGTTTCATCATTTTGTTTATAAATTTTGTACTTATTTTATTTTTGAAATTATCATTTATTAGCGTATTATTAATTATTTCATTTGCACCCCCACTATCATTATTCAATTCAGTTAATATTTTTTCTTGAACTGTACTATCTTCATTCATTAAACAATAATAGTCATTTTTATCTTCAATCAATATTTTATCTTTTAATATTTGGTCATTACTACTATCATTAATATTTAAACTGTATTTTATAGTTTCATTTAAATTGTCATTATTTATTAATGTATCGTCATTTCCGGCATTTTTAATTAAATTTTCATTATTATTTTCATTAACCTCAATAACCTCTTCACCACTTATATTATTTTTATTAAAAAAGTTATCATTCGATTTTTCCAACTCCATCGTCTCTTCATTCCGATTTTTACCCATATTATTTAAAGCATTACATAAATCGTCCAATTTTTTATTACTTTTACTTAATTCGAACTTTATTTCTTGATTTATTTCATGCTTAATATTGCAAATACTCTTACTTAAATCGAATTTCAGTTGTTCTAATAATAACCTCATCATTTCTTCTAAGCCTTGAGGATGCACCTCATTATCCCTTTCGGAAGTACGGTCATTGGATAGAATTTCAGTTGCTAAGGAACCCGCCGGTTCTCTGAATGCTATTGCATCATCCTCCTGCAATTCATTTTCACGTGTTTCGACTATATTTATTTCTCCTGGCGTAAAAAATACGTATTCCGGTGATTCTACATTATTTTCTTCACCGTTATTTTGAAATTGTTCAATATTTACGTCAGACATTTTTATTATATATAAAAAAAAATTATTTTTAAAATTTTATTTTTAATATTTATTTACCGTTTTTAATTTTAATTCACTCGGCCGTCTACGTTGGGCGCCATTAAATTTAATGATTAATTATTATAAAAAATGAATGATTGCACCTCGTTGGGTCGCCAATAACTGTTAAGATTAATTATTTTAATAAAAAGAATGAAAAAATTGAAATTACATTTATTATATGAATTTAACTTAATCTCAGGGATCAAAGTTCCGAGTGAATGAACGATATCATATTGGTTCTTAGACAATTCCGAAATACAAAACAATATTAAACTACACACAAACAACAATAAAATAATCGACAACTACAAAAAAAACAATTTTTACCTCTAAATCAATCCGTTTCCAACAAAACGTCAATACACTCAGTATTCCTTGGAGGAGAGCTCTGCCTTCGACCAACGCTGAGAATCAACAGACTTCTTCTTCAATACAAGGCTGCTGTAATTTAATGAGGACAGACCCCAGCTCCTCATTCCATGAATGTTGGGAATAGACTCCTTCTTCTCCCTATGACTGCTGAGACTAGAGTGACGCCATTCGAGCGAGAAACTTTGGCTTCCCTTTTTCCAACTTCCGCAGTTTGCCGGATTATATATAAAGATAACAATTATGTTTTTTGCAATACCAAATAATTAATTTATTGTTATCTGAATGTACATTTAATATGTGCATATTGTACATCAGTATTGTCCAAAAATATTATTAATTTTGATCGTATATAATACGATGTTATTTGTATATCTGGTTTGTGATTTGCGCGGGCTTTTCAAAATATCGATGGTTATTTGAATTTAAAAATATTTTCGTGAATGTAATATATCATTACAATATATATATATATATATATATATATATATATATATATATATATATATATATAAATATATACATATATATATATATATACAAATTTGAACCACCGTTATTTTCGGTCTCTAGGGGTTCTGAAACGCGAAATTTTCTTGTCGGCACTTCCGGATTGTTTCATTGTATCAACCTTATAAGCGGGGTTCCTCCCTATGGGGGAGGGAGGAACCGCGCTAAAAAACACGTTTTTTGCAACGTGAACACGTTAACGTGCGATACATCCTGTATATATATGTAAAATTATTATTCTATGCCCAAATATGTCTGATACCATAAATTCATATTACCACTTTCTGAAGGAATCGAGCTATTAGCCTTAAAGAAAATGCAATGCTGATTTAAAAAATGTAATGAAACATTGAAAACAAATAGAGGACATTTGAATTGTACTACAAAAAAACATGGTTTTTATTAGACAACCTTTAGAGCAGCATAAGCCTGTAACAAAAACTGAAACGTGTGGTTGGGAGGGTTTACCTACATTTTTGGTTTAGCTTGCGCATGGTAATTTACTTGCGATACACCCATATACTCAAAATGCTGAGTAATTACTTTGTAAAACGTCGATTGATCAGAAAATCAATGCCAAGCCGAGTCCAAACTCGTTACACCTACTTCAGGGAGAGGAGATAAAAAACAACACCATAAATGAAAATAAAATTTTATTGTTAATAAAAAAATTACAATACTATTTCATTATGCAAAAAATGTTCACAAAATATTAATAAAGGAATTTACACAATAATAATTGTCTAGAATTACAACAAAAGTATACATAAAACATAGGGAGATTATACGTTTACAAATAGAACATGGAAAAATAAATAAGTCGTTCCAAACTGAAGAAAATAATTATTAAATGAAGAAATTTGATATTTATTAATAATAATGATAGATTTTTTTCAATAATAGATATTTAAAAAGGTTTTTCTATTCCAAGAAAGTATTTAGGAAGGGATATCTTAATTTGTTTTATAGGTAGAAACAAATTGGATTTTTTTTTTTTTTTAAATATATAGTACAGAACGGGCAAAGAGGCGGGCCGACTATCAGGTAAACTCGATTCAAGAGGAACTCTGGAAATTTTCTTCTACTTATAGAAGGTACATCTGTTTGAGCATTCCCTCAAAATGAGAAATTGTAATTTCTTTAACTAGGAGCGAAGGAAATGAACTAAAGTTAATTTTCAAGATGGAGATTATTCGGGCTTTGCTCAAAATAGTTAATACAAATATATTCCTAAATAAAAATGAGTTTTTCTTAATGCCAACATTGTGTGTTGAATTTGAAGGGTGCATCAAGACTAAGAGATAAGAAAGAAATTGATCCGATAAGAAGTTGCTATATCCATTCAGAGGATTCCGTTGATGTACCGAATTACATCTCTCTACTCATAGCCCACTTCAACGCTGAAAATTCAATAAAAACACATCTTCTATTTTTAATTGGAGTTAGATTAAAAATCTCCTCACTAGATAAGAAAAAAAACTACAAACACGTTTTGTCAATTTAAAAATATTGAAACTAATAATTTTGTGTTAACAATCTTTAAAAGAAAAAAAAATTGTTGAAGATAATAGAAAGTAACTATAAGAATTATGTTTGATTATGAACCCTTTCAATTATGAATAATTAAATTTTCCCCTGTTTAAAACAATCTTTACTATTAATTACTCTATTATATGCAAGTATTTATTATAAATGTCTAATCGAGAAGCCTCGGGAAAATCTCTAAATGCGCATGTATCATAACATATTTAAACAATTGCTTAGAATGTGTTTTACAATAATTCACAATATAATACCCTCTTTGATCATTACATTCAAAATAAACTATCACATTATCACTTAGTGAATTTATTTAATAAAATTCGAGAGAAAGATAATAAAATGACTTAATTGGAGATTTGATTGATCCGTTTACGTAATTCTCTTCCTTAAGTAACGAGTAAATTCTTTAGACGAAAAACATCGGATTCTTGTTCTTTATAACATCCTTGATCTCTCTTCGTTTCTGCTCGCTGGCAAGATCATCGAGGTTCAATACTTGATTCCTAAAACACAACAAATAAAGGATCTACAACATATAACAACAAATAAAGTGTAAAGCATTTCTGTGTGATTATATTAGTTGTAGTAATGTATGTATTTCCTTACCCTTCAAGCTCTGTGTAGGATCTTGCTCTGAAGGCAGCTAGATGTGCGTAGTACGTCGGTGCTGGATAAGATACAGATCTCGTACACCTAGAAACAATAACAACATTAATGAGAAAACATCTTGTGTGAGGAATCAATCAGCTCTTAGGAGAAATTACGATAAAATGATCAAAATAATTCTTTCTATCTGCGCAGAAAGAATGCATGGATAGCAACGCATTACAGCGCAAAGAGAGGATAGGAATATTGTCATCGCTGCCAGAAGAAACTCTTTCCACGGTGCCCGACAGATCCTCAACGAAGTCCAAGGTGTTTTCCCTGGGCTTTATCAATACAAACAATTCATAATTTCAGGTAAGTTGGCCTTACATCTAATGCTCCTTTGAGAAGAATGGTGAGCACGAGCCCGCCATCAGCAGTCTAGAATAATGTGGTGGAGTGAGCGTCTTGAAGGGGACAGAAACTGGAACGCTGTCATTTTTACTAAAGAGACGCATTTCTGTCTGTATAATGATTACAGAAGTCTACAGAGAACACAGAATCCATAAAATTCCCCACTTCAAACTCCATGCAGTACTGTTTGGAGAAGATAGTGTTACAGTCTGGGAGAACGAACCTCCATATTGTTGAAGGTAACCTCAAAATAGTTAATTATGCACAAGAAAGGCATGAGCAAGGCCACTTTTAACGTACTAGTTTGATACTCCAAATTTCAAGCAAAAACCTTTCTGGGCCGATGACCCATGCTTACCCGGCTACGGCCTTTAACAATATCTCTATTCATTTTTCTGCAGTTTATGTATATATATATATATATATATATATATTATTTTTGAGGTTTCTTCGCTGGGGAGAATTATTTGTGTTAATACTGCATTCTCCAGCGGTTACGCAAATAAATCGACCGCTGGAGAATGCCGTATTAACACAAATATATATATATATATATATATATATATATATATTTGAAGACAATTTTAAAATTCCAATTTGAAACAAATAGTAATGAAATGCTGAAATAAAATGAATACTTTACCTAGCGAAAAGATGGCAGAGGTAATAAGTAATCTCTCCAAGCTCTTGTTCGGACAAATCCGAGTCGTCCCAGAGTAGATGATATTTAGTTGGGCGAGCAGTTCCCTACAACATACAAATACCTACCTTTAGCTATTAGAGAAACGTTACCAACAACTCTTTTTGGACATTTTCATCTAGTTATATTTTTGAATTTAGGAATATTTATTTCATTTACATAATTTCCCAAAATATATATTGAAAAGATATAAATAAATATATATTAGAAACGGTAGAGAATGAAAAGTGATATGATATTTGAAGATAGTTAATAAAGTTATATGATGTAAGAATGAATTGGTCATACCTGGATACTCGCATGGCTCACCAAATAGAAGTTCAATTCTGTCGGATGAGTGATAGTAGAATCAACAATCGTACCAGCTGGGACGTTCTTGTTACGACCTAGGGGAGGAAACATTAAACACCACATCAGTTCGTCCAAAGATATACTCAACAATCGAATCCCCATCCTCTTCTAAAGAATAGATAACACTCTAGGCTCGAAATCATCTCATCTACGCTCAGACTTTTAATTTTATTTTTTAGCACTTTCCTCCGAAGGAAAGTACCTATTGAGGTTGCACTCATGACAGAATTTTTAAACATTTCTTCAAATCTTTATGGATCCTACCTAGTAGATACCAAAAATGACCCTCATTAAAATTTATTTATATATATATATATATATATATATATATATATATATATATATATATATATATATATATATATATATACACACTGGAGTCTCACTTATAAGAAACATTCAGTAATACGACGAGATATTCAGTTATACAAAATATCCACTTATACGAAAGCTAATTTGTCCCCCTGAAGTACTATTCAGTTATACGAAGAGGCAACACCTTTTCCACGAAATGTTTACAGTCCTACCAGCGACTTACCCCCACCAGTCTCTCTCTCACTCGTCTCAGTTCTTCCCAGTGATTCTAGTAATCCAGCCGTGTTCTATCCACTCTATCTTGTGTGATTTCCTTCGATTCCGCACTAATAACATGGCATGTACAAGTGATTCATCCCTCCTCCACTCTCTCGTTTTCAGTTCTCTATACAGTAGTAGATCTAGTAGCCGTGTTCTATTCTCCTTTCATCTTTTAAAATGGTTAAAAAAACAAGCACAACACTTTCACTTGAAGACAAAATAAAAATCCTGAATGAAGTTGATAACAACCCCAACGAAACAAAAATAGACATAGCTAATCAGTTGAAATTACCTTTGTCAATCCTTCCGACTATTGTCGATAAGAGAAAAAAAAATCGAGAATTTTATGATATGAAACTAGAAAATATAATAATGTACAACATTATTAACAACAAAATATGTACAAACAATAAAATTGTGACTTTTTTATGAAGAATTTATTTTATTTTAAAATAGCCACAAAACCTAGGAGTAGTTCTAGGAAATATTTTCCGTTCTGCCTCACATTCATATAAGCGAGACTCTACTGTATATACATAAGTCAACTACCAAAATTTGTCAACCAGGAGGAGGGAGGGGGGGGGGGGGGGGTTACTCCAGGCCCAAACTACTAATTTGCCCATACCAGCCGTAATTTTTGATGTATTGCAACAAAATTTGGTATTTGTTGTGGTAATCTAAAGGGAAAAATATGTTGTAAAAAAAAAAAACTAAATCGGTTCATTAGAAGGGGGGTTTACTCCTCATCCTAATTACTAATTTGCTCATAGCGAGCGGTTTTTCTCATGTATTTTAACAAAATATGGTATACCTTGTGCGTATCTAAAGAGAAAGATGTGTTTAAAAAATAAACTAAATTGGTTCATTAGAAGTTGGGGTTTAATCTGTATTACTCTTCTCTATTAATTATTATTACTGAATTGAATTAAGCGGGACGGGCGTTGGTTGTTGCTTCTTTCACTAGGAGTGCTGAGCATGGACACTCTTTCCGGCTTCGGCTATACATTGAGTCAGCTCTTCATTACAAATATAAAAAAGAAAAACTATTCAAGTGTAGGAAATTATTCATGAATAGTCTACACAACCCATCTTCTGAGGAATCTGCTAAGTTAAGCATCTCCTGCGTGACAGCCTTTATTTAAATGAAATCTTGGCCACTTCTTTATGTGACTAAAATCGCTGCTTTATAAATACAAAAATTCTTTCATGAGTGAAACCTCAATAGCTGGATTCCTTCGGAATGTGCTAATATGAAGTTATGATATTAGACATATTTAGGTGTAGATTGATAATGATATATATATATGTCGTTTAACGGGAAAAAAATGTCTTCAAAGAAGCATCCTAAACAATAAGAATAGAAGTGCAAATTAACTAAATATAAAAATACTCTGACACAATTTAACGTTTTGCTGCTATATATGAAAATTTCCTGAATAATTCTGCCTGTTTGCCTATTTTTAAAATTAAATAAATGTTAAGAAATTATAAAAGTTTTAAGAAGAGTTTTACCATCTGCATCCTGAGGCGCAGGAAAGAATCGAGTATGATGTCTTTTTTGTACGACTAAAAATGTTACTTGTGGTTGGTAGCCCTTTTCCAAGGAAGAACATGCATTTCGGATTGCTTGCAATTCTACATCCAAAACCTGCAAGGAGAATAATAATAAATGAAAACACTTTTTTGGAACAAGCTTTATCAGTTTTGTCATTGCTAAAGCCTATTTATGCTAAAATACAATATAATATTAAGAATTTAATAAAACAAGTAGCTCTGGGAGAGGTAGGTTAAATATTCATATCCCCCAAAAAACATAAATGTGAAATAGAGGCCAAGTTCCTGCCCCCACAAAGAAACACTCCCTTCCTCAAAAATATCCCCTCCTAAAACCCCCCAAAAACGCCTTACCATTCTACACTCCAAAAAAGTAGTATGAGTTGTGTATTAATTCAACCAAAAATATTTGCCAATACAAGAGATGATACAAGAAAGAAATGCCCAAATTCATTACTTGGAAGACCTCATAGGTACTTACTAAGAACAGTAAAGACACTTCAACTGACCTTTAAAAACAACAATAAAAATACTTATATCCAGTTACTAAAATATCACTTTCCTCAACCAGGTATATTCTTAAACTTGGCAATGTTTAGTTTTTCTCTAAAGATAATTTCGGCACAAAAAAACATTGCCAAGTTTAAGAATATACCTGGTTGAGGAAAGTGATATTTTAGTAACTGGATATAAGTATTTTTATTGTTGTTTTTAAAGGTCAGTTGAAGTGTCTTTACTGTTCTTAGTAAGTACCTATGAGGTCTTCCAAGTAATGAACTTGGGCATTTCTTTCTTGTATCATCTCTTGTATTGGCAAATATTTTTGGTTGAATTAATACACAACTCATACTACTTTTTTGGAGTGTAGAATGGTAAGGCGTTTTTGGGGGGTTTTAGGAGGGGATATTTTTGAGGGAGTGTTTCTTTGTGGGGACAGGAACTTGCCCTCTATTTCACATTTATGTTTTTTTGGGGATCTCATTACTTTTTTCTAAGTATCAAATAGAATTTAGTTGCCGCATACCTACTGGCTTTTGCACTTCATATAAAACCAGGGTCTTTGGATTCTGCATAAGGTTCTCCTTACTGCTTGATATTTGATACCAATAATCAACCTACATACATCTAATCACTAGACTAGAAAAGTTAGAAGCCCTTCTAGATGACAGTACTCTAGAGGACAAATTGATTGCTCTCTTAACTAAACTATTACACTGTAAAACACAGGAACCTTATCCCGAGGATAAAGATCACAATAGGGAAAGTGCAGAAGGCCTTCAAGAAAAATATAGGAACAAAGACGATACATTTTGGGTTTGTGATCCTAAACTTTGTAATTTAGATGGCTCGACTTTGAAAAACTTAGTATCTGCTTTGAAGTATATTATGCACTGAACCCCTACGACTTTATTTACTACATTTAAGAAAGAAGTCACAACTGTTTTTGTTAAGATGTGTCAAAAGGTTTCTTAAAACATCAAATATAGGTTCTCCTTACCAAGACGATTCATTTGATACCACACATGATGGGTTTCAGAAGAAATTATGGCATTTCGATGGAACAAAAAGTACAAAACGTCATAGGTAATATGACACTCCCGTATCAAGACCTACTTGCGTGCCAAGTTTGGTCAAAATCGGTCAAATGGTGTGAATTTGTGTAAGGAACAAACATGCAGACAGACAGCTGATATACGATTTTGACTAGCCTATGACACTACCGGGATAAAGACCGACATGTGTGTCAAATTTTGTCAAAATCGGTCAAACGGTGTGTATTTGTATAAGGAACAAAAAGACAGACAGCTGATAGACAATTTAACCTAGCCTATGATTGTCCCCGCATCAAGACCCATCTGTGTCCCAAGTTTGGTCAAACGGTACGTATTTGTAAGAGGAACAAACATGCAGACAGACAGCTGGTATACGATTTTTACAGAGCCTATATGCATCTAATTGTTTCTTAAAACATCAAATATAGGTTCTTCATACCGAGACAATTCATTTGATACCCCACATCATGGGTTTCGGACGGAATGATGGGTTTCCGAAGGAAGTACAAAACTGGAACGCCCCCGCCCCGGAAGCGGAGTCAAACCCAAATTTTCGCGATCTTTCGATTTTTCCCTTTAATAACGTCTTCATATCTATCTTCATGCAAAATTTCAAGTCTCTAGCATCATGGGAAGTGCCTAATAATTTTGATGAGTGAGTGAGTGAGTCCTATAAATCCCGATTTTCGATCGCTTATATCTCAGAAACTATTCGATGTAGAATTATGAAAATTTTCAGTTTTAATGACATCTAGTAGTATAATACCTGTGTAAAATTTCATAACTTTATCTTTACCTGGTTGAAAGTTATGAGAGGGTAAAAATCGGCTCTAAGACCGCCTGTAATATACACACAGTATGCTTAGGCCGGAACTTGGCATGGCGCACTACCGTGCGCCTAGAACTGCGGGCACCTCCTAGTATGTAATCATGGTGACTATTACTTTTGTGAGAGCTAATTTCAGGTTTTTTTTTTCATGATT
The DNA here is from genome assembly GCA_946811695.1 of Gonocerus acuteangulatus. NCBI lineage: Eukaryota > Metazoa > Arthropoda > Insecta > Hemiptera > Coreidae > Gonocerus > Gonocerus acuteangulatus. The sequence continues at coordinate 94,529,098 of OX328127.1, read as the reverse complement.
GAAAAGCAAATTTCATGTCCATTAAAAAGAAAATAATTGCACTTAAAAAGAAAAAGCCTTAACTATTAGCTTAAAATTATTTGTAACCTTACACGAATTACCATGATATCAGTGACATTAATTTTAAAAGTGAAGAAAAATGATACTAAAAAATTGTAGAATGACTATGAAATTAGCGGCTTCAAAAATTGGTAGCAGAATTAAACATTTCTAAAAATATGACTAACTAAATTAAAGTGTACAGAATTTCAATATTTAAGTGTATATGTACATAAATAATGTATAAAGGAAGGGGGTGGGAGAGGCAGATAGAATTGCATCACCATACAGAAAGGGGGATAAATACAAATGCAAGTCCCAGGATTGCGTTAGATTCCGGTAAAACTAAATTTCGTGACATGGTTTCAAAATTCATGATTTTTGTGCTCTATTTTCAATTTTGTGACATTTTCATGATTTTCGTGACTTTTTAGTGCAGTAGACACCCTGGTAATATATATTTGTACAATATGTAATAGGATGAGATACTGCAAACCGCTGAAATGGCAAATATAATTCACTTTTCTCAGATGACTATACAATTTTTAACACAGAACAAGCTTTAGCAATGATCTGACTACACCAAAAGATACTCTTAAATGCTAAAGTAGTTGCTCACTACTGGTACAGAGGTTTCTGAAAAACAAACAATCAGTTTCCATTTAACCCTTAGCTTACGGCGGGTGGTAATAAATAAAACCAACCTCCTTTTCGATTTAGGGCTTTGGATCTAACACTGGCGGAGTTCATTTTTTTGAGCATGACCCAGGTATCTCTAATCCGTAGCTCCCTCGTCAAAAAGAGTTAATTCCCCTGATAACTAATGGTGAAAGAAATAGCTAAAGCTTCCCTCAGTCCTTGGTTAATAGCCCTAAGGTCGAACTCCTGGAAAAGTCAGCCGTAGGGAGCCGGTAAACGAGAGAAGAGGGTCGGACTACTGTACAAGTCCTTCATCTAGGCGCTTGGCACTCTCGACTGCAGTACAAGTCCTTCGTACTGGGGACACGGCGTGTCTCGACTGCTGTAAAAGTCCTTCGTACTCGGGTCACGAAGTGTCCCAACTGATGTACAAGTCCTTCATACTGGGGCCTGTCTTGCATCTACAGGAGTCTACAGTAAGGAAAGAGTAAATAGACTTTATGAGGTAAATAGCTTACCTGACTAAAGTGTCCTTCAGAAACTCCATCACGATAAAACATTATCTTTTCTGGTTTTAGTTTATTATTGGATCTATAAAAGAACATTAGGTGATCCTTTATGATATTTTTTAGGTCGGTAATAACCTCTTCCTTCGGTGGTTGCAATTTCCAAATCATGTTATACTTAAATGCCTTCGGATCATGAGATGCTGCAACCTAAAACAAAGTGTAAACAATTTAACATTTCAAAATATTCATCCAATTTCTTATTCATTATAATAATGAAAATTCTGCATAGTATTAGTAGGAATTAAATGATAAGAGAAAGTCCTCCTTGTTGAGAATACTCACCGCAGCAATGGATGGCACATTGAACTGTCCTGGGGCAGGATGGGTCACATCAGCACCCACAATCATTATGGGTCTCATAAACAATCTTGGCCTTGAAAACAAATAAAAAAAAACGATTAACTGATGTAAGGTATATATACGTAAATGTAGATTGGTTTTGTTTTATCTTATTTTTGAGAACCTGCCATGATGATATGTAAACTCTATTTTTTTACAATTTGACAATTTATTAAAGCCAATGTGGCAGCTAGCAAGACATAAAAACTAACCTGGCCAGTGTAACCACCTCCTGCTATCAACCATAAGCCTCCAGCATCAGTGTTGCCAAAAATATAAAAATAAGAGCCTCTCTCCCTCTCCCTCCCCCCCTCTCATATATATATTGTAATGATATATTAAATTCACGAAAATATTTTTAAATTCAAATAACCATCGATATTTTGAAAAGCCCGCGCAAATCACAAACCATATATACAAATAACATCGTATTATATACGATCAAAATTAATAATGTTTTTGGACAATACTGGTATACAATATATCCATATTAAATGTACATCCAGATAACAATAAATTAATTATTTGTATTACAAAAAACATAATTGTTATCTTTATATATAATCCGGCAAACTGCGGAAGTTAAGAAGCAAGGACGCTAAACTTTCCCGCTCGAACGAAGCGTCACGCTATAGTCTGTTGCTTCTCAGCGTTGGTGGAAGGCAGAGCTCTCCTCCAAGGAACACCAAGTGTATTGAGGTTTTGTTGGAAGTGGATTGATTTAGAGGTAAGAATTGTTTTTTTTGTAGTTGTCGATTATTTTATTATTGTTTGTGTGTGGTTTAATATTGTTTTGTATTTCGGAATTGTCTAAGAATCAATATGATATCGTTCATTCACTCGGAACTTTAATCCCTGAGGTTAAGTCAAACTCATATAATAAATCTTATTAAAATAATTAAAATATTTTTATTATTTTTTTAAAAAATAAATCATTACATTTAATGGCGCCCAACGTAGACGGCCGAGTGAATTGAAATTAAAAACAGTAAATAAATATTAAAAATAAAACTTAAAAATAATTTTTTTTGTAATAAAAATGTCTGACGTGAATATTGAACAAATTCAAAATAACGGTGAGGAAAATAGTATAGAATCACCGGAATACGTATTTTTTACAACACCGGGAGAAATAAATATTATAGTTGAAACACGTGAAAACGAATTGCAGGAGGATGATGCAATAGCATTCAGAGAATCGGCGGGTTCCTTAGCAACGGAAATTCTATCCAATGACCGTACTTCCGAAAGGGATAATGAGATGCATCCTCAAGGCCTAGAACATTTGATGAGGCTATTATTGGAACAAAATAAAAAATTAGAAAATAAAATTGATGCAAATAGGATCGAACAAAATGAACTAAAGTTCGAGCTAAGTAAAAACAATAAAAAATTGGAAAATAAAATAGATGCAAATAGAATAGAACAAAATAAAAAATTGGACAATTTATGTAATGCTTTAAATAACATGGAAATCAAGATAACAAAAGAGACGGATTGTAAATTGCAATCATTAAGAAAGGAAATAGATGAACAAAATTCGGAAATGAAAAAATCAATAGATATTGTAGATCAAAAACAAAAAATGACTGTAAATGAGATAGTAACAATAAAACAAGATTTTGCTAAATTAGAAGAAATAACAAATGATAACAAACAAACATGTGAAACAAACCATAAGAACATGGAAGGGTGTGCAAGATTTTTAAAAGATAGAATGGATGGAAATACTAACAAAATAGATCAAGTAGAACACAAAATAAACCAGTTTAAAGAAACAATAACTAAAGAAATGCAAGAAAAATTTAATTATATCCAATTAAGAGGGCAAAATGGAAATAACAATTTTAAAGATATTGAAATCAAAATCCTATTTAAAAATTTTGAAGAGCAAGACCCTAATGAGTTTATAGATAAATTAGAGCAAAATTATAAATTGCATGGTCAAGAGTGGAGTTTATTTTCAGAAAAGTTAATAAATTATTTATCCGGTACTGCTGAATCTTGGTATAAAATAAATAAAAAATCTTTTGACTCATGGACGGATTTTAAGAAAGCATTTAATAACAGATTTTGTGGAGATAGATACATAGAATATTTAAGTGATTTACTCCAAACAAATTACTCTCACTATATGCATATAACTCCGGAAGAATATCTTTCAAAATTTGCAACTAAAATTATTACCGCCAAGCTATTGGAAGAAAATTCAGCCACTAGCATTTTAATAAAACACTTTGGGAAAACCGTTAAAAATGTTTGTTTTAATAAAGGAGTAAAAAATCTAAACGAATTGCTCGAGGTAATACAATATGTTGGTCAAGATACCATTGTAAATGATTTAAAGAGGTCAGCAAAATTTAATATGAATCATGAAACCTATGTAGAAACTAAACAACAAACCTTTGAAAATTATCATCATCCATATAAAAGACCATATGATAGTCAAACAAAAACGGATTATAAAAATTTTAATAAAGATGGTATAAATCATAATTATAGATTTAAACAAAGACCAAATTATTTCGGAACAAATGATAGAAATCATAATAGTCCATATAAAAGATCATATGAAAACTGGAGAAAACCACAATTGTCTGAACCCAATAAAGAAAGAAATGAAATAACCACAAGTCAAAACAGAAATTATTTTCAAAATCGTTATAATAGGGAAAGAGAACAAGCTATAAAGGATAGAACAGAAACATGCAACCGAGATTTAAATCAAATTTCTGTAGAAGCCCAAGTTCATAGCAATGATCAAAGAAATAAAAATCGAACTGAAGAATTATGACTAAATAAAGACTCTACCCGGAATTTGAAATTTACAGATAAAAAAGATCAACCACAAACATATTTTTCGAATAACATCATTAAAGATAATATACTTTTGGAAGAATCAAACCAAGTCAAAATTCCTTCTTACGAATTACCTTTCATACAATTGAAAAATAAAAATAAAAAATATTTATTCCTTATAGATACGGATAGTCAAATCAGCATAATACAAAAAGAATATTACTTACAAATAAGAAAAAATTTAGAAAAATATAAATTATTACCTTTAAAAAATACATCTATAATTTCGGCCAATGGAAAGAAAACGCAATGTTGTAATAAACAATTATTTATTGAAACAAAGTATGAGGAATATAGATTTGATGTAAATGTAATAATTGTGCCTGGGTTGACAAATAAATTAATCCTAGGAAATGATTTTTTAAATAAACACAAAGCAAAAATTGATTTCCTAAAAAGAACAATAAGTTTAAATTCAGAAAACCAAGATTGTTTAATACCTTTTATAAAGTTATACTGACAAGAGAGAATAAAGAAATTTATAATATCATGTATGAGAGCGAAGAAGAGGATAGCTCATTAAAAAATAAATCAATTGAACTTGAAACAGATCCATTAAAAGAAATAAAACAGAAAATTCATGAAATTAGAAACAAAGAAAAAACAATAGAGATAAATGAAACAGAAATTCAAGATTTTGAGAAACTTTTAATAAAATCAAAAGATCTTTTCAGTAATAAAGTAGGCTGTATAAATTCGTATGAACATTATTTGGAATTGACAGACACTACACCATACAAACAATATCAATATAAATTAAATCCAAAATTGTTAGACAAAGCTGAAAAAGAATTAAACAATATGTTAGAACAAGGAGTAATTGAAGTATCTGACTCTTGCTATGTAAACCCTATTATATTGGTTCAGAAGAAAGATGAATCTGTTAGAATTTGTCTGGATGGAAGGTTTTTAAACAAAAGAATAGTTCCAATGTATGATTCCCCTCCAAAGATTGATGAAATCTTAGCAAATTGTAATAATACTAAATACATGGCCACTTTAGATTTGAAAGCAAGCTTTTGGCAAGTGAAATTGCACCACAGCAGTAGAAAATACACTGCTTTTCAATTTAGAAATTCCACATATGCCTATAAACGCATGCCATTTGGTTTAAATTCCAGCTTGGCATCTTTAATTAGAGCAATGAAAACAGTAATTCCAAAAAATTTAGATAAAAATATTAAAATATATGTAGATGATATATTAATACATAGCAACAATTTCAATGAATTTATCAATACACTACAAAATTTATTTTCATCTCTTCAATCTGCAGGAATAACAATCAATTTAAAGAAATCACAATTTTTCATAAAAGAATTGCCTTTTTTAGGATATATAATAACTACAAATGGCCTTATAAAAGAACCCAGTAAAGTTGATGATATAGTAAATTTTCCACAACCAAAAAATAAGAAAGAGTTACAAAGTTTTCTCGGATTAGTAAATTTCTACAACAAATTTTGTCCAAATTATGCAGAGATATCAAAACCATTATACCAGTTAACTTCAGAAAAAGTTAAATTTATTTGGAAAACTGATCACCAAGATGCTTTTGAAAATTTAAAATCTTTGTTAAATAAAAATATTGTATTGATGTACCCAGATTATAATAAAGAATTTTATTTGGAAACTGATGCATCTGCATTTTCTTCTGGTGGAATATTATATCAGTTGGGAGAAAATAAAGAAAAACAGATAATAGGATTTTGTAGTAAATCATACAAATCCGCTGAATTAAATTATTACAGCACGGAAAAAGAAATACTTGCCATTATCCACTCAATTAAAAAATTTTATTTCATTATAGCAGGATACCCCACTATAATAAGAACAGATTGTAAATCCATTCTTTTTATGCAATCTTGCAAAAATCCTCCAGATCGAATTATTCGGTGGATGAATTTTTTAAACAATTTACCGTTAAAGTATGAGCATATTCCTGGAAAAGACAATTTTATGGCAGACTATTTAAGCTGAATACCAATCATGAATAAATCAAGAATAAAAGAATTCCAGATAAACAATTTGAATTTAGAAACATTTTTTCAGAATCTAGTAACAAACCAGAAATTAAGCATGGACCTAAATGAAAATGTGAAAAGAAAACCAAATAAATACCAAATTATAAATAATATGGTTCATAAAAAAGTGAGAGATAAATTTTTTGTAATTCCAACAAAAGATGATATTAAGAAATTAATAAATATAGTCCATAATACATTTTGTCATGTAGGGGTAACCAAGTCTCTCTCTCTCTCTCTCTTTTTTTTTTTTTTTACGGCGCATCTACTTCTAGGTCATTAGCGCCGACATCCAGGGTGCAGCGAGGAATTTTCCCAGCGAGCCTTGAGATGAAAAAATTCCTGCCGGAGGTGGGAATCGAACCCACCATCTCCCGTTTATGAATCCAGCGCGCTAGCCACTAGACTACGGGAGACCCCGGGTAACCAAGTGTTATCAAATTATAAAAGAAAGGTTTACCTTTCCAAAATTAAGAAAAATTATAAATCTAGAAATTAACAAATGTCTGAAATGCCAATTAAATAAACCAGGAAAAGTGAACAAAGTACCAGAACAAACCATTATACCTAAAGGTCGTTTAGATCTTATATCCATTGATTATCTTGGACCTTTAATCTCAATTGGGAATTATCGCTATGTCTTTGTAATATTAGAAAATTTTACTAAACTAACCAAATTATACCCTACGAAAAAAGCTAACATAAAAGAAGCTATCAACTCAATGAAACGATTTTTTGAAACTATTGGAAAACCAAAAAAGTGTCTAAGTGATAATGCTACTTCATTTACATCAATGAAATGGGAAAATTTTCTTGTTAAAAACAACATTAAACATATTTTAACATCCATAAGACATCCTTGTGGGAATAACTCTGAAAGAACTAATAGAGATGTGCTCACATACTTGAGAATTATTTTAGATAAAAATCAATACCGTTGGAAAACAAATTTAGAAAAGATTGAAGATTGTATAAATACTATTTATCATGCTACTACCGGTTTTACCCCCATTGAAGCTATGTTTGGTATAAAACCAAGAAGGTTTTGGGGTCATTACATAGGGGAAGGTTTAAATCAAGAAGAAATTTTAACATTAGAGGAAATAGAACAAGAGATTAAAAAAAAAATTCAAAAATTAAAAGATAAAAAAGAAATTGTAAATAAAAAACGTGTCAAATTCTCAACTTTTAAAATAAATGATAAAGTCCTTGTAAGAGCACTACGCATTCCGAAGAACGGAGGTTTAAATGCCAAGTTACTACCTTTATATGAGGGACCTTATAATGTTAACACCAAAGTCTCCAGACATACGTACCTTTTAGAAAACAAGGATGGAATTAGAAGAGGACTATTTCATGCCAGTTTATTAAAGAAATTTTATCCAAATGATGATGAGAACATGATTGACCAATCTAATTAATAGTTCTGTATCCCGAAACTCCAAATTAAAAAATTCAATTTTAAATTTATTTTTTATACCGGACTAAAAACATTTTTTTTTTTAAATTTTTTTTTTTAGACAGGAGTGCAAATGTAATGATATATTAAATTCACGAAAATATTTTTAAATTCAAATAACCATCGATATTTTGAAAAGCCCGCGCAAATCACAAACCATATATACAAATAACATCGTATTATATACGATCAAAATTAATAATGTTTTTGGACAATACTGGCATACAATATATCCATATTAAATGTACATCCAGATAACAATAAATTAATTATTTGTATTACAAAAAACATAATTGTTATCTTTATATATAATCCGGCAAACTGCGGAAGTTAAGAAGCAAGGACACTAAACTTTCCCGCTCGAACGAAGCGTCACGCTATAGTCTGTTGCTTCTCAGCGTTGGTGGAAGGCAGAGCTCTCCTCCAAGGAATACCAAGTGTATTGAGGTTTTGTTGGAAGTGGATTGATTTAGAGGTAAGAATTGTTTTTTTTGTAGTTGTCGATTATTTTATTATTGTTTGTGTGTGGTTTAATATTGTTTTGTATTTCGGAATTGTCTAAGAATCAATATGATATCGTTCATTCACTCGGAACTTTAATCCCTGAGGTTAAGTCAAACTCATATAATAAATCTTATTAAAATATTTTTATTTCTTTTTTAAAAAATTAATCATTACAATATATATATATATATATATATATATATATATATATATATATATATATATATATATATAAGGATTTTGCCTAGATTCTAGCCTTGGTTCTAGTGCCTCCAGCATGCGGAGAAGTTTGAAAACACTTGCGTGAAAAGCAAGAAAGATAATAGATTGATAACATAAATGTTTGTGAAGTTATAAGAACATAAGTTAGCAACATTAAAATGGTATTTTTAATTCTTATTAGATTTAGGAAAATCTAATCGACTATTCTCATTAATTATTTATATTCTGAAAGATATTTCTTTTCTTTCAAACTATAACAAAATACTAGTCTATTTTTATTAAATGTATTGTTATAATTGGATTTATTATTTCTGTTGAATTACTTCTTTCTCAGCCATGAACCGATAATAAAAAATAAATAAGTTTCTAAATAGAAAGCACTGTTCAAATATTGGAATAATAAACAAATTTGACTCAGAATATTTTTTATGGAATTTTGAACAATTTATTTTCTAAGATATATAAAATGAAGAAAATAAAAATTACCACAACTCCCTGGTGATGTTGTGATTTACGCCATTCAACTTGGCGTTAATTTTCAGAAGAATATTTACAAATGTTGAAGCATTTAGCCTTTTCTGAACGGTGACAGACTTGACACACTGAGTCAAAATCCCCACCTGCAGTTCTGCCAGCTTCTTAATTTGAGCTGGAATAAATTAAAATTAAATTAAATTTTACAAACTGAATTGGAGTTGTATTATTTATAAAAATTGTGATGAGCGAACTCTAGGCAGAAATGACTCACTCCACCTCCTCAACTTCTGCTAGTTTTAAAGGAAACTTCTATTATCGGACAATCAAAGTATGATGTTTCTTGACATTGGGGCGCTCCGGACCTTCCCAACTCCTATTATCAATAACAAATATTAGAAAAAATTTTCTCATTTATTACTTTGGTTTACTAACAAATTAAATTTACGCCCTGTATGAGTATTCTTGCGCCGGCTTATCATTGAGAGGATGTGACCGGAAGGCTTTCGAAGGACAATCCCACCTCATGCCTAGAAATTAGAAAGCATTGGTGGATAGAGAAGCTCTACTTGTCTAACAGTAGTACGGGTAATTTGTCAACATGTTGGCTCATTGACGGAACTGGGACCACTTCTGGTTGGGACTTCATCCAGTATGTTCAAAAGAGAGGTTGATGCGAGGAACAGACTCCAACATGTAGTGGCGGGTGCCTAGGGAATAGAACCTGTATTCATAATGTTCTATCTCGCATTACCACAGCATACGCAGTACATACAGTACAACTGACAGAGAAGGTGCAATGATGTCAACATATCCCCATGGTTGAGTGGGAATACGCTACGGTGTAGAAAAATCTACTTTTTATTTAACATATATATTTGCTCGATTTAAACATACATATTATAGTTCAGAATGACTTATTGGGCTAGTAAAGACTGAATTATTTACAAGTAGTGAGATGCTACAGAGGTAAACAAACATTTAGAAGAGGATTAGTAAGTGTTGACATTCGTACAAATGAATAATCCAGTAAACGTAAACAGATTATTTTTAGAGGATTTTTTAAAAGAAAACAAAAAACCCTCAGGATTTTCCGGACAACCCAATATTTATCCGTTAAAAATATCAATAAATCAGAGAAAGCATAAACATAGGTATATTTTTTTTTTTTTTTTTTTTTTTACGGCGCTTCAACATCTAGGCCAGTAGCGCCCGAGGATGGAGCGAGGAATTTTCCCAACGAGCCGTGGGATGAGAAAATTCCTGCCGCAGGTGGGGATCGAACCCACTATCTCCCGCTTATGAATCTAAGGCGCTAGCCACTAGACCACGGGAGACCCCATTTTTTTTATTAATAATTCATATTGCTTTCATGCACAATAATGGCATACCGTCAGATAATTATCAAATGTTATATCTATAAACAGCAAAAATGCTAATTTTTTATTATTAAACTTTTTTTAAAAATCAATATTAAACTTTACTTTTAAAGCAATTTTCAACTATGACTAAAACATTTTTAAGAAACAAATAAATTTTCAAAAGATTGATACCTACGCTGAGTATATGAACCCAATTCATTCTCACATTCAAGCTCAGTTATTTAAATAAATCATTTTTCTATAGAGTAATAGTGAAAAATGAAAATCCTTACCATATGTGACACCTCTATCGGGCAATATTATAACTAAAAGCTTAACTCCATCCTTTTCACATTTCCTGAAGTATTCTTGAATTTTTTGAATTGTATCGTAAGTGACTAGCTCATGAGCAGGTGGCATATTGATTCCGACTTCCTGTCCATGCCTCGAGAGACCATCGGCAAGATTCCTGTAGACAAACCGAGTCATAAAATCCACAGAAAACTCGCACATTGTTTTCAAGTAGAGAACCATTATTGATTCCTCTTCACAATTGAATATATTATGGAACCAACCTGAAATTTTTCTGAAGAGAATAATAAATAAATGCCAATATAAAAAGAACAATCCCTGTGATAGAATCAAAAATTATAAGAGAGTGATTACACCTGAAGAATTGTATGGAGCAGAAACACTAAACAAGAATTACAAAGGCTAAATGCAGAAATAACTTAAGCTAAAGGATAGAACATTTTAAGGAAAATCATAGGTATAAATTTCAATAAAATAAGATAATATACATCAAGAATGAAACTACTACAGGAAAATTGAAAAATGTTAGATCTTATGCTAAATACCTGAAACATTTTCAGATACTATGCTGCTAGGTACTCCCTATAAGAAGATTGAAACATATTCAGATATTATTGGGAAACGGTGGTCGGCTCTGCTCCTTCCGGAGGTGTAGTCAGCTCTAGAGTATTCTACAGAACTGCAGTATATCCTACACTGATGTACGCGGAAAACCGAAATAGAAGGAACTGAGAATTGCATCTTAGTAAGATAGTATAAAGTGAGAATTATTGAAGTTGAAGTTTGAGTTAATGAACTTACTTCATATCATTAGGGCGTATAAATCTGTTGGCATTAACCACGCACCAAGTACCAGCATCAGCACCATTGATGAATTTAGTATTCATCATTTTCCAAACACCTTTATCTACTCTCACCTGCAAACAAGATTTTTATTACTAATATTGTTACAAAGGCAGGAGAAAGAAATTTATCTCTAACCCCTTCCCTCCATAGGGAGGAACACCGCTTATGAGGTTCACCTCATGACGCAATCCGGAAGTACCGACTAGAAAATTTCATGTTTCAGAACCCATAGATCAGAAAAATAACAGCGGCTCAAATTTGTATATATATGTATGCATATATATATATATATATATATATATATATATATATACAGGGTGTCCCGTAAATGTCTAGTCATATTGTGAGGGCGGATAGAGTACCCTTAAGGGAACAAAAAATGTTCTATGACGATTTCCCGAATTCTCGCCCATAAGGGAGAAAACGTCGTTTTATTGTTTTTTCGAGACAAACGTGGTTTTTAGAAGAATAATCGTTGTAGCTCCGTCCCAGGTGGTACTACTAGAAGGTGAGAGACACCAATCGAAAGCTGAGTAAATTTACTATAAAACTATTTGGGAGTAAACGTAAAAATGAATGAATGTAAGTATGTCTATCTTACCAAAAGAAAGCTATTCTAAATTTCCTGACATTTTATTGATATTTCTTTCCAGCGTTACTCCTCAATGGGCAGGATCTGAGATTTCCGGATTTCAGTAAAACTTCCTCATTTAACCAGCTTTCCATTCATGTATCATAACCCTGTGTTATTGAAGTATTTGATTGGTTTAAGAACAAAAATTATAAAAAAAACATGGATCTGTGAAAAGAAAATTATATTTTTTTCTTCAGTTTATTCAAAAAGCTCGAGAAATATTTATTTTTATAAATGTTTACATAAATATTAAGTAAATATTTACTTAAAACAAAAAAAATTACTTCCACGAATATAAAAAAAATTCTTAAAACAGTAAATTAATAAAATACACATTTATTTTGAATTTATTAATACAGGTAACTAATACTGGGTCCAGGAGGTGGCCATTAATGAACCCCAACCATACATTAACCTCAAAAATTATTATTTTTACCTATATCAAGCATTTGAACACATTTTTGCAGGTATTTATATTTAGAAAACAAATGATTTACCTTGAATTGATACTGATGGCTATGCTTGTGAAACTCACTGGGATTCTCGTGAGCCCATGCGTTTTTGTTGTGGTAATTAAAAATTCTATCCCTCATAAATAAGATGTACATAGTCCTCTAAAAATGTGTTCAAATGCGTGATATATTAGTTACCTGAATTAATAAATTCAAAATAAATGTGTATTTTATTTATTTACTGTTTTAGGAATTTTTTTATATTCGTGGAAGTAATTTTTTTTATTGTTTTAAGTAAATATTTACTTAATATTTATGTGAACAATATTTCTCTTCAGTTTTTTGAATAAACTGAAGAAAAAAATATAATTTTTTTTTCACAGATCCATGTTTTTTTTTTAAACTTTTGTTCTTAAATCGTTCAAATACTTCAATAACACAGGTTTATGATACATGAATGGAAAGCTGATTAAATGAAGAAGTTTTTCTGAAACCCGGAAATCTCAGATCCTGCCCATTGAGGAGCAAGGCTGGAAAGAAATATCAATAAAATGTCAGGAAATTTTGAAAAGCTTTCTTTTGGTAAGATAGACATACTTACATTCATTCATTTTTACGTTTACTGCCAACTAGTTTTATAGTAAATTTACTCAGCTTTCGATTGGTGTCTCTCCCTTTCTAGTAGTACCACCTGGGACGGAGCTACAACGATTATTCTTCTAAAAACCACGTTTGTCTCGAAAAAACAATAAAACGACGTTTTCTCCCTTATGGGCGAGAATTCGGGAAATCGTCATAGAACATTTTTTGTTCCCCTAAGGGTTCTCTATCACCCCTCACAATATGACTAGACATTTAAGGGACACCCTGTATATATATATATATATATATATATATATATATATATATATATATATATATATATATATATATGTATTTGTCTGATTGTTCTCTTCTCTATCAGGGTTCAGGTCTAATTTAAAAGGTAAATTTTGTTAATCAGCAGAATCCACCTACCACAACACTGTGGGAAAAATTTGTGCGAAAAAAACTGTTTCATTTCTTGTTTGTAGGCTTCCATGTACACTTTTTATACGTTCTCTAACGGAGGGAAACGGACACAATCATTTCAAAGGTCATATCTCTAACCATTTTCAAGACTAATGGATAAAACTAGGTTATCTAAGTAATTTTTGGCGAGGCTACTTAGAAACGCTGGATCCAGTTTAAATATTTTCTACGTGTTTGAAATTCATCCAAATTAGGACATTTAAATTTTGGTTAGATTTGGAGTTAAGGAATTATTGGGGAAAAATATTATTATCAACAGACATGGGCAGTTTTAGGGTCTTTGTTTATTTTCTAAAATATCACATTCAGAAAATAAGTGAATAAGACTTTGAGTTGTCGGTTTTGTTTATTTGAACGGTTCTTTTGCCTGTTTCCCTTAGTTTTTTATTCCTTGTTACTTTTGTAAATGCTTGGAGTAGGGAAGTGTATTAGTCAGTAAAACAGGATACCTAAAATGAGATACAATTTTTTGTTGTTTGATGTAGAGCGTTCTGAGCGGAAGTTCAAATAGAATCCAAGCATTGACCCGTTTTTTATCTTTTTCTTAAATGGTGACCATCACTTATGTGGTTAAAAAAAAAAAAAAAAAAAAAAAAAAAAAAAAAAACTAGAACTATGTACTGCTCAACTAGAACTATGTACAGTAGACTCTCCCTAATTCGGTGTTGTCGGGACCTGGGTACAGTCAGATTAGAGAATTCAGGTGGAGGCGGTCACATATGTATTTGAAAAACACATATTATTATTTGAGGACATAATAATATGTACCATTTTTAATATTGCATATTTAAAATGTTACATATTATTAAAATTATTTTTAAAATTTGGAATCCACTCGCGATGAATGATCCAACTAGACTGGCTATACTCAGGCTTCCCAGCCACTGGGGCCTTAGGAGAAACATTTATTTTCTTAGTAGAAACACAAGTTCCTAGCTCTAAAAGGATATATGTCTTCTTCGACTTCCATTCAATGAAATACTACTATTTAAATGTTTGGCTAGCTAGGAAGGGAAGGTTTTATAGGAACCCTCGAGCAGGTCTAGTTCCAGCCAGTTCTGAGATCCGTCATTCATTCCTCTCGGAGACTGCCGGATTAGAGAGAGCCTATTGTATATCCTATATTCCTATGAGATTATGACCATAGATTAAGTTCTACATCATTTTTTGTTTCTGGAATTGTATTACTATTTTTGAGCTGAATAATAGATACAGGCATACTTACAGGTACTTCTTTATTAGATCTATCCTTGTAGTCTACAGTAGGTGCTCGGAGAATTCGAGCAGGCACCTTAGTAAAACTCTCAGCAACGGACAGCCCGAATTCTTGCAAACAAGGATCTCTATTGAATCCAACCTCTTTCATCTAGAAATATTAAAACAAACAGTTGACACTACAATAGTAATTAACTAGTTTTTAAATAGAAATAATTGTTAAGTTTGTCAGAGAATTGATTTAAATGTAGCAATATAATTGTTGGAGTTTTGATCTTGTTTCTCAACTATAATACTCGTGTTAGGAAATTAATGTAAGCAGCACAGCTAATAAGACACTTAGATAAAATTAGAAAATGTATGAAACTTACTAACTACATAATAGTAGTAAGTTGTGTGGATATTTTTTATCATATACACAAAATGTTTTTCTTCGTGTTCATCAATAATAACTATTTTATTTTTAGTTTAGTCAATTTCGGGCAACATCATTTTCAATGAAATCCTTCTTCATTTCACCACGTTTATATAAAAATAAAAAAGAAAAGAAGGAAGAAGGCAACTGAAACATAAAATTATCTTTAAATAATTTTATTCAACTTAGGGTCAATCTACCATAAATAGTATTGAATAAATATTTGTCTTAATTTCACAATAAAAGTTTAAACACTTTCGCTGTGGCAGCTGTAAAAGTGAATCCCCTCCATTTACGAGCCTTTTGAATCTAAAGGGAAAAGAAATGGAGAAGTGTCCTTCCAAAAGGACACTCGTAAGAGGGTAGGATCGCTAGTGTCCTTCTGGAAGGACACCCGCAGCAGAGAAAATCATAATGCTGAAAAGTCAGCCTAACACAGACGAGACTTGAACGCTAGCGACTAAACCACAAGAAGATCCTATTTCTAGTTTTTATTCATATAATTATTATAACAAAAATGTAATAAGAAATATAGCAATGAACACAGAGAGGGGTTAAACAATATTGTACTCAATTTTACACAACATAAAGATGAAATAGAAGGTCATATGGATTGTAGATTTTTATAAAACATAATAAAAAAAATAAGATTAGTATTGCTGAAGTGATATTGAAGTAGCATTGATATGAAGCACTTCTTGTTCTGATAAAAATAAGCATAGATGAAATCATACCAAAACATTGACTTTAAAAAATACTTGTTCTTATTTATTTAGGGCTTCAAAATTATTCATTCAGCCCAGCCTCCACCTTGGCAAATACTTGTATTGAAACATGTTTTTCATTCAACAATATGACCGAACCAATCTAATTGTCAGGAATCGTCTCCTGATTATCTCAAAGCTCGTCAATACGACCGAACCAGTCTAATTGTCAGGAATCGTCTCCTGATTATCTCAAAGCTCGTCAATATACCGAACCAATCTAATTGTCAGGAATCGTCTCCTGATTATCTCAAAGCTCGTCAATATGATCGAACCAATCTAATTGTCAGGAATTGTCTCCTGATTATCTCAAAGCTCGTCAATATGACCGAACCAATCTAATTGCCAGGAATCTTCGATAATATGACCTAACCCAATCTTATTGCTAGGAATCATCTCCTGGTTATGTCAATGCTTGACAATATTGAAAAATTCACTTTATAATAACTCCAAACATGTTTAATAAATGAATGTAATAGAACAAGGAACAACATTAGTAAACTGAAAAAGTGTAAGGTTAACAATGAACATATGGTTGAAAAACAATTTATTTAAATGTTAACGCCCATTATTATTATTAACTACGAATTTTGGGACAAGTTATCCCTTTTCTAGCGAGGATAGGGCTGATACCTTTTCTTTTTTCTAAAGAAGAGCCACCACTCCGTGGGAATCGAACCCACGACCTTGACATTTGGTAGAAACAATTGATATTTGATAGAAACAATTAAAATATGATGTTGCTACAAATATGACCAAACCAATCTAATAGCAAGGAATCGTCTCCTGGTTATTTCAATATGACCGAACCAATCTCATTGCCAGGATGATCTTGTCCTCGTTATTTCGATGCTGGGCAATCTCTCTTGCAGTTTTGGGATTTACGTTAATGGGATTCGTATATCATCGGTACCTACAAAATAAATACAGGAAACACGCTGAAATGTATAAAACACTCACAGATCTGAAGATCTTGTCCTTCCTCCGATCGGTATCTACTGCAGCTTCCTTAATCATATTTCTTGTTTGAAGTTCATTTAATTTTTTCATAGTCACTTGGCCTGGTTGAATTGTACAAAGCTAAAAAAAAAATGCCTTTATTAAAAGAGCGCCCTTAAGAATGCTAGCTAGTGTCCTAAGAGTATAAGTAACTTACTTCTAGTGGAATAGAAACAGGCCTCGTGATTGAGCCGACTTTAAGACAAGGAATGCTCGGGAACTTCAAACGGTATCTGTACGTCTGGAGATAGTAATTAGCTACTGTTGTTTCATACGAAGACTTTTTTTCTTTATCTTCAACAGTAAACCTGGAATCATTAATGAAGTTAGTGAAGAATACAGAATATACAGATAAATGGGAAAACATCTTATCATCATAGATTCTTCATATAGAGTGCGGCAGAGGAATAGGGTGTTTTTGAAAAAATCATAACTTTGTTAATATTGCTAAAAAAAAGGTTTATTGTTATCAGGACATTTGTAAGGATTTACCATTTGAGAATATTAGGTTTGGAAAATGACATGAGGCTTGTGATACTTGTTTTCGTGAAGGAATTTCTGAAGCCATTCCCGGAACTCTTTCCAGTAGGTCTGCATTGATGGAAGTGATTTCATGTCCGAATGACGCCTTCAGGTCTTGCAATGTGCATGGTTTACTCTTGTAAACACGTGACTTAATATAGCCCTAAAATAAAATCACATATGGATAGGTCAGGAGACCATGGAGGTTATAAAACATGGCCAAATCTTGAAATGACGTGGTTGGGGAACAGGGGACGAAGAAGAGCCATTGTTGCCCGAGCTGTGTGTGCCGTGGCACGGTCTTCCTAAAACCATACCCATTAGGAGCGATTCGCCTTCTTCTCAATTCGGGAATGAAAAATATGTTGAACATCTTGATGTATTGCTCCGACGTAACGGTAACAGTAGCCCCATTCTCCTGGAAGAAGTAAGGATTGATGATGCCCACCTTCCCAACCGCACACCTTACAGTTACCTTAGGGCTATGCAGTGGTTTTTCATCAAGAAACCGAGCATTTTGTGCAGACCAATACCTGCAGTTTTACGTTGACAAAAATGGGTATCCCATGCCTGATGTCATTTTCCGGACCTAATATTCTCAAATGGTAAATGTTTACGAATGTCCTGTCAATAAAAACTTCTTTTTTGCAAAATTAACAAGGTTATGATTTTTTCAAAAACACCCTATTCCTCTGCCGCACCTTACGTAATCTATACTTAGATCTAAGTATCATTATTGCTTATTGAAGATCTTTGATGAATAACATCATATTCCTTGTTATGACCTGATCCAGGTGATGCGTTGAGTTCAGATACCACTCTAATAGATCATAGATGTGAGGATATAGTTGAATTTGTTCCTTATGTTTGAAAATAAATAAATAAAATAAATTAAAATAGTAATGAAGATTAAATATTTCCGTAGTTATTGTATGAGATGAAATATGGTAGTTATTATTACATAACCATTGGCTCCAGGCTGTATGGATGTCTATATTTTATTGTATCTGTTGGTGTTTTCAATTATCTCAATGCTCTTTCTACATGATGGCTGCTTTCAGAAAGTATATCTCTCAAGTCATGAGGAATTTCCAAGTTGAACCGTAACCAACAGTTAGCTAATGTATGTTTTACAGTAATGTTTGTTTTACAATGCCTGCATTTTGATTTGTCTGTCTTAGTGATCAGAAACTCATGGGTTATGGCTAATTCTTAGCCTCGCAAGGACTACTTCTTCACGGCGTGAGCTCATGTATGTGATGACCAGTCAGAGATACTGGATATCACAGATTTTATGTTATTGTTATTTAGAGTATGCTAATCTAGGTCATTAGTCTAGTATGAATCTACTATAGCCCATTCAGTTTGATGGAATAGTTCAAATCCTGCATACTTGAAATTCAGCAGGAATTTCTCCTGACGGATCCACCATTTGCATTACTATTTCAATGAACAACAAGCTACATGAAACTCAATAAAACTGATTATGTCTCGTTAAGGACTAGGGAAGGCTTTGAAAGGTCAGGCAAGGAAGATAGTGTTTAATATTTGTCAATACTTGGCCAAAGCTAAGGCTGAAAAGAAGTTGGCTTAAACAAGCGTGGCCTATATTCCTTTAGGAAATTGGCAGGAAAAATTCTCTCAGTTATAACCTTATCACTATGAAATTTAAAATGTTTTCAGCCTTAGCTTTGGCTAAATATTAATAAATATTAAACACTATCTCCCTTATCTAACCTCTCAAAGCCTTCTCTAGTCCTAAACGAGACATAATAAGTTTTTATTGAGTTTCATGTAGCGTATTCTTAATGGAAATAGTAACGCAAATTCCCACCGACATTCAAGCGTGCGCAATTAAACTCCTGGGGTTATCTGAACAGGCTATATTATGTTAAGTAATGCATTGTGGACTTGGTCAATCAGTTGCTGTTTTTTCTTCTGTCACAAGTCTAGCATGTCTCCCATCATATTTTGATAATGATATGTTTAGGCAGCCATGATGTTCCATCTAATTTCACTGCATATAGGGTGGGTTGTGTAGAGGTTATAAGAGACATTGCAGAGAGCTCAACGAATCACTGTAAATGAGAATATGTTTGTGTTTTGTAGACGGAATTGTCTTTAGTGGAAGGAGGATAGCAAATAGTTCTGACTCTAATATTTAAACAGCTTCTGGGCTGTGTGAATACGGTAAGGCTGTTTTAAGAATTCAGTGAAATGGTATGTATGTAGTAATGTTGACAATGGGTCTTTTTTTTTTTTTTTTTTTTTTTTTTTTAAAGGCGCATCTAGGCCATTGGGTCCTTTTTATGATATTTTGTAAGTATGAGATCTATGTAGGACTGTATTGTCCAAGGTGGGTTCACGGTTTGTCTAAGAGTTTTAACACTATATTGGCACAGCTTAGCCGTTACTACACTCAGAATAAAATAGAGCGTCAAATCGGAATAGGCAGGGGCTATGGAAAATTCAAATTTTTAGAATTTAGAGGACAATGATTGTTTAGTGAAAATATAGAATAACGATTCTAGAGTAAATAATTTTTAGAAAGTTACCTGTTTCTTTCTGGACAATCAGAAAGTCCAAGAACTTTATAAACTCGTCTAATGTTGTTTTGTGGAATTTCACAAACGACTTTGAGGCCTTTCACATGATCCAAGAATGCCCTCTCTTGATAGTTGTTTAAACTCCTGATGGCTTCGGGATTCTGCCCGACAATATTACAGAGGATATCAAGGCAAGGAGAAGCTGCAGGAAACCCTTTATGTGCAACTGAAACAAGAAGGAAAGGACATTTTAAGAAGTAATATAAATATTGTTGTGATACCTCAAACATAAATAAATTAAATAAAGTACGCGTTGAGAATTAAAAAATGGGGGGGGGACATAAAGATTAAAAGAATATTTTTGTTCAATATTTTAATGTCAAATACATACATTTTGGAATATATAACAATACTACATTTATAAAACTATATCTTCCTATTTTGTAGTAATATAGAATGTGGATATAACAAATTTCCCTTCATTCTAATCAAGAAGGTTTCTCATCCAATCAGAGGCTAGAAATATACAGCGTCTAGTCAGTCGGTGTCTAGCCTGGAAGCAGTCTGTCCCCAGTCGCTCTCGTATCGGCATTGCCGGAAATTTGAGGATGTTTTATGTTCAAGAGAAGTATTGACTGTTTAATGCATGAACATTGCAAGCTGGGAAGAACTAAACGCAGGATAGAGAACATTGTTGGGATTTCTATTACAACTGAAAGGTTTGTCTAAAGATACAAGGTCATTTTTATCATATAGTGAGCATTTGAATTATTTTGTAACAGTAAGATTTTTATAGTTGACTGCATTTTGAGAAAGCCTTTGAAACTCATGATTAATAAATTTGCTGGAATGTATCGTGACCGGAGATTATGTCTTGAATAAATATTCAATTCTATATTCATTTATGGTTAGCTGAGTGGAAGGGCACTCGACTAATGAACTGGAGGACCCAGGTTCAAAACCCGAGCGTGTACTAAAGATTTTTTCTTCTAGTGTCATCGTTTGAAGGTTGGATTTGAGGTCCCAGATCAGCCCTAGGCTCACCCAGCCTTTAATTAATTAATTAATGGGTACCTGCAAAGGGAAAAATCAGGCGGCCAGAGCATAGTACTGACCACGCTATTTCCCTAGTGGCCCGTATGGCCAAGAATCAGATACTTCTACAGTATCTTCCCTTCTGGGCCCTTAGTGGCCTGTTACGGGACTGATTTTTTTTTAATATTCATTCAAATAAATTCTATTGTAAATAATAATAAACACTAATATATATATATATATATATATATATATATATAAATTTTATTTTTATTTTAAATTGCATCGCTGGGTATCACATGTTTGGTATGTGGAACGGCTTTTTTCTCCAGCGATGTCTCTCTGTCGCAATATTTCTTCGGGTTCATCACAACACAATGAGCCTGACGAAGTCGGAGATGAACCCGACAGCTAATACATAAATTAACATAATTATTTATTTAAATTTTAATGTCAACTTGCACATAAGACAGGACAGATTATCTATAAGTTACCAACATTTTCTAATCATACTAGGGCTGATACCTCTTCTTTTTTCAAAGAAATGCCACCACCCAAAGTGGGAATCGAACAAGCAACCTCAGGCACAGAATGTTCATGCCTTAAAACTCTCAGCCACTAGACCTCTTTGATTTAAAATGTTCACAAAAAATACTATCTTTTATTATGTAAATCCATGCTATTTTAATAATGGAATATTTGTTAACTAAAATCTAAAGTTATACAAATAGCAAATGTTTTTTACTGAATACCTTACCATCTATATTCAAGTATGGTTTCCATCCTATGATGGCCGATTGGAAGAAGCCATACCATAAGTCCATACCATCTCCGAGAGATATCACTCGACCGGGCGGAGGAGTAAAGAATGAGCGGCCAACAGTAACAAACCTTAAAAACAAAACAGCAACAGATTAACACATTTGCTGCCACCACAATTTCGAAGAGTGGCCCAATGTTTTTCCAGAAAACATCTTGAAAGTGAATATATAAACTAGAGAAATAGTAAAATAAATTATTGGGAACATTTAGCGCACCAGAACTGCTTTTCTTTCAGCTCCAAAAATCAGAAACAAAATTGAAGGAAGTCGAATCTGCACGAACCAACATAACACTTGAAATATGACAAGCCTAATTGCCAGTTGAAGTGTGTAAGGTTTTCCTCGCCTACCGAAGTAGGGGAGTGAAAGGTAACGGAAGTCAAACTCCGAAGCATATTCAGGTCCGGCTCACCCCAGAGACATCCATATGCTTTAGATCTCACAGTTAACGTATTAACAATGAAGAAACAATTTTCTTGCTATGTATATTGATATGATTTTCAATTTTGTTTTCCTTTATTTATTAATTGATTATTTCTTTTTCTTTTAGGGCTTCACAAACATAGCACTAAGCTCTAATATAAGTTACCGTAATGTATATTATTAACTAACTTTTACATATTGCTACATTTAAAAATGATTAATTGATATTATTACTAATGTGAGTAATGATACTATGTTATTAAAATTGAAAGCACAAAGAGAGTAGGTATTTTGTAATTCATGAATTAATTAATTAATTCAATGAAATAATTAATTAAATTGATCTTACTTAATTTATTTTTAAGGTTTTTATGGCACATTTTTACCACTGAAATCAAAATTTCGGGGGGCGGGGGCTGCAGCTCCCTCAGCCTCCCCTTCTATAGGTCCATGGTCTGAGAGAGCGACAAGTTCGTAACTAATCCAATCCGGAAAGGATTAAATAGTGTAGAATGGTGAATACGTAAGCGTAACTCTTGTGGGATGAATAAATCATCTCGTGATTGGGAGCCTGTCTGAGTGTGTTGTATCGTCAGTGCTATATTATACAGTGAGCATTAAATATAAGAGAAAGTCCAATTCTAAACCTGATTAAGACAACTGGAGATAATTGTTTATGACGCCATGCTTTTGTGGCGTTTCAGCCCAATCCTATGATAAGTGTATTTATACAGTCCTGAATATGTCTCCGATGATTAATTGTCCCATTTGAATGTTGTATTTTAATGTCGATTCTTCAGGAGTTTGTCTATGTCTATATTTAGACCAATGTATTTTACATCCCGGTAGCTAGACCATTGTAATCTTGTGTTTTTCCCATCTGCATACGTTCTGTAAGCGTTTGTGTGTTTGCCTAAATATATGAGTACTAGCTGTTACCCAGTGTGCCTTGCTACACCAACTTTATATTATATAGTTGTAAGGAACAAAAATACAGCTGGTAGATTTTTTTCACCTTGCCTATGACACTTCCCGTATCAAGACCTACCTGTGTGCCAAGTTTGGCCAACATCAGTCAAACGGTGTGGATTTGTATAAGGAAAAAACAGATAGACAGAAAGCTGACAGATGATTTTGACCTAGCCTATGACACTCCCCGTATCAACCCCTACCTGTGTGCCAAGTTTGGTCAAAATCGCCAAGTTTTGTCAATGATTTGACATGGAATGACCGAAATGTTTAAATATCATGTCACACATAGATGATTTTAGGTGGTACGTTAAAGAACTAAAAGTATTTAAATTATTTAAGTTCTGTACAGATCCATGGGTTAATGTTGGAGACATAGTTTATGATAAGCAAATGCATGAGATAAAATGCAATTTGCAAATAAAAAAAATTACCTATGGAAAACAAACGGGAAACTCCAAATCAACAGATCAAATACTTGATATTTCAAATTACTTACTAATATATGATATTAATCCAAAATCTGAGAATATAAGGTTATAATTTAGATAATCACAACATTTTTCAACAGATCAAAAACTAAATATTTTAAATTACTTATTAATATATATTAGTCAAAATTCTAAGAATATAAGGCTATAATTTAGGTAAACATAAATATTTTACTAAAACTAAAAAGTTTTGGAAATTAGATAAACAAACCAAACTTAAAAAAAAGGATAATGGTTAATGGCTTCTAGGAGCTCAGTGTTGCTCTACATTTTCATCAGAAATTAATAAAATTGATCTTATATGATATTACTTGTCCAAATCTTGAGAATATACGGCTATAATTTAGATAAAAGGTTAAAACTGAAAAGTTTTGTTCGCAAAAGAAAAACTTTTCGCAAAAAAAGAAGAAAGTTTTTTTAGCTTGCTAATCTCCACCTAGGCAACACTGGAAAGAAAATTATTATTTCTGAACAATTCACTCTTCTTTAATTGACAATTTGGAACTTCCGAACTGTGAAGCCTAAAATGTTTTATATATATATGATTATATAATGATGTAAAGTCATCAATGAGTTCGAGTTATTCTAATTATCAACAACATCAACAAATAAATTTGAGACATTATTCAAAATGGCTGTCAGAATATGAACGGTTCAGTGTAGCCAATTTTTCTTGAACAAAACTTTTGACCTTTTGACCAAATTTCGAAATTTGACTATTGTGACCTAGCCTAGGAGATTTCCCGTATCAAGAAGTACATGTGTGCCAAGTTTGGTCCAAATTGGTCAAACGGTGTGGATTTGTATAAAGAACAAACAGACAGACAAACTTACAGGTGATTTTTATATATATAGATTATTGGCTGATTTTTTTTTTTTTTTTTTTTTTTTTTTTTACGGAATATTGGCTGATTATTGCCAATGTTTATTAAGGAATGTAAAGAACTTAACAAATTAAAATTAACGAAAATTTTAATGATAGATTGTAGTATTTTCTGTAATTTTCAGTCATTTGTTTATTATATATGTTTTAATATGCTGATTTGTTTCATTCGTTCTTTATCAGTTCTTAATCCCTTTACTCTAACTTTTGCTTCTATATCCAAAACAGTATTTTAAGAAAATGTTGTGAGCCCAAATACTTTTTTTTTTATTGACATAACTTATGTTGTTGACCCAAAGGATACGAACCTTGACCCAAGACAAATATCGATAAGGAGTCTCCTGGATTATTGGAAGATAGTACTCTGAAGAGAGGCAACGAGGGACAGGACAGCCCAACATTATTCTATTGTATTACATTACTTTCTACCCAATATTCCATTAGCTTTTGCTACTCCTTCCTGACCTAATGTAGAATAAATAAGATATATTGATACCTGTTAGCTGCAGGCTGCCTCAGAACAACATCAAGTGCTTGAATCGCATCTTGAGGAGAATTACACGAAGATCCCGCTCGCATATATTCTTCGATTGTTGACAAGTCAACTGAGTTTGCATACTTTATAGTTACTTTAACTTCTTTGTTTGCTTGCCTTTCGTGATCATAAACTTGAACAGTTTCAACTAATTCCTGAAAATAGAATTACTTTCATTAACATTCCTACAGAAGGTGGTAAAAGTGAAGACATGATATAAGAGAGGATAGATAAGATGAGAGTAGGAAGAAGAAGATGCAATAGCCGTCAACATTATCATTCCAAAACATTTAGAAAAATTAATCCTTTCGAGATTGTAAGCCACTTTGGTGACAACTGGTCAATCTGCTCCGTGGACTGACATCCACCTTTCTTCACTTTGGGGCTGAAAACTACCGCTGTGACAGCTTTTTGTGATATCTAGTGGTCAAACTCTAGTCACTCTTGTATCCTGTAGAAGTCATAATGGAGTTTGACTCTATCTGTGAGTTTTCTTCCGCTACCTGGCCCAGTCCCTTCAA
Organism: Gonocerus acuteangulatus; assembly: GCA_946811695.1. NCBI lineage: Eukaryota > Metazoa > Arthropoda > Insecta > Hemiptera > Coreidae > Gonocerus > Gonocerus acuteangulatus. The sequence goes on along the minus strand of OX328127.1, from coordinate 94,503,155 downwards.
ACAGTTCTCGAACGTCTGAAGGGCATTATTTGTGTTTTACCAGTTTAGGTGTACATAGCGATCATGCTCAGTAGACAATACACCACAATAATGCCACAATATTTGGGCCAAATAATTTGGCAGGGTTTTATTTTAAAAAAATAATTTTAAAACATTTTTTTTTTAAGTTAAAAGAAAAGATTTTAAACCTGCCTTTGTCTTGTCTGAAGCCCAGGATGAGAAACTGGTGATGGAAAACTTTTAAAAGAAAGATATAATGAGTGTATTAACAATTTCAGGACCAAATGCTTCAGAAAAAATTTCCTTCAAGCCCAAGTCTTGCTTTTGTATAGTTATTTTGGCAAACATATATAAAAAAATAAAAAATAAGTGAAGAAGCTTTTGAAATGATGTACTTTCAGTGGATAAATTACAATTTAGTTAAGTGTCAATTACACCATGACAGCGGGCCCGTTGAAGGAATTTTTCTGACGGATTCAGTATTATACAATACTAGACCCACAAACCTAACCGGGAATAACGTAATAAGGGCCCAAACGAAATACGAAGCGTATATGACAAGGCCTGGAGTAGTGGGGATAGAAAAAAAGGCAAGCTATCTACTGACGCATATGCCATGACGCTGGGGCTGCAGAACATATCTCTCTGATGCATATGCCACAAAGCTGGGCCCAAACGTGTTAATAGAAATGAAGAGATTGGGAGACAAGACACTGCTATTTAATCCTGTATAGTAATAATGGGAGGGTAGGATGAGCCCTGATCCACGGGCTTCTAAGGCATGTCGGTTAAAATGATAACACGTTATTGACATATCAAGTTCATATCTATCTGTGATGTCACTGAAGGCTTACTTCCACAGCTTCTTTTAAATTCTCAGAATCGGAGAGATCTTTTGAGAAATCTCAGAAAAAATGTAAAAAGAAAGGAAGGAGAGAAAAATGTGCAGAGTTTGAATTAAGAATAATTGCTGTTTCGACTAAGGTCTACACAAGATTAAAGGAAGTCCCATACCCGAGTAGTGAAGGGCAATTCTGGATAACTATATAGATTCTTCTTCCCGTCAAAAGCAGGATATCTCTTCGGATAACATTTCTTTCGAACAGCTTCTAGGGCCTCCCTGAAACAAGGAAATAAAACAAAGTTTAGAAAACATTGTTGAGACACATTTTTATTCTCGCTGGGTGTTTATGAGAAAATTTTAATGTGCTTTAACGAGAAGTTTCCAAAAAGCAATTATGTAATGAATATATAAGACACAAGGAGAATCCAAGGCTTGTTGGAACTAAAGGAAACTAACTATTTATAACATGTAAGAAAATGGATTCCCTAAAATATTAAATTAACCAGCTAAACAAAGTATGTATAGAGAGAAAAACTCTCGGGTTTGGTTGGAAATTGTCAAGACTTACTATTCTTTAAAAAAAAAAAATTAGTTTGACCAAGATTGAAAATTACCTATAAAATCTGTATGGTTTTTCTGGTTCTACAGCCACATCGTAATGAACAACTATCATTTTTGGATTTCTCATAGTTAATGCAAGATGGTTTGTTTCAACTGTAATAGGTTTCCCGGACTTCTGAGCCCCTGAGGATGGTTTCCTTCGTGGAATTTTGAGTCCTAGCCCCATTTGATGTGCTCCTTCCGTTATTTGAGCAACTGAAAATAAATAAATACAATTTATGACAAAGCTCTGTTAGCAAAAACTGATTTTTTTCTTTAATCATTATTATTTTTTTTTTTTTTTAAGAGAGATCATAATTAAAATTTTATATAGAACCTGTATAAGAAATATCCTATAATTATATTGTAGAGATATCCCTAGTATATAGGGATATCCCTATATTCATATCCCTAGTGTCATTAGGAATTAGTAGGATTTGATCTTTTGTGAAAAATATAAAATAAATTCTGAAAGAGAAGGAAAATTGAAGGCGCTACAAGGGGAAACTGAGAGTAACCTGCGAGGAAATTACTCCGTCGTCTGTCACGATGTTTGCTTTAGGAAACACTAGAACACTCTTTCACATTTTCTCACCTTGTTTCACTAAAATATTCATTTTACTGTTAAAATAAGTTAAAAAAACAACAAACGATTAAAACTCAGTTTATTCTCCGTTAGGTAAACAGAGACAAAAACCTACAGCAGCTCAAACCTGGCCAAACCATTAATTTGACTCTCACAGTCAACATGAGGTGATTTAAAAGAACGGCCAGACTAGATGAACAACAGAATGGCCATGATCACACATCAGCTCCCATAACTCAAACATTTCTCCATTAATTATTAAACGACCCTTTACTCATATTTATGAATTGTCGAAATAAGCAGAAGGGAGTTTGATGAGTGAAGATTGGCCAGAGACTAAATGAATCCAATATTAAATACATCAGCTGATCAATAGTCGATATGGAATATGTTAAACATTTATTTCAAGAAGAAAAAAACACACAAAAAAAAAGAAACTTCTCAAATCAATAACTGAAAGGTTTCTTTTATTTTTTTTAAAAAATGTTAACATCCATTATTATTAACTAGGAATTTTAGGGTGGGTTATCTATAGGTTATCACCCTTTTGTAGCGAGGATAGGGTTGATGCATTTTTTTTTTTCTAAAGAAAAGCCACCACTCCATAGTGGGAATCGAACCCACGACCCTTGATATGGAGAGTTAAATGCTCAGTGCCAAGGGTCGTGGGTTCTTTTAATTTCTTATAACTTTAATGCTCTAATAAATTTTAAATATATGACATGTCACTGACTGACCAGTTCACTTGTCTCTTCCATATTAGAATAAGTCTGTCTATGACAAGTCATGATGTGGCCCTACTCATTGAAGGTTCTTGTCTTCAATTTGAGGCAGTAAGCCTTTACATTTAAAATTTATTCTCCTGAAGAAACATTAAAAAACTGTGAAACATGTAGGAAAGAAGAGAAATAAATATTTTTTATTGGCCCTCTGTATATTTTGTCAATTCAAACTTTTCTTGGTTTTGGTTTGTGTACTAAAAAATTCAAACCTTTCTGGGCCTGTGAAAGTTGTTGCTGCTGCTGTTGTTGAGGAGGCGGTCCTCGTGGCGCTTGCTGCGGCTGTTGCTGAGGTGGTCCTCGTGGCGCTTGCGGCGGCTGTTGTTGAGGAGGTCCTCGTGGTGCTTGTTGAGGCTGTTGCTGAGGAGTTGGTCCTCTTGGCGCTTGCTGTGGCTGCTGCCAAGGCGATGGCCCCCGTGGTGCTTGCTGCTGCTGCTGAGGTGGTGGCCCCCTTGGCGCTTGCTGCTGCTGCTGCTGAGGTGGTGGCCCCCTTGGCACTTGCTGCTGCTGCTGTGGTGGTGGCCCCCGTGGCGCTTGCTGCTGATGCTGAGGCGGTGGTCCTCTCGGAGCTTGTTGCTGCTGAAAAGGAGGCCTGCCACTTGGAGCCTGAAACTGCTGTGGTGGTGGACCTCTAGGAGCACCCCAAGCAGGTGGTGGGCCGGAAGCAAATGGCGCTGGACCACGAGCCATGCCAGGAGGAGGACCACGCATTCCTGGCGGACCACCAGGGCCACCTGCAACAGAATTACAGTTGTTTATTATTTAACAACACAGTTAGGTAAAATATGGTTCTAGCATTATAGAGAAACTGCACTATACATATCCCGTGGCAACCGATATAACAGGTGGAGCCTTAATCATTTTCAGGATACTCTTCCCACAACTAGTCCTGGCTCAAGGCTATGCATCTGTCAAACAATCACCAAATTTCATTCCCAGGAAGAAAAAAAATATCCCTTCCTTTTCGAGGGGGGGGGGGAGCTGAAATAAAGGCAGTAGATTGTTTCGTGCTCAATTGTTTTAAGGGAAAGTCTTGAGGGTGCGTATATATGCAGACGTGGCTTTGAGGGAAAATGTTTGAGGTGTGTATACGTAAAGGTGTGGCTCTCTGAGGGTTACATGAACTTGAATGAATAGCATAATTGGAAAAGATTAGCCTAAAATAAAGAGCAATCAAGTGATGACTATCATTAAAAGCTCGACAATCTTCACTCTGCACATGGTATTTGAATATTCTAAGGAAGTCTATCGAGCTATAAAATTACTATGTACAGAATTAGATACTAATCCACAATTTTTACGTTGTCGTTGATAGGATGGGTAGTTGTGACTACTCTCAAAAGCTATAATCTCTCTTGCCCTCCTGTAAATACCTGCTGACTGAGGTGCAGCCTGTGCAGGAGTAGGCTGCGTAGATACTGAAGGCTCCGACTTGGACTGCCTAGGCTCCTCCCCTCCTCCTCCACCGCCGCCTCCTCCTCCTCCACTGCCGCCTCCTCCTCCTCCACGTCCCTTCTTACCTGCAAATATGAAATCATAACCTCAATTACAATCATCTAAAGCAGAGTCCTGATAATCCAACAGGACTAGAGAAAAAAAAGAATTCTTATAACATTTATGAACTGGGAAAAGTAAAGAAACAAGTTTTTCAATTTATATCTTATGTTTAATTCACATTTAAGAAACTTATATATTTTTTTTTATTTCACTGCCTAACTAAATATCCAAACTACAGCCTTATTGGCGCTAATGGCCAAGATGTAGATGCGCCGTAAAAAAAAAAAAAAAAAAAAAAAAAAAAAAAAAAAAAAAAAAAAAAAAAAAAAAAAAACAACTGAATTACTACTAGTACTACAGCCTTATTTGAAATAGAAACTAGTTCAAATGTACTAACATACGTAGAATCCATGTTCTGTTCAGCATTTAAACATAAAACGTAAACAGTTATCTAAGAGATTACGCCAGTTCTATTCTTAACCCTAAAAACTAAAACAAAGAAGGAATGTTTTGCCAACTCCATACAAACATAACATCTGTTGGGGATTGCATCACCGTTTCGCACAACGTAGCGTAAAGTGAGATCAAGTGAACTGGGAGCTACAGTCTACTAGAATACGTAATGTCCTACCTTTAATTCTTGAAACATCCGACGCTATTACGCCACATTAAGGCATTATATGATTCCTCAATACATGGTGTTAAATGATAAAACTTCAACTAATCTGAACAGGGTTTGGTCCTATTTAGTTTGTATTAGCGAGACTGTACTGTTAATTAATATATATGATATTTATAATCTTCCTTAAAAGGGAATTCTTTTGAACAAGTTTGTTGATAGTGTTATTTTTGTCCCTAATTAATCTAATATGCACACACATTGTTTGCTTACCTCTATCAAGAAATGGATTGGGTAATTATAAGAGGAGAATATCCTTACGATTCACAGCTAGGGCAGTGTCTTTCTCGTATTAGTTTTGTATTAAGGACTAGATGCTGGAATTTAAAAGTGTTATATACGGTTTCATAGACAACCACCCTCCCCTTCCCATTGATATGGGTCGTTTAGGATATTATATTTAATGCTAAAATATTCTGTGAAGATAAATTCTCTTAGGTAATCTTGAAAGTATCAGAGCATTTTTCTTAGCACTCGAGTCTGTTTGTCTATTTCACAACTTTCCTCCTAATCTGTTAATCCAGTGATTTTCTGTATTTTGCATTCTATGAGATTTCTAACTGGTATAAGATCCTTTCACCTAATTATGTCAATATTATAAGTTTGTTGATTTATGTATAAATCCTACAAAATGTTATCAAGATATTAAGCTCCAGCATCTGGGATTAAAATCTATGGTGCCATCGTTTTATTATTCGCTTGTCTCAAAACTCAGGACCTTGGAAGAGAAAGGGGAAACCACAAAATCCGATTGTTAACAAATCCAAGTTAAAGTTCTGAAAGTGCTTGAGGATAGGAAAGGCAAATGTTTACTCTATGGACTGCTGATTTATAAATCTCATTGAAAAAGTATACAATTGAAATTCAATGTTTTCATTTTAATTTATACGATGGGTAAGGGTGGGTTTACACTAGGATAGTTATTGCAGGATATTTATATCAGAGAGAAATTCTGACTAGTGTAAACCATGTAGAATTTATTGCAGACATAAATTTTACATGGTTTCCATTAGTCGCAATTTTTCTCTGATATAAATATCCTGCAATAACTATCCTAGTGTAAACGCACCCTAAGAAACTGCTAGGGTGGGAGTTTCAGGACATTGAATGTTTCATAGATGATGGTGCTATTCACTTCAACTTGAAACTGTAACAGAACTAAAGGCGAACCAGAGAAACGTTATAGCAAAGTGTCATGTTTTCTACATATTTCTCACTCATAAAATAAAAAAAGTTCATTTTCAGATTCAACCTGTCTCTTCCAAGGTCCTGAAATGTGTGGTGATAATGTGGTTCATGTTTACGTATTATTGTATTATATATTTTAATAGAATATTTACTACTAAGTAAATATATGTAAATGTAAATATATATATATATATATATATATATATATATATATATATATATATAATACAATATTAAGTTAACATGGACCACATTACACACATCACAATTATTATACAATTGTAATGTGTGTAATTAATTACACACATTACAAGTACTTGTATAGTATTAAAGTTTTGATAAAGTGACTATTTTGTTTTTCTGAACATTAGTTATTTTCTGATATTCCATAATATTTTATTAGATTCCAAGAAATGTTAACAAAAAGTATGAGCCTTTTTAAAATAATTAAAAAAAGTGATGCAACATTGAATAACAAACTGTTTATTAATAGGCTAGAATACTCATAGTATAAGATTGATTGATTGAGTATAATAAGAACATTAATAAAAATGTTAATACTTCTAAACATATACTACTTCATTAAAGTACTTGTAGAAAACACTGTCAACCATATGACAATCTATCAACCCTGTTAATAAAAACAAAAACATAATAATTTTTATTCATTAAAAGCAATGGATGTAAATAATGTGTTTTGGATAAGTATACCTTTCTTTCCCATTTTGCTGGTTTACAAATCGAGTAAAATGTTCCGAAATAAAAAGTAAATAAATAAAATGTGGACGTCAACTAAAAACTATACAAAACAAATTACGATTCAAAACAAACTTTCTTTGATCCCAGATAAAAGTATTTATAAAAGTTCAATCCTAATTTCCACTGGATAAGTCGAAATATAATAACACGAACAAGCTAAAATCTCAGTACTCCAGCAAAGATAAGTTGCCTGTGAACAACAGGGTAAGAGTATATATGTATATGTTTCAGTATATACAAAGAGATAGGAAGCGCAGCAGAGAAGTGTGGCTGCCTTCTTCTCCTGTGACGTAGACATTTTAGAGAGCCTACTCAACATTTGATTAGATTCCTGTTTTGGAGGGCAATAAATAAGGTTATTACGCCCTTCTAGGTAAATTATTATATTTAGAAAATTAGTTTTAGTTTTAGAATACTCTAGAAAAAACTTTTATTAAGATAATAAAGTATATTGTAAATTTATATATTTATTTATTTTTATATATATTGCAGGATTTTACCTTCCTCGGTTTAATCAACTTGTTCTAGTATGACAACTTTTAGAAATTATTTTTCATCAAAGCCAAATTTCAAACTCCACATGCCAATTAAACGGTTTTCGCATTAAGTTCGAACTGTCTTTATTATATAAATTTATTTATTAGGGTTACGCTAATCTGAACCCTGCTAATCCTAACAGGACTACTGGGTATATTTACCTACAGTGTCTCCCAAAAGTAATCGGAAAAACGAAAGGTTCGGTATTATGCTCAAATTTTTGAATATAAATGCAGCTAAAAAAAAAAAGAAAAGAAAAGAAAAAAAAAGTTCATATAAATGCCATAGGTAAAGGATGAAAATAAGCTCAATTTCAAATAGTAAACATATATTAATTAGTAAAAAAATAACAAAAACAATTAACACATGAATATATTAGTTCACAAAAGTAATCGGAATTATGAACAAAATTTACAAAAACCGTTAAAATTGTTAAAGCTACCCAGTAGAACCAAACTCAAGACAGATGTTTAATAATCATATGTTTTTATTCAGTCCAACAATTGCTAGTTCCAATAAAACTGCTTTAACAAATTGGCTCAATCAATTCACAGTTCGCGAAAACCTGGGCCCATAGGTTTTCGCGAACTGTGAATTCTTAATTGTGTTAAAGTGCCTAAATTGTGTTGGCGGGTTGCAGTTCCTACTTTGCTACAAGTTTCAACTGTATTTTGAGGATGAATGCGTTAAGATAATTTTATTTCAAGGCTTCTGTGGAGAAACTGGTGGATCAAAGTAACTGGTCACGTTGGAAGAGACAAATAACTCTTGTGTTGTTGTATATCTGTCTATTATGACATGGATTAAGGTCATACGTCTGGGGAGGAGTTTCCAAAACATTTCTGCGGTTGTATAATAGCTATAAACGAAGTTTGTAGAGATACACCCAACCCCGTGTTTCACCGTACCTCTTGTGTTTCTCGGAATATGCTCTTCATTAGGTCTGTGCCACACCCTAACTATCCAACAGTGCTATTTAAGTTGAGCTTTTATTCGTATGCGAATATAACATTATCCCAGTAAGTGTCAGTGTTTAAAAAGGTAAGTATTTATAGGAATAAGCACTTTATTATGCAGATGAATACAGATCACGTATGGTTCAGGACACTGCACTAGTAGGGAGATTACAGGTAAGAAAAAGAAAGGGTGGGGAGCGCCTGACCACACCTAGCAATATAGTATCGATACACACAGAAATATAAATAATATTTACATTCAACACTCCTCCTTAAATATTATTCCTATCGAAGATACAAAACTGATAGAAAATATATATATATATATATATATATATATATATATATATATATATATATATATATAAATACACAATTAAATAATACACACAAAAACAAAGAATAGTACGTACATACATATTTCTCAACATAAATGGTTTAGTCCTAACATTTCTCTAAATTTAACAAATTTTACTTGCACAAGAGGCTTTGTGAATATATCAGCAATTTGTTGATCCGAAGATACATGTTGTAATGAAAAATTATTTACTATATTATCAATTACATAATGATACTTAACTCTAACATGTTTAGTACGGTTCAATATTTTCCCAAACAGAACAAAATTGAAGTAGTGAGAAATGTGGTCTTTAGACCAGCGATGGATCCAGACCACACTAAGTTTTCCTATAAAAACCTATTTCCGAATTATTGTCTTAATGAAGAACTTGAAGAGGACAAGGATGAGTTAGTAACAGAAAAGGAGGAGAATACACCACCCGAAGAAGAAACAAATGAAGAAAGATATTTTTTAAGGAAAAGAATAGACTTAAAGAAACCTTCCCGACTTGATGATTATGAAATTACAGCCAATTTCTGTGATGTTGAAGACGTAATTTTTGAAGATGCTTTTGCTGATACTAACTGGAGGAAAGCTATGGAAGAAGAAATGGACGCTCTCAAGGAAACAAGACTTGGTCCTTGGTTGAGCTACCAGATAATAAGAAACCTCTTACTTGCAAATGGGTATACAGGAAGAAAACCACTGATAAAGGTGAGAAAGAAAAGGCTCGATTAGTTGTCAGGGGCTCGATTAGTTGTCTAGACTCTATAGGCTTTCGAATCCTCTTCATATCCAACGAAAAAGCCTAGTTTTCCTTTTGGATCCCATTTCTGATGTTTTTGATTTGGGATATGAGCATAAACCTGACTGCCAAATATTTCAAGTCCTTTAAAATATTTAAATTTATTTCCAAACCATAGCTCCCAGGGAGTTTTACCTTCTACAGAACTAGTTCCCGAACAATTAAGTATATACACTGCTGTGTTTGTGGCCTCAGCCCAAAGACTTTTATCTAACTTTTTCGTATATAACATAGTCCGAGCACATTCAACAACAGTACGCATTTCACGTTCTATACAGCCATTTTGAGGTGGACAATAAGGAGTTGATTTTTGATGTCTAATTCCAAAATCCCTCAACACATTCTGAACATCCTTATTCATAAATTCAGTACCACGATCGGATCGGAAAAATTTTACCTCTTTTCCTGTATCACGTTTTGCAAGAGTAAAGAATTCTTTCAATTTTGAGGAAATGTTATCTTTATTTTTAAGGAAATATATTTTTCTAAATTTACTATAGTGATCCTTTAGTAGCAAAAAATACCTAGATCCCCCTAAACTATTTATTTCCATGGGACCACACAAATCTGCACTAATTACTTCACACACATCCTTAATGTGAGATGGCAAAGTGGCTTTTCTTCCATCCTAGAAGTAATGATTTCCTGGGCTTGGCGATCTTTAGTATTCCAGTCCTTCTTAGTTTTTTCATCAGAGTCGGCCGGTGGCTTAATGTCATCAGTGCACACATCATAGCAATTTTTGTTCTTTAAGACAATGACTAATCTGCACTTCCAAACTTCCCAGTTTTCTGATCCACTTAACAGGATTTGGTGATGTGACTCCATATTCCAACTAACGAACGAACGAACCACGTGCAACTGTTCGAAAACTAACCTGACGGTTGAACTTATTCCGGAGAAACTAAAATAACGAAAGTTCATAAAGATTGAACACACAACCGAGTACCTCTGGGCCCATAACCTGTTAAAAAAGGTAAGTATTTATAGGAATAAGCACTTTATTATGCAGATGAATACAGATCACGTATGGTTCAGGACTCTGCACTAGTAGGGATAGTATCGATACACACAGAAATATAAATAATATTTACATTCAACAGTCAGGCGTTGTCTTATTAGCTAAACTTATAAAAGAATTTATCCTAGCTTCAATATCATTAAGATTGTTTCTCCGGATGGCCCTTTTTACTGTTTCTGTTCTTTGTTCCAGTTTCTTGTTGAAGCACCGTTTCTATGGTTGCGGAATTTATAAAGTTATCCTGGCTTACTTTAAGGACAATTCATCTTTCATCCCTTTCCAACAGCAGTTTAGGCACGGCCGCCACATGCAGGGGGGGGGGGGGGACTGCCGAGTAGTGTTGTCCTGTATTTATTGGAATGGGATCTACATTTTTTTTAATGTACGACAAAACAAGTGCAGTCCCAGAATAGTACATTTCAATAGGAATCGTATGAAAACTACAAGTACCGAAAGTGACCTTTGCTACACCGATTGTCGTCTTTTATTCTCATTTCGCTCAAAACTCAAGATGAAAATAATATTAAAATGTCCTATAGCAAAGTAATAGAATTTTCATTCTAGCTCTGAGAAGTGAAGGCCCGGATCTGAGAAGTAGGGGCCCGGCTCTGAGAAGTGGGGGCCCGGCTCTGAGAAGTGGGGTCCCGTAATCTGGTCCTGGGCCCGGCTCCGAGATGTGGCGGCCCTGAGTTTAGGACGCCCTGTTTTCTGTTCACTTTTCAATCTATCCTCCGTTTTTAATCATTTTATGATGTTGGACACCGTTGAAATAGGCTTACTGGTCTCTTGGCTGATTAGTTTGAATTTACAGCTCTTTTCGTGCATAGAATCTACATTCAGACGAGGCTCAATCGACGTTGGTATTTACCACCTCATGCTCACAGTTATTGAGGTGAAACATGCAGCTGTGGGGACCTTAGGCCTAGTACTGACTATTTTCTACAACATAAGAATAAAGTTGATACAATAATGTCCAGAAAAGTGCTTAGAATTAAAAAGAACCGATAATTAATGTTATGTAAGAGAGACTGGTTTGACAGTCTGAAAACCAAACAGTGGCTCGGCACCAAGCAGTCTAACTTCTATTCAAGCTTAGATAATTATTTACGATCGGGAGATGTGCACTGTATGAATGATTGATGCTTTGAAATAGGGTAAGAATACATTTATTTACACATAATCCATTCAGTGTTTGGTCGCTGGAGGTCTCACCTTCCTGGTCCTTCTCTGCGCCTTCCTAAATGCTTCTCTGTGATGCCCTCTCCGCTCCTTGGCTATTCTTCCTGGTCCTACTCTGCTCCTTCTCCCTTCTCTGTGGTCCCTTCTTCATGGACCCTCTCTGCTCCTGCTCCCTTCTTCCTGGTCTTTCTCCGCTTCTTACCCTTCTGTTTTTCCCCTCATAACTTGGTATACAGTATTCCCATAACATACGATGGCCTGAACTAACCAGCTGAGGATTGGGGTTTGGTATGCATCCCTTGCGCGACAGACTCTTTAAATCTTACCAAACTCCGTTGTTAGCTTTTAGATAGTGATAAATGTCTTTCCGCCCCCAGAATCTGGCTAAATACATTGGAGTCTGATCTCTATTTGATGGGATATTGACCTTAGCGCCTTGTGTTACAAGGAAAACAGTGGCATTGAAATCTCCACTGATGGCAGCCCAATGTAGTGGAGTCCACTGGAATGTCTTGTCTTGGATGTTGATGTCTGCACCTGCTTTGATCAAGGCGGCCATTGTCAATATGTGGTCCCTTGGGCGGACCTGGCCCTGCTGGCCAGATGCCAAGTCCACGATTTCCAGTAACTTATATCTCAATTCCGGATCTAGTGTAATAGTAGTTTTAGAAAGCCTTCTGAAAAACTTTTTAATCCTGTATATTTGTGTTAAATGAATCGGTGTAAAGCCGTATATGTCGTAGCAGTTTACACACCTGTTGCTCAGGTACAGAAGGTCCTTCACTACGACGTGGAATCCTTTCAATGCTGCAATATGGAGTGGTGTTCTACGATATTTTTCCAGCTTATTTATATCAGCGCCATGTTTATGCAAAGCGTAGATTACTCTAGCGTTTCCTATCCACGCAGCTTTGTGGACCACATTCCAACCAAACTTATCAGAATGAGAAATTAGAGGTTTTGCGTTCCTCAAGAAGTAATGAAGAATATGTTCTTTAAAGAAAGATGTATCTTCATCGTAAAGACCTGTACTAATACAAGCGAGTTCTAATGGCGTCCATAAACTCTTTTTAATATCTATCTGGGAAATGTTTATGTTTAGATGGTCAATTAATATCTTTACAGTGCTCAGCCTTCCAAAAAATAATAGAGCCATGTCCAACGGAGAAAGGAATGACTTGTAGGAAGGATAATGGCGATCTTCCTCCAGGACGTCTTCAATTAAGTCTTCATAATCTTTGGTAACTTCTCTTAAAAGGTTCGGAAAACTTTTTTTCAAAACAATATTTTGATAATCGAATATTTCTATCAGTTTATTGTCGTCTCCCGTTGCTGCGGAAATGAACAGAGAATTGTTAGAAATAGAACTCTTTAAAAGTAGCCTTCCTAACCTCCGAGGTGAGAGGTTCACGTTGTTATTTGACATGAGGATTCCGATTAAAGAATCCATTCGTGTATTGTCCTGTGGCAATTGGAATATTAGAGGCACATTACCCCTTGTTGCTGCCCATCTGAGTGCGTCTTCACCGTAGACGTTCACTGAACGAGTATTCGCGTTCTCATGGATCAAGAAGTTAGCAACGCGATTGTGCTCTCGACTTACAGCATACATGAGAGGAGTATTGCCTTCGACATCTTTGACGTCGATATTCATTTTTGAATCACTTAGTAAGTATCGAATGATGTCAATATTGCCACCCAAAGCAGCTGCATGGAGGACGGATTCGCCGTAGTTAGTTACGGCACTTCTGTTCGAGCCCAAGTTCATAAGAATTTCAAACGCTTCTTGCCTTCCCTGTTTCGCTGCAGAAATCAACACTGTTTCTCCGGCTCTTGTTGTACTGTCAATGGACATTGACGCATTCCTAATCAGATAATCGATTATGTTTAGGTTTCCTCCACCAGCAGCGAAATGTAGCAATGTCTTTCCTTGCGAATTGGCAATATGGGGATCTGCTCCATTTTCTATGAGGTAAAAGAAGAGATCGGTGTTCCCTTCGTCTGCAGCAACAGCAAGCATTGTGTTGCCATGCATGGCTTGGCGGTTCACTTCTTCTTTCACGTCACATCTTCTGCTTACATACTTCAATACTTTTCTTATCATTTCCATGCGCTGATTTTGGACGACATAATGAAGAATGGTTGTTTCTACCTTGGATACAAGACAAGGATTGGCTCCTCTCTCAAGGAAGTATATGACCATTTCAGGCCGGTTTTCCATTGCTGCCAACATTAGGGGTGTGTATTTAGTTCTATCAGGAAAATCAATGTTCATTCCAGGTATGTTCATTAGAAGATCGACAGCTTCAATATTACCATACCTAGCCGCCGTATGTATTGCCACATGTCCGTCTACGTTTGGTATAAAGGGGTTCGCTTCATGTTGAAGAAAGTATTTGACAGAGCAGTTAGTTCTTATGGCAATCATTAATGGAGTATTCCCAGTCGAGTCTGGAAGGTTGAGTGATGCTTTAGATTTATCTAGGATTGACTCAATAATCAGGCTATTGCAATTCCAAGCAATGGCGTAATGTAAAGGCGTTTTACCAATGGAGTCAACTATATTAGGATCAGCGCCTACATTTAGCAAGAAATTGACCAGATGACTATGATTGTAATATACAGACATTGATAAAGCAGTGAACCCCACGTTAGTCTGTGTATTTATATCGATATTGTTTACTAATAACTTGATCAATTCGAGGTTTCCTTCTTCAGCTAACATGTGCATCACCGTCCTACCGGAAACAGTGTATAAATTCGGATTTGCTCCTCGTTTTAGGAAAAATATAAACATATTCCTCCGCTTTTCTGCCCCGGCAACGTACAAAGCTGTAGTCCCGTTGTTGTCTTGGGCATCGATATCGACCCCTCCATAATCCAGTAGCATTTCAGCAATGGCCATATTCCCAACAACTGCTGCGTTGAAAAGCGGAGTCCTTCCATGGATTTCAGGGATGTTTGGGTCACCATCTTTATCGAAAAAATATTTGGCCATAGAGTAGCTGTTACTTAGAACTGCATAATTTAATGGCGTCACTCCGTCAGTAGTCTGAAAGTTTACGGAGCCTCCATCAGCAAGTATCAAATCGGCGACTTCGACATTCTCCATATCGACCATCAAATGAAGAAGACTGGTTCCCCACTTGTTTGGAACAAATGGATCTGCGCCATTTTTCAGTAATAATTTATAGAACTCCGTATCATTATTTCTTTTAGCAGATAACATGAATAACGCAGTATAACCTGCAAGAGTCTTATAATTTATGCCAGTATTATTTTTTGAAATTATTAATTCTGCAATGAACGAGTCGCTATTATTAACAGCAAAATGAAGCGAAGTCCATTTTTTCTTGTCTCCAAGATATGGATTTGCTCCTTTTATCAAGAGATATTCGGCCAATTTTTTTCTTTTATTGTCGACGGCAACATGTAATGCGGAATGTCCGTATTTATTCTGGATATTGAGGGAAGTAGAATTTGTAGAAATTATTAATCTCACAACGTCAAAATTGTTCATAATAGTGGCGAAGTGTAATGGAGTGAATCCTAAGGGATCGCCCAAAGAAGAATTCGCGCCGGCATTTAGGAGAATCTCACAAATTATCGTATTGTTATAGCGCGCTGCGTAATACAGCGGACTCATGAGGTCGTCATCGAGCAAATCAACACTTCCTGGGAAATAAGAAAGAATCGTGGTCAATATTTGTGCATTTCTTTTAGTGACAGCAACATGAAGTGGCGATACGCCGCCATCTTTCTTGATGAGTACACTGGCGTTGTTGTCAAGAAGTACCTTCAATGCAGAAATTGTATTAAAGGACGCAGCCAGGAATAACGGAGTTCGCCCTTCGGCGTCTTGAACATCGATATTTTCCCGAAATAACGGAAGTAACAACTCTAATAGCCTGAGATTTCCGTTGAGTGCGACCTGATGAAGGGTGTATGTAAGGCCGATTGTTGGAAGAAGAGGATTGCCACCAGAGCTGTACAAGTCTTCGAAAATGTCGGTGTGGTTGTTGTACGCTGCTAGACCTATTGGCGTATAACCATTTATATCTTGGAGGTTGATGCCTTTGATGCTGATACTTAGAATTGTTCGAACGACTTCCCTGTGGCCTTTAGAAGCAGCGTGATGAAGTGGTGTCCTTCCTGCTTTGTTCAATGAATAAGGATCAGCTCCTTTCTCTAAGAGAAGTTGAACGATTCGTGTACGATTATTGAAAGCTGCTGTATGCAATGCTGTATCCCCATGGTAACCGCACACATTAATACTCCCTGTATCGTGAAATATCAACAACTCAACTATGGAAATAAAGCCGTCCTTTGCGGCTCGGTGTAATGGTGTACTCCCATCTAAAGACGGTATGGTAACATTCGCGCCATATTGTAACAAGACTTCACACACTTCAGTACTATTGGTGTAAGCAGCCATAAACAATGACGTCACGCCATGTTCGTCCCTGTCATCAATGCCTGTCTTTGTCTTAGCTAAGATTAGTTTCACTGTGGCTTTGTTCCCTTTGAACGCTGCTACATGGAGTGACGTCCTGCCTTGAGCATCTGCCAAGAAAGGGTCACCGTCCATGTTAAGCCAGAAAGAGACTGCGGTCGAGTTGCCAGTCAGCGCTGCCACGTAGAGTCCCACAGAATGAAAATACTTGAAATAATCAGCTGACTCTGATTCGCCATATTTATCAAGAAGTTCCTGTGATTTTTTAAGGACATTTAATTCATCATTAATATCAGAATCCCATTCTGTCATTGCAGCATCAATGTCCAACTCCGTCTGGCCATTATGGGCGACATTTTCTGAGATAATTAACGCCAATATCTGCAATTTATTATATAATGATTATTTTAAATAAAAAAAGTAGTAAAATTACATAATGTTTCATGCATTTTTTTATATGTCAGTAAGTTAAACACAGCGGAATGGGAAACGGATACTGTCATGCTTATTTTGGAGAATACAACTAAAGAAAATTTTGGAATCGCCTTTTCTCAGCAATGGTTAATGTTATGAAAAAAATTCTAACGGTCAGTTTTGTTGATAATTGCATGATCTACAATGTTTGTATGATATATTTGTATCTTAAAACTAACCGTTTTGCAGAAGATAAACTCTTTTTTTTTCGAACTTTGACCTTGAATATAATTGTTTGCACTCATGGGATCGATGAAGACGTTTCATTATAATGGTGTCCCTAACGTTCAAGCAAACCTGTATGAACCTAGAAGCCGGCGTGCAGATGACAGGGATTCTATCCTACTACCTGTTTCTAGAAAAATGCCGCCCCTACCTCCTAGTGCTTCACGGTCAAACTCATTTTACTGCTGAATGAATTAAAAAATGAAATAACACATAAAATAAAAACAAGCAATTATAAACTGAAGTAAATAGAGAAATCAAAAACCACTTCTAAAGAGCGAAATCAACTCCGGTATAGTTGTAGAAAATATTCAGATGGCATCTTCGTATTCTGCTTGGAAAGCTCTATTTCAACAAGAAATTGTTTCTAATTTTACGTATTTTACGTTGTATTGACAAATACATTTGCCTTCTCTAAGCAATCTCAAAAATAACGAGCAGTGAAACAGAAGCTAAGGAAAAAACACAAAAAGAACCGTTCAAATAAACGAAACTAACTACTTCAAAGTTTTAAGCATCTATTACTCCTCATGTGAACGCCCCATCGAAAACTTCTTCAGAACGTTTTTTGTAGAGAATTAGTTATGTTTTCGAATGGTTACTTTCCACTTAGCACGATTTCCCAACCGTTTTCGAGATATTAAGGAACATTTAGGAAAATGCCATAACTTTTCACGTCTTATTAATAAATTATTTTATTCTAATCTTTCATTAACTCCAAACGTAATCCAACTTTATGTTCATGGGAGTCGGACTTTTTTATTTAATCATATGACCGAACCCCGACGATCAACACTTTTTATCACATTTAAAATTAATGCAGTTTTGTACATAACAAAGTGGTACCTACTTTATTTGATAAAAAAATCTGCACGAACTTTAGGACCGAACCTACATTTAAAAAAATATATTTCACTGTGGTTGATGTAAAATCATCATATGATTGTTGTGAGAAATAAGTTTTTATTATATCAAATAAAATTGATTTCTTTGTTCCTCATTATCCCCATGTATGGAATAATTAAGCCTGAATATCGGAGGCAGCTCTGAATCTTACTGACAATTTCTTCAATAACTTTACCAAAAGTGACGAAGTTCGAAGTGGAACCTTAACTTCTAAAGCGGCCCCTACACGGTGAGTAATAATGACATTATTAGTAATGTCATTACTATTCTACTCTCGTCATTCCATATCATCATTACAATGTACACCTTACACCGTCATTCCACGGAGCATTTTTAATGTCATTACTTTTCTTCAGTATGCATTGTGATCTCCGTGACAGAAGCCGGTTCCTCCCTATAGCGGCCCCTACACGGTGAGTAATAATGACATTATTAGTAATGTCATTACTATTCAACTCTCGCCATTCCATATCGTCATTACAATATACACCTTACACCGTCATTCCATATCATCATTACAATGTACACCTTACACCGTCATTCCACGGATCATTTTTAATGTCATTACTTTACTTCAGTATGCATTGTGATCTCCGTGACAGAAGCGTTTTGTTAATAATGGATCCTCGCAAAGTCGTCTGTGTAGCTATAATTGCGACACTAGCCACAAAAAAACATGTGAAACGTTCGTAAAGGCCTTAATATGACACATATCCTTCCAATCGGAGCGTTTCCAAATGTTCTGCGACCGAGGTTATGTGCAAAAAAGTTTACATTTTATTTTTATTTGGATAACCATTTTTCGCAAGTACCTTTTGAGATAATTCAATAGTTATTTATATGGTTAGAAAAAGGAGTCTTTCTTCTTTTGAAAGATTTCAATGACGTAAAAATCGGATTATCTCAAGGGGAGATATTGAATTCCAAAACGTCACATTACTTTTTCGCTTACAAATTTTTATTCTCTTCCAGACTGGGAAAAATCATTATTTTTTGTTTTCAATATTATTCACCACGTTAGGGTTTCTTGGGGTGCTGATTTTAAATCTGCTATTATTTTTGGCGTAAAAAAAGTATAATACTAGTTTACTTGAAAACGTAAGCATATTTTTGAATATATTTGACGAAATATAAATTATAGTTTAACGATTATATTTTCTTCTAATCTACTCTATAAGACAAATGAATTGGTAAAAGAATCACGTCAACATTATTTTCTAAAGTCGATATAAAAAATAAAGCACTTTCAACCTATTTTATATCCTCGATACAAATGCAAAGTAACGAATGTGAAATGTTGTTGGTACCTTATTGAGGACTTTATATATATTTTATTCTATGATATATTTTAATTAGACTTAATGCGGATTCATTACTTTGATATATATATATATATATATATATATATATATATATATATATATTACATTAATAACTATAATGTTACCAAGGTAGAGTCATACATTACAATTCATCTTATTTTTTGCCCTTTCTACTCAATCTAGTTTAACCTTTACATCTGTTTCACCTAGTTACAGCTCGAGATAGACTGAGTAATGACGGATTAATGATGTAGCGCTCCCTACACCATCATTACTAATGACAGTATCCCCTCCACTTTCAGTAATGATGAAGCCGAGATCAGAAAATCCGGATTCACATCATTACTGTTCGTCATTCCAACTTTGTCCACCTTACACTATCATTATTACTGTCATTTTGATAAGATAATGTCATTATTACTGACCGTGTAGGGGCCGCTTAAGTCACGACCATAAGTCTAGTGGTTCATTCATCAGATCTATTTAACTTATAAGTATATTGTTGTTGTTTAATCTTTAGTAACATGTTAATATAAGCCAATACTTACTAATGTCACTCCTCCAAGATAGTGTGACAGCATTTCCAATATGACGAATGTTATGATGATATGCTGATCCCTGAAAGAAATAAACTAATTCAGACTTTTTGTCAATGAAATTATTTTCTTTTTATTGTATTATGTACTCTTTAGTCATTGCATTTGTGTTTTGTGTGTGTTTGTGTATATATCAGAAAATCAATCCCGTAACATCTACGGTATCTGATTCTTGACCAAATGGCACTCTAGGGAGATAGTGCGGTCAGAACTATGTTCTGGGTGACTCATGTTCCCTTTGCAGGTTCTCCTTAATACATTAAGTAAGGGCTGGGTGGGCCTAGGGATGGTCTGCACTCGAGCTTTGAACCCAGGTCCTCCAATATTAGATTATACTAGCTGTGCCCGCGACTTCGTCCGCGTGGAATAGTGATTTAGGGCAGCATTTTTTGGGTATATCTTATGTTTTATTTTGGATTATAAACACCATCCTCCTAATGAACCGATTTAGTTTATTTTTAGAACAAATATTTCTATTAAGATGTTCCACAATTTTATTATATATATATATATATATATATATATATATATATATATATATATATATATATATATATAGATATGAACAGTTGTATAGCAGAAGCCGGATAGAGCGTCCATGCTCAGCGCTCCTAGTGAAAGATGTTGAGGTTTTAAGTTTTAGAACACACACGTTTTAGTTTTAACTGGTTTTAATATAAAGAACAAAGGGATCATCTACATAGTCTCATGTAAACAAAACATATATAAGGTAAACAAGGGTGGCTACTATTGGCCAACTGAACAAGATGGCGGACCAATCAGGTGCCGCATTACATTTAATGAAACATTCAGATTTACTCTCCAACATTCCCTCTTAAATCTGAATTTTTCAAATTTCTTATAAAACAGAACATGATAAAAAAATCAATAAAAAAACATATCAGAGAGCACTAGAATAGCAATAGAATCAAAGTCAAATCATATAATACATTTAGTGAAATAAAATTATGTAAAGTTGAGTAACGAAAAATATCTTAATACATAAACCGGATTCTTAATCTTTCGAACTCACAAGGAGACAAAGATTTTGTAAATGCATCGGCCAATTGCATTTCAGATGGACAATATTTCAAGATAAATTGGTTTTCTTTAGCTTTTTCTATAATAAATTTGTACCTGATGTCAATATGTTTTGACCTTTTTCCATTACACCCATTTTCAATCATCTTAATCGTGCTCTGATTATCAATATGCAAATCGACCTTTAAATTTTGATTAGTTAGCTCCTCAAAAAATATTTTAGAAACAGCACTTCTTTCACACATTCACTGGCACTAATGAGCTCTGCTTCTGCGGTGTTAGTAGCAATATTCGACTGTCGCTTAGTGGACCAAGAGATGGGCCCACCACAGTAGAGTATGATGTGAC
Organism: Gonocerus acuteangulatus; assembly: GCA_946811695.1. Classification (NCBI taxonomy): domain Eukaryota; kingdom Metazoa; phylum Arthropoda; class Insecta; order Hemiptera; family Coreidae; genus Gonocerus; species Gonocerus acuteangulatus. The sequence goes on along the minus strand of OX328127.1, from coordinate 94,482,020 downwards.
CTCCTGTGCTTCGTCGAGTTTCTTCATCGTTGGCATAGTCTGAATCACAAAATGCGCTTATTTTGAAGATGTCATGGCCTTGGGAGTATTTTATGCAAAGACTTTTAGTGCCTTGAAGGTACCTGAAGACGCGCTTAACCTTCAAAACATCTCCTTCAGTAGGATTTTCGACTTTTCTTGAAGCGTGATTAACTTAAAACGTAATGTCTGGTCGGATACGATTTGATAAGTAGAGAAGACTTCCCACGGCTTCACGATATGGGTAAGTCTCGTTATATGTGAAATTTTCTTCTGAACCTGGTGTTGAAGGGGTTCTCACACTTTTGGCCGTATCCATTTTAAATTCCTGTAGAATTCTGTTTATGTATTGCTCTTGATGTAGAAACAAGTTTCCTTCTTCGTTTTTTAGTTCCATTCCGAGGTATATTTTAGGTTTTTCCTCATAAGTGATCTCAAATTCTTTCTTTTTAACTTTGGGTGATTCCTGCACATATTTGGGTTTAGTTAGGCGAATAGAACCAAATAATTGGCTTAGCCTACTCCTCACATGAATTACATTCCCATTTTGCTCTCTAAGGCCTCTCTGGAGCTCAAGCTGCTCATTTCCAGGAAGAGAATGCCTGGCTGCATTAATACTAGGGGTAAGGGGGCCAGGCTTTCTGTAAGTTATTGATGTTTTCATCTTCCGTGGTTTATCTGGTGGGTGCTGGCACATTTCAGAATCATCATCCTCTCTGTGAGTAGACTCCGCAGGGTAGGATAATCTGTCAATAGGTGATGGCAGCCTGCAAATTCCAGCTTTCAAATCTTCTAGGCACTGGTTATTAAATTCTTCATCATCTTCAAAGCTACCATCAGGCATATGTAAATCACTAGTCAATCTTCCAGTTTGATATGTTCTCTTTGATGTAAGAGGCTCATCAACATAACTTCCAGCATCTACACCCTCAAGCCACATAAATGAATGAGAGTCTTGAATTCCTCTATTAGATAATTGTTGCTCGGCAAGCATTGTTCTTGTTTTCTTTCGCTGAGATCGAAGGGCGTCTGATTCTTGTTGGGCAAGAAGGAGCCTATCACTAGTCTCCCAAAGCTCACTGTTTAAGTGTTCTATGCGAAGACAATCCTTTTTCACTTTCCCCTTAAGCTGTTCAACTTTTCTAGAATACCCTTCAACAACATTTTTAAGTTCTTCATCAAACTCTGATTTCATTTTCATCTGCAGTCGTGAAACTTGTTCATTAACAGCTTTTTTCATTTTTACTTCAATATCAACCAATTCATATTTTTTTATTCTTCTGACAATCTCATGGTTCAATCTCTTTTCATTAAATTCCAAGCTACTTATACTAGCCTGCAAGCGTGCAATAGTGTTTTTGCTGGATTGAAGTTCTCTAATCACTTCTGAATTTTTTTCTGTAAGAAACAACAAACTTTCATGTAGCTCTTTGTTAAGCTTTTCCTTGTGAACCATTTCACCCTTTAATTGTTCGATCTCAAAGTCAGTTAAAAGTGCTGGTTCGTTCATCATATGACATGAGGACCCACTGTCAACATAAGATTTCACTTCTTTTATATCATGACTCTCCGATTTGTAAGTCATGAAAGCCACCTTGTGTTTTTCATAATCCGTCTGGGCATCGCCCTCATGTTCAGCACGAAAATAACACCTTTCTGATTTGTGATTGGTCTTTTTGCAGAACTTGCATCTCTCAATTGCATTCTTTAATGGGCACTGCCGATAAAAATGGCCTGGATTTTTGCATGAGTGGCACGTAGGAGGGCTTCCTTGAGTTTTACGGGCATAGTTTTTAGTCACAAAAGTCTGAAAAGCAACATTATCGGTGGTTCTTGATTTTCCAATCATGTCCTCCTCAGACAAAAGAAGAGTCATAAGATTGTCAATAGTTCGATTGTCCTTAGCAACAGAGCCCCATGCTGTACGAAACGTGGCGTACTCAGATGGTAAAATTGCGAGGATTTTGGACATAATCATTTCATCTGTAACATTTTGTTTAAGCACATTCAACCGATACGCTAAATTTTGGACTGAACTAACGTTATGAGCCATATCATGAGAGTGATCATATGTATGACTATAAAAAGCCTGCAACAGCTCATTCACTTGGTCATCATTTTGTCGGTCATAGATTTTGATGATTTTGTCCATCATTTCTTTCGAAGTTTTGCAATGAAGGATGTGACACAAAACCGTTTTACTAATCGAAGAAAGTATAACTTTCTTAGCAGGAGCATCCTTACGACTGAAATCTTTCTTTTCCTTATCGCTAGCAGCGTTTTCCTGTTTAATAATCCCGGTCACAATATCTTCAATATCGGCAGCTTGAAAAACAACATCTATTTGTAATTTCCATACATGAAAATCATCTACACCACTCGTTTTTCAATGTGAGAGATGTCGTCAATATTATTTGAACTCATTTTGTCGGAAAAAATACCTTTTTAATGCGATAGCACAGAACACTCGCAACACAAGACACTGGACTGACTCACAACACAACTTGATTCTCTTTATCACTTAAGTATTTCACTTCCTAACTAACAAAACTTGATCTGGGCACATAACCTGTTGAGGTTTTAAGTTTTAGAACACACACGTTTTAGTTTTAACTGGTTTTAATATAAAGAACAAAGGGATCATCTACATACAGTCTCATGTAAACAAAACATATATAAGGTAAACAAGGGTGGCTACTATTGGCCAACTGAACAAGATGGCGGACCAATCAGGTGCCGCATTACATTTAATGAAACATTCAGATTTACTCTCCAACAAAAGAAGCAACAACCAACGCCTGTGCCGCTTAATTCAATTCGGAGGTAATACAGATTAAACCCCAACTTCTAATGAACCGATTTAGTTTATTTTTGAAAATCATCATTCTCTTTAGATACCCAAGGCGTATACCCTATTACGTTACAGTACGCGAGAAAGAACGGTCACTATGAGCAAATTAGTAATGTGGGTCCGGAGCAAACCTCCCTACTAATGAACCCATTTTATTTTTTTTACAACATATTTTTCCCTGTAGATGATCAAACCGAATACCGAGTTTCGTTGAAATATAACAAAAATTACGGCTGGTAGTCGCAAACTGGTAATTAGGATCCAGAGTAAACCCCTCCCGTCCTAATATACTGATTTAGTTTATTTTTACAACGCAGTTTTCTATTAAGATTACCACAACGAATACCCAGATTTGTTGCAAAAAAAAAAAATCGGCCGGTATGGGGAAATAACTACTTTGATTCCTGAATAAACCCCCTCCCCCTCCAAATGGACGGATTATGCTGGTTAACGAACTCGTTTAATCGATTGGTAGGGGAATACCATTATTGGGATGTTCGCAGAAGAGTCCCAAGGTGTCTTGAGATGCAAAATAATCAAAAATAAGATATTTTATTCATAAAATAAATTTAAATAACAACGTTGGCTCCATAAAATAATAATAATCTTCTTCTGAAATAATACTTAATAATTAAAGTAAAACGGCCACTAATTATAAACAAAAATAAATCATAAAAATATCTTTGAATTGTGTAGAGAGAGTAAAATATCCTGGCCGAAATGACGTCAGCAGTGTTCTGCTAGGGTGAGATACCAAACCTCGGTGCTTGGGTAGCCATGACTATTGCAACCTCTTTGGTAGACAGATAACCGGAGCGAGAGGTAACACCGGAGCTTAAGTATTCAAGTTTGAATACAGTGGGGTTATTCATGGTATTGATGCTGTTTACCTCGCACACTTTCCCCAGGCTCCTATGTGCGACAGCAGAATGTCTGATTATAAGTGTTCACTTCAGTGTGCTGCTCAGGAATTCATCAGCAGGCACATGCTCATAACAACTACACCAAATCCACTATATTTACCATCAACCTTTTATCAGATCTTGCTGATAAAACGATCAGCAACACTACATACATACATGGCGAAAAAACAGAAACTCTGATATGTATCGTGTTAATGATAGTTCATCAAAGGTTCGACGTGATTCTTTACATTAGCGTAACTTCTTTATTTACCAACCGATTGACATGAAACAAATACTAAATCTTAAGCAAAGCTTACTACAATATATTAGTGAAACCCCCATCTAAATCGGATACGCCGATACAGAGATTAGCGTGATTAAATTATATCTGTATACTTCATATAAATATAATCTATCTAGAAATCAAAAACAATATTAATCTAACTTATGACAGTTTAACTAATAAGACGCGATGAAAACAAAACAAATACGTAATATATATTTATTTGAAGGTCAAAGGGTGGTAACCTATAGATATCCCGTCCTAAAATTCGTAGTTAATAATAAATGGATGTGAAAATTAAAATTAATTAAAGGTCATATTTATGAAGTGCTTAGAGGCTCATGACAGTCGGTTATGAGCGTCAAAATGGTACTACGGTTGGTGTTGGTTGGAGGGATCTGTTCCAAAAGATTAGGTATATCGTCCCCGAGGATTTTAGGCTAATACAAATAAAATGTGTTTATTAGGAGTTAAAAGTTTACTTCGGAACAAATTTAACAATTTATTTAGCTATTCATTACAAATACTATAAAAGTCCGCCCCGCAGGAGCTGCATAACTTTTCTCAGAATGTTTTTAGTGTACTCTGCATTACTGAATAATTTTCTTAAAAAAACTTCAATGAATAGAAATAGTATTTTATATTTGTAATGGACAGTCAATTATTAATTCTTATTTAATACTAGCTGTTTCCCGGCGTGCTATGCTACACCTACTTTCTGCATATAGAAAAGCCTAAATAAATTAGAAACCAAATTAGTATTATTAAAATCTAATAACAAGAATCTGTAACTGTTTCGAACCCGTGACCTCCCAACTGCGAGTCCTAGACGACTTTGACCTAACCTATAACACCCCCCGTATCAAGACATACATGTATGCCAAAGGGTCTCACCGTGTTTCCATATGAAATCTGCACTGGCGTCTTTCTTGACTTTGATGTATTTATTTTATTTCTAGTACCTAGAAATAATTTTTCGTAAATTATCAAACCTCTAACTGTACTCGTTTTGAGGGAACAAGGGCTGAAACCCCTAACTTTAAAGTCGTTTTTCTTTTAAACTATTCTAGATAATTAAATGAAACTAACACGAATTGAAGCTATTGACTAGGTGTACCTTGCGTATTTTTTTCATAATTTTCGGACCACTTATAAGATAAGAAAAAAAATTGTGAAGATTTGAATGGCGGTTTTCTTTAACTACCCCTCAAAGCACACCTACCAAAAAAGTCACGTACAATCAGTAATATCTCAACTATTATCCATAAAAGTTTCATAGATGTGTGAAAGGTGCATCATACATAAAAATTACAAAAACCCTATATCCATAACTTAACACTAAAAACCAGATGCTTCGAAAATATCGCAAGTTACTCCTAGGACGTTTTTGTTATTTAAATATGAACCCTCACATTGCTGAGTGCATAATCTGTGTTATTCAGATCTTAAAACTATTGCCATATTGCAAACCACTAAAATGATAAATACTAAAAATCTTCATTTTCTACAAAAGATAACACTGTTCTGCAAAAAAAAACTTTTCTCCCCTCCCTTGAACAATTTTCCCTGTTTCTCATGTTTTCAGGTGTGCTGAGTCCGAATCTGAACACAGAAAAATTCTATCACCCTCTGATTTTGAGAGAAAAGAGGAGAAACTTGGAAAAAATGAAAAATTGTATTTGAAAATTATTGTCTTTATTATAACAGATTTTTTTTTTCTTTTTAACGGTAAAATATAATTAATTGAATCCTGCATGCTATCAGGTATAATACTAGATATGACACAACTCAAAAAATATACACACATCGTCAATGAGTATTTTTTTTTCTTTTGTACTCTTCCTCCTCTGTCTCCCGCTCCAGTGTCCAGCAGTAATCCGCCAGCATCTTCTCATTCCATTTGCCAGTATATCTTTTTTCCATTCTGGATATGTCTTGGTGGAATCGTTCTCCATGTTCGTCCGAAACTGCACCCAAATTTGGGGCGAAAAAGTCTAGGTGACTATGCAGGAAATGTATTTTTAAGGACATATTGCATCCCAATGTTTTATATGAAGTAAGCAGTTTTTGGACTATTTTTGGGTAGTCTCTAGATTTTTCGTTTCCCAAAAACTTAGCACATACCTCTCGAAAAGCAATCCAAGCCTTTTTCTCAGTAGTATTTAACTTTGCTTCAAAAGTGAGGTCCTTGAGTAGATGTCGAATTTGGGGTCCTACGAAAATTCCCTCCTTTATCTTAGCATCGCTGAGATGCGGAAATTTTTGTTTTAATACATGAAACCTTCTCCTTCCTTGTCCATCGCTTTTACGAAGTTTTTCATTAGCCCCAATTTTATGTGGAGTGGGGGTAAAATTATTTGGGTTTTGTCCACTAATGGAGGATTGGTAATGTTTTTTTCCTTACGCTCTGGCCATTTTTTTAGACATAATGGTCTCCTCTTTTTCTGCTGTCCCACTCGCACAAAAAACAACAAAATTTAATGTAACCTCCTTGGAGTCCTGTAAGCATGGATACCACTTTAAGATCTGCACAAATGCGCCATTTGTACTCATGGTACTTGATTTTTTGTAGAAGTATCTTCATGTTGTCATAGGTTTCTTTCATGTGGACCGAATGAGCTACTGGGATAGATGGATGTTTGTTTCCATTATGAAGGAGTACTCCTTTTAAACTAAACTTGGAGCTGTCAATGAATAGTCTCCATTCCTCTGGATTGGTTGGCAGATCAAGTTCCTGGAGCAAATGAAATACATCATTGCAAAATACAAGATTTTCTTCCATCGAGAAAAGGCATAGAACTCCTGATTCCCGTTTTCTGAAGAAAGATATATTCACGCCTTTTTCCAAGAGATTCCATTGTTGCAACCTTGACCCAAGCAGCTGAGCTTTTGATTTTGGGAGATCTAAATCACGAACAAGATCATTCAATCGCCTCTGATTTATGAGCTGTGGCTGAGTTGAGAGGGGCTGGACGAACTTGAAATTTCTTCTTGTTGACTGGTTCCAGGTTGATGTGAAACGCTTTCAGAATCGCTGCACTCCTCAGAACTAAGACGGAACTTACTCGGATTTGGTGGGATGGGCATGGAGGCATCATGTGGAGCTGGTCGCCTGGCAGAGGGGATGTTGGGATAAACAATTTTCTTTTTGCTCTTGAACGAGAAACCTTTGATTGTGGTAATGAAAAAATAGCAATCGGTCAAGTGATTTGTAGGTTCTCGCCATATCATGGGAACTGCAAATGGCATTGACTTATGTGTCCCATTTAGCCAACCAGTCAGAGAACGTGAGCATGAACTACAGCATATTTTAGGAGCCCAGGATTTGTCCTGATCACTTACTTTACATCCAAAGTATAACTCGTATGCCTTCTTCACCAGCGGAGTTAGAGGTTTCTGAGTGGACTTGATTGTGACTTTACCACAAACATAGCAAAAGGAATCAGGCTTATTTATACACTGTCGTGACATTACAGAGAAAAAGTGAACTGTTCCCAGAACAATGATAGCACAACTGAATATCCAAATAAGTGCGTTTAGCGAAAGCCTCGAGAGTACTGATCAAATCCTAGAAGAAAATAGTGACAAGAGAGGGGATGGGTGGGAGTTGGGGTATTGAGGGTGAAAGGGGGGCAGGTAAGGATTTTAATGAAAAGGATACCACCATAAAAGAGAAAGGAAGGTCATTCCCCTAAAGATCCAGGTAGAGACCAAATCCCTGCCTCAAGATCAAAAACTGAAAAAACATTTTTAGCCATATTTCTTCAACCACTTGTAATATTCCCATCAAATTTTTTTTCGTTCAAATATACTTCATTGCGCTCAAAATCATCGGGATTTTGAATTTTTTTCACTATGTTTTGATGCCAAAAAAAATTCGTCAAATTAACAAAAAACTCGCATTTTTGGATAAAAAAATTAGAATTTCTCAAGAAACTGTGCGTGATAGACAGAATCTGACTTCAAATTCGTGTTCAGCACATTTGAAAACAGTAAGAAAGCATGTTTTGGTTTGAAGGAGGATTTTCGTGCAGAACAGTGTAATTAATCTTAATCACTATTTTCCTCAATAGTTTTGGTATCACTTGTAACATCGAATAAATGTGTTAATATTTCCGCGGGTTTAATTTTTTTTTATTAGTAACGGCCAAGTGGTAAGAAATAAATAATCGAGGCTCCTATTTCCATTAGCGTAATCACGCTTGTATTTTTTCATATCCTTCTAATTGTAATTTAGAGGAACATTCCATGTTTCTATTATATTCAAACAATAAAACGCAAAACGAAGGTATTGCGTCACATGGTAAACTGTAAAGAAGGAATAATATGTAGTGAATGAATATGTTACATTATGTTTATAGATGTATATATGTAATAACTGTTTGGAGCGAAACGCCTTAGATGCGCAAAGATGCTCATAAATAAATATATAAAAAAAAAGAAAATGTATTCATTGAAACATTCGATATTTGTTGCTATTGAAGTGCCGATAACGAACTGTATTCCTTAATATGTTGCCATTTTCTTATAAGTACTCAACATGAATATCGTTTCTTTGCTATTGAAGTGCTGATAACGAACTGTATTCCTTAATATGTTGCCATTTTCTTATAAGTACTCAACATGAATATCGTTTCTTTGCTATTTAAGTGCTGATAACGAACTGTATTCCTTAATATGTTGCCATTTTCTTATAAGTACACAACATGAATATCGTTTTTATTGCCGTCTAATAGAACAGCAAGGTAACATTTGTTCCAGTTTCAACTCATGTTACAAATCTTACCAAACCTATTATGGGAAATAGTGATTAAGATTAATTATCTTTTGTAGAAAATGAGGATTTTTAGTATTTATTATTTTAGCGGTTTGCAATATGACAATAGTTTTTCGATCTTTATAATACAGATTATGCACTCAGCAATGTGAGGATTCATATTTAAATAACAAAAACGTCCTAGGAGTAACTTGCGATATTTTCGAAGCATCTGGTTTTTAGTATTAAGTTATGGATATAGGGTTTTTGTAATTTTTATGTATGATGCACCTTTCACACATCTATGAAACTTTTATGGATAATAGTTGAGATATTACTGATTTTACGTGATTTTTTTGGTAGGTGTGCTTTGAGGGGTAGTTAAAGAAAACCGCCATTCAAATCTTCACAATTAGTTGTCTTAATCTTAGTCAATAGCTCCAATTCGTGTTAGTTTCATTTAATTATCTAGAATAGTTTCAAAGAAAACGACTTTAAAGTTAGGGGTTTCAGCCCTTGTTCCCTCAAAACGAGTACAGTTAGAGGTTTGATAATTTACGAAAAATTATTTCTAGGTAATAGAAATAAAATAAATACATCAAAGTCAAGAAAGACGCCAGTGCAGATTTCATATGGAAACACGGTGACACCCTTTGGTAAAAATCGGTCTAAAGGTGTGGATTTTTATTAAAAAAAATAAAACCTGCAGACAGCAGCTGGTAGACGTTTTGACCTGGCCTATGACAATCCCCTGATCAAGACCAACCTGTGTGCCCAGTTTGATCAAAACCTGTTAAACGGTTTGGATTTTTATAGACAACAAACATACAGACAGACAGCTGGTAGAGGTTTTTGACCTAGCTTACGGCACTCTCCAAATTAGGATCTATCTGTTTACCGAGTTTAGTTAAAATCGAACGAACGGTGTGGATTTGTATAAGGGACAGACAGTTATAAGACGTTTTTGACTTAGTCTACGACACTCCCCAGATTAAGATCTACATGTGTACTGAGTTCAGTCAAAATCGGACGAACGGTGTGGAGACGGTATCGAGTTTATTCAAAATCGGACGAACGGTGTGGACTTGTATAAGGCACAAGCGTACAGACAGACAGCTGGTAGATTTTTTTGACCTAGCCTGGGAGATTTCCGGTATCAAGACCTACCTGTGTGCCAAGTTTGGTCAAAATCGGTCAAACGGTGTGGATTTGTATAAGAAACAAACAAACAGACAGAAAAACAGACAAACATACAGACACGTGATTTTTATATATATAGAGTTTCCCAGATTGGACCCCCACTTTTAACGGACCTATTTTGATTTTTTAACAACAAATGTTCCTCATTGAAAGTACAAACTGCCGGTCAAATTAAGAATTTCGTTCCGGAGTAACCCCCCCCCCCTTTCAAAACTTCTTTCACGAGTACAACCTCACTAGCTACATTCCTTCGGAAAATGATAAAAACTTACCCAACTATTTAGATATATGGGTTACTTCAAACAAATGCAGCTTAAATCAACCACATTTCGGCGGAATTTGCCAAGTTATGCAATTCCTGCGTTAAAAGAACTTAAACTCGCATTAATTACCTCAAAGGTTGACGCCTTTTAACCCCCCCCCCCCGGAAAAAGTACTTAATTCATTAAAAATAACACATTTTCAAGTGTTTAAAAATAAAACTAGTATTATTTGTGTGTTTACTTACGACTAGTGATAAGAGGATGGACTAGCTCGAATCTAGGGTACTGGAGTTATCTCAGCTTGTTATATCTCCATGACCTAACTAGCAGATTATAATAGATATCCTATTATCTCTGTATATATACACAAGCTAACTAACACGCGCGCGCATTGAAACAGTTCGCTACTCTTGATAAACATTTAGATGCGTCAAAACCAGTAGACTTCGTGGTACTGGTTTCCTTGTATCTCGAAGAGAAGCGAGATTTTGGGCGCCACAACACACAGAAACCTGCCGTACAAAACCATGTACATGTTTGTAATTCATCTAAACTTAGATATTTAAATTTTGGTTACATTTGGAGTTAAGGAAGTATTTGATAAATAAAAATAAAAAATATTATATATACGTGAAAATGTTTTGGGATTTTCATATATTTTCTTGAATATCTGGAAATCTGCTTGAAACCGTTAGTAGTTGGGAACTAACCATTCGAAAGTTTACTAACTTTTCTACAAAAGCGGAAGTAATTTTCTAAGGAATAAGTGCTTAAAACTTTATGGTAAATGTGAAGGAGCGCGGTCTCCACACCGATCCTTTTGAAATGTTGCACTATAACGTATTTTGATGCACTAAACACGAATCCGTTAAAAAAAAAAGCTCGCTTTTCACTAGGAAAGAAGTTATTAAGCACTAAAGTTCACTGTTATGGAGGTTATAAAACACGGGGTAACAGCGTATTTGTAAACACGCGCATGCGCAATAGTCCTTAATGACGAAGTGTAATTGAAATTTAGACTCACCTTGTGGTAGCTGACTTGGTCGTAAATTGTCGCTTTTGGGCATACGTGCTATGCGTTTCCGCTCGCTCCGCTCGCTCAAGAAGATATCAAAACCCCTAGTCAATCCAACTCGCTAAAATTAATAGAATTCTATTAATTTTAGCGAGTTGGATTGACTAGAGTTTTGATATCTTCTTAAAATTAAAAAAAAAAAAAATTTAAAGAATGGTTTATTATTTAAAAAAAATATTTTTGAATAACTAACTGAAGATAAATTGATAAATAATTGATGGTAAATTTCAATTAGACATCTTTATTAGGAACTTTTCCATACCCGCGCATGCGCATGTTGACAAACATAGTACAAGTACTTTGTTTATGCGATCGTTTGTAACCTTCATAACAGTGAACTTTCTTTTTAAATAACTTCTTTCCTAGTTGCGAGCAACTTTTTTTTTCAACGGATTCGTGTTTAGTGCATCAAAATACGTTATAGTGCAAATTTTTAAGAAAATCGGTGCTGAGGACACTCTCCTTCAGTATTACCCGGCTCTTTTTATTTTTTTTTTACTCAGTTTTTTATTGGTAGTTGTTTTTGTCATTAATATTTGTGTTAAAATGAGTTTGCCATTTAAGCGACATAAGTAAAACGAGAAATTATCTGGACCAAGTTCCATTGCAAAGAGGTAATAACTACCTGAAATTAATAGTTTCGTACTCGACTAACCCCCACTTCTAATAGACCATGTAGTGGACTGTCATAGAATAATAACTACCTCTATGGCTACTTGATCTGAGAAGGTTCCCGCTTAGAGAAGTTACCTGGCTTCTGAAGCTAGGACGCTTAACATATGCTTTTTGTGTTAGTTCCCCGGATTTGGGTTTATTCTGTAGAAACTATTAATACGGCCATATTTAGGTGTAATAACTAATAGTGACTTGGATATGCGCAAGTACTCTTAGCCTTTATTGTATGTAAATATAGAATAAGTTAGACTATCTAGGCGCACGGTAGTGCGCCAGGCCAAGTTCCGGCCTAAGCATACTGTGTGTATATTACAGTAGGTCTTAGAGCCGATTTTTACTCTCTCATAACTTTCGACCAGGTAAAGATATAGTTATGACATTTTACACAGGTATTATACTACTAGACATGAGTAAAACTGGAAATTTTCATAATTCTACATAGAATCGTTTATGAGATATAAGCGATCGAAAATCGGGATTTATAGGACTCACTCACTCACTCACTCACTCACTCACTCACTGACTCATCAAAATTATTAGGCACTTCCCATGATGCTAGAGACTTGAAATTTTGCAGGATGATAGATATTAAGGTGTTATTTAAGGAAAAAATCGAAAAATCCTGAAAAGTTGTGTTTGACGCTGCTTCCGGGGCGGGGGCGCGCCAGTTTTGTACTTCCTTCGTAAACCCATCGTTTCGTCCGAAACCCATGATGTGGGGTATCAAATGAATCGTCTCGGTATGAAGAACCTATATTTGATGTTTTAAGAAACATTTAGGCGCATATAGGCTTGGTAAAATTCGTACACCAGCCGTCTGTCTGTATGTTTGTCCCTTATATAAATCCGAACCGTTTGATCGATTTTGACCAAACTTGGGACACAGATGGGTCTTGATACGGGGAGAATCATAGGCTAGTTCAATATCGTCTATCAGCTCTTTGCCTAACTGTTTATTCCTTATACAAATCCACACGATTTGACCGATTTTGACCAAACATGGTACACAGGTAGGTCTTTATCCGGGTAGTGTCAAAGGCTAGGCCACAATCGTCTATCAGCTGTCTGTCTCCATGTTTTTCCTTACACAAATTCACACCGTTTGACCGATTTTGACCAAACTTGGCACACAGGTAGGTCTTGGTCCGGGGAATGCACTAGGATAAATAAAAAAGGATTTTCAGCTGTCTGTCTGCATGTTCGTTCCTTACACAAATTCACACCGTTTGGCCTATTTTGACCAAACTTGGGACACAAATGGGTCTTGATACGGGGGATGCACTAGGATAGGTAAAAAAGTTCTTTCAGCTGTCTGTCTGCATGTTCGCTCCTTATACAAATTCACACCGTTTGGCCTATTTTGACCAAACTTGGCACGCAGGTAGGTCTTGATACGGGAGAGTCATATTACCTATGACGTTTTGTACTATTTGTTCCATCGGAAAGCCATCATTCCTTCTGAAACCCATCATGTGGGGTATCAAATGAATCGTCTTGGCTAGGAGAACCTATATTTGATGTTTTAAGAAACATTTCGATGCATCTTAACAACAACACGTGTAGTTAACTTCTTTCTTAAATGTTGTAAATAAAGTCGAAGGGGTTAAATGCATAATATACTTGAAAGCAGATACTAAGTTTTTCAAAGTCATCTAAATTACAAAGTTTAGGATCACAAACCCAAAATGTATCGTCTTGGTTCTTTTCTTTTTCTTGAAGGCCTTCTACACTTTCCTTGTGGTGATCTTTATCCTCGGGATGAGGTTCCTGTGTTTTACAGTGTAATAGTTTAGTTAGGCGAGCAATCAATTTGACCTCTAGAGTAATGTCGTCTGGAAAAGCTTCTAACTTTTCTAGTCTAGTGATTAGATGTATGTAGGTTGATTATTGGTATCAAATATCAAGCATTAAGGAGAACTTTATGCAGAATCCAAAGACCCTGATTTTATATGAAGTAAAAAAGCCAGTAGGTATGTGGCAACTAAATTTTATTTAATACTTAGAAAAAAGTAATGAGATCCCAAAAAAAACATAAATGTGAAATAGAGGCCAAGTTCCTCCCCCACAAAGAAACACGCCCTTCCCCAAAAAGCGAGTAATATCTCCTCCTAAAACCTCCAAAAAACGCCTTACCATCCTACACTCCAAAAAATGTAGTATGAGTTGGTGTATTAGGTGTACCATATTTTCAACCAAAAATATTTGCCAATACAAGAGATGATACAAGAAAGAAATTTCCAAGTTCATTACTTAGAAGACCTCGTAATTACTTACTAAGAAGAGTAAAGACACTTCAACTGACCTTTAAAAACAACAATAAAAATACTTATATCCAGTTACTAAAATATCACTTTCCTCAACCAGGTATATTCTTAAACTTGGCAATGTTTTTTTTGTGCCAAAATTATATTTAGAGAGAAAAATAAACATTGCCAAGTTTAAGAATATACCTGGTTGAGGAATGTGATATTTTAGTAAATGGATATAAGTATTTTTAATGTTGTTTTTAAAGGTCAGTTGAAGTGTCTTTAATCTTCTTAGTAAGTAATTACGAGGTATTCTAAGTAATGAACTTGGACATTTCTTTCTTGTATCATCTCTTGTATTGGCAAATATTTTTGGTTGAAAATATGGTACACCTAATACACCAACTCATACTACATTTTTTGGAGTGTAGGATGGTAAGGCGTTTTTTGGAGGTTTTAGGAGGAGATATTACTCGCTTTTTGGGGAAGGGCGTGTTTCTTTGTGGGGGAGGAACTTGGCCTCTATTTCACATTTATGTTTTTTTTGGGATAGCATGTATACAGGGTGTCCCGCATTGAGATGTCATAACTTTAGGGGTTTATTCTACATCTCATTTGTAGTTCAGTGGCGCAAAAATGAGCGTTCATGCAGAGGAGCTACTCAAACTTTTATTATGTAACAAAAATGTTGAACTTTTGAGGCATATTCATAATTTATGAGCGGAGTAAATCCCCCCCCCCCTCTCCTCCTTCAGATGGTTTCATTTTGCTGGTTATGGTACTCACCCAATCCATTGCCTTAGGAATACTACTGGGATGTCTGCCAAATTCATAGAGATTTTGAAAGGTTGGTATACCTTAATTCTATCAACTTATAATGATTACAGAGTCTATTTTTGTTGCGCCAAGCCTGTCATGTTGGACCATGCCAAGACTCAGGCCAAGAAAGACACAGTGACAAGGAGACTCATCAGGGAGACGATCTAGATCCACAAACATCCAGCCAACTTCAATATACCTAGAACAAAGATTTATCCTCTCCAACACATGGCGGGCCATCCTGAAGAGGTTATAAGAGAAGCCACTCAAGACCTCCAATCTAAGGCTTCTCGTCCATTCGGACCGAAAAGCTGCGAAATGAATTCGCCAGAATTCACACGAAAACGCTACGAACAATCCAAACACGTGGCCCGGCATTCTCATTCGAAAATAGTAAAATTGGTAGTCATCGGCTATTTGAAGATCATTCCACAAATGAGAAAATTCACCGAACTCGTTTCTTTTGGCGTTATTGTGATTCGCCCACATTTCCTGTCTTTGTTGATGTCGTCTGAGCCGTCGATGAATCAAAGTTGATAATTCCAAAGCGAAACATTCTTCACCAGAATCACGAGAAAACCCTTTCCGAAGAGCCACCACTTCTACAGCGAATTCGGACGATGAGGCAATGGACGAGAGGCATTCGTACGATCGGCGTTCGCCCGAATTCGTTGCTTCGCAGTTCGCAGCTTTTCGGACCCCGTGGACAAGAAGCCTTATTGGATCTCATAATCCCCGACTGACAAGGCCCCCCCCCTTGTCAACCAGCAAAGATGAATGACAGCTAGACGAAGCTAGAGAGGAATCCGGCGAAATATCGCGCAGAAAGGAGGAGCAAGACCGCTGGACAAAGATGCCGTATCACCAACACAAAGCTTAGATTAAATCGTATAGGTTGAAATCTTTGAGGTATTCAAATAGTTATATAGTTTCTCCTGTTTGAGGATATTTTGGTGATAATGTGGTAAAATAGTATTTTCAAACAATGCGGGCCGTATTCTAGTGCTGGCAAGTTGGTTTGTCCCGCCCCATCAGAAACTATAAGTAAGTCTGTTGAGAATGGCCTATCCTAAAGCACGACTTCTTCTTGATTCTTACACCCGATGCTTGGAGGCCATTCTCAAATCTCTGAGTCTATTTTATATCATTTGTTTATAGTAATCCTTAATAGAGTGCCCTCATTGAGACAATAATAAACTACCAATATTTTGTTGATAATTTTACTAAAGTGGAAATAATGATGAGTCATTCTGTTATGATATCATCCATTATATCCATGCTAAGATATCTTAACACCTCTAAAAATATGAAGGATAAGGGTAGAAGAAATATTAAAAAAAAAAAAAAAAGTCATTATAAACATTTCAAATATAAAATTTTGCTATATTTAAATTATCACACATATATTTGCATAAAGTAGATCTAATGTTGAACATGATTTGATTGAGTAGTGTTTAATAAAGGTATAAAGCTGCTCCGATGACAAGTTTCATAACCTATCTTTAAAATACTGATGTAATTACACTTTAATAAATAATTTATGAGGATCATAACACGAATATATTTAGGGAACAGCTTACTTTAGGCCTCAGAGACTTAATATTCAATCAAATAACATTTTAAAACGGTCGAAGTAAATCTCCTTTGATGTCAGACATAGGAAATATAATCAGTTCATTCAAGATCTTACTCTTGAAGAAACAACAAAACATAACTTTGGCGTTTTCTAAACTAATTTACAATCAGATAAATTACAATATTTACAACGTATAACTACAAGCTTCACATGAATCATGATAGGATTTTCTCGTAAAGATTTTCTCCAAGATTAGGAAATGTTTGGTTCGATTGGAGACAAAGTATCCTTTTTAAGAAGTGGAGTTCTCCCATTCTCGATGGTTATTGCTGGAGACATGGAAAGGGCTGGATTAGCAACTGCTATGATGTTACCTCCGCTGGAAGCTATAACCTGTTCAACAAACACAATTTCAAAAATATTTATCAGAATATATATTAATTGCTAGGAAAATCGTATTTTAGCATTAATTTTGAATTGAGTTGTTACTTGCAAAAACGGCTCTAACCAATAAATTTCACATCTTAATCAGAGGATCCACCAATGATTTATGATTTTTGGTCTCAAAACCGCTTACATTCATTTTCAGATATTTTCCAGAACTCATCAAACACCACTATTCCACACACAAAGAATAATTCGTTATTATTCTGTGATTTTATGAACTATTATTAAAACTATTTCTTATTAAACTTCAGTTTTTAATCCCATTGATAATAATAAAAAATTGTATATAACTGCATTTGCTAAGAAAAAACATTTTTTGGGACAATCTGAGGTTGAAATTAACTTATATTAAAAAATTTCAAAACAACACATTTATATAAAAAATCAAGTTGTATATTTATGTATATACATTGATTACAGAATGCCTCTAACCGGTGAAATATGAAATTTTAATTTTCATGAAAACATTTTTTTTTGGGATTCAGATGTATTCAGAACAAATCCGCATAATGTAAATGAAAGGAATTTGTTTGTTTTTTTCTGAAAAAGACGAAAGTAATTGGTTTTGAAACAAAACAGTGTGTCTTTTAGCTTATTGTATTCCGATGGCAATTGAAGGATAAAATATATAAATATTGAGAGAAGAAAAAACTACTTGTTGGGGATGTGAATAGAGTTAGTAACAACTGGTACCCACATCACCTCCCAAATTTTGTTCCATATCACTGATATCCATTTTATCTTTCAACTCTCAATCTTGTGAGTTCGAAGAAACGGCTATTATTAAGATAATGTTACCTTAACTTTATTTTCTTGGTAAAATGAGTTTTCGTAGCCATCCTCATCATTTTGAACAGCCGGATGTGAAGACTCCTTCTCACATATTTCATCATCAGAATCATTAGTCTGCAAAAAAAGGAAAAATTATGATAGGCAATGAGAACAGATAAGTTAAATGACGATAAAACATTCTTTTATCAGTAAAAGTAAAATTATGAAGAGATTTGTGTACAAAAGGAAATTCTAATATAAGAACATGCAGTTTACAAAAATCTTTTAAATTCATTTAGAATAAAATTATAGAGCAGAGGAATAAAGAGAATTTTTAAAAATGATATAAAATAAATTTGATGTTGGTCAACAATTATGTTGACCAAAATATGAGACGAATTTGCCAATGAATGTTTTTAATTTTTCAACATTTAAAAGATTTAATTATTGAAGATTTAAAATTAAAAAAAAAGAATTGAGCATCAAGCACCATGAAACAAGTTTGATTAGGGATGGAAGATAAAAGAGAAGCAGATTTGCAGTCAACATTCATTTTTCATCTTCAAATTCCTTATTTTATAAACAACTTCAAATCGAACCCATGACCCTCGGCTCAGGGTGTTAAGTGCTAACACCTTAACACTCACGGCCACCGGGCCTCCAAATTTTAGTTTTTAATTTAGGAATGTGAACTTTTCAAAATTTCATGCAAATAGGTCAGCTTGATGAAAATAAAGGTGGTCAACATTTTTAATTTATCTAAGGTTATGGAACCTTAAATGAAGAAATTGAATTGGTCTAGAAATGTCAATATAGAAGTGAAAATGATGACTGAAGGACTCGTATAGTTTGAGATGACTAACTGATTATTTGGTGTTATCAATGCCAGATCATAATAAGGAAGAGAAGATAATAAACTAAAGTAGGTTTAGAAAGTAAATACTAGAAGTCCTGTTTGATGCTAAAGCCTTCGCATGCATTCCCAACACCAACCATCACCACCAAAATCAATATTATTTTTCATTGCGTACCTGAAGCAGACCAATTCTAAACGTTTCTTCTCGGATTAATGTTTTAGTCACGTTAAGTAGTGATGTGCTTTCTTAAGCACATATACACTGACACAGAATGGTGTTAAAAGCTGGAGTGCATTATTAGTATAGAGAAAAACATATAACTTAAGTATAGTAAATGAATCAAAAATATTTAATATAAGAATTGTATTTAAAATGAAATGCCAATTGGTCATTTTCTAAGATAATATATTTCCACTGGAAAAAGGACTTGTAGTTGGTGTTTGCATATTTAATTGTCCACATTCTCCGGGAGGCTAAGAGTGAATGAAGTTGTAAACCCCATGTTATTCACGTTACCTCCTGGATAACTTCTTACATAAAACATTCACTGGGTTACTTCCAGACCAAGTAATGAATACCTTCTTTACGTTTTTACATGAAAATCTTCTAAACAGCTACACAGGGAGGTTGTTCTCTATTTCTCATGCCAATAGTGCCAAAAAAAGGTTTGTAGATTTATTTTAGGTGTTATTTTTATTCTGAGTAGTTGAATAATGTATGCTTCCTTCTTTAACATTCTTGATTCTGCAATAATTAAAATATATTCATCTTGCTGTGAGTAAACTCTCTTTTACACGCTAATGTAAACAAACAGGCACCCTTCCTATTGCTCTTTCTCTGTCTCTCACACACACACGTTTCTTGTCCTACATTCCCATAAACATACATTTATTAAGGTTCAGAGAAGATTCCGTTAACAGGTTTTCATTTCTATGAATGTTGTAGGTAAAGAGAATAGGAGATATGTTAAGACAAGTTTCAATTCGAGGCCGTTTCTTTGAAACAATAACTTTGTGATCATCTCCCAGCAGAGAATTACATCAATCATTCCAGTCCTCTACTTATCTTATTCACAATTGAGACTTAGATAATGAATAATATTGTATTTCATCTAGCACACCATTCTCTTCAGAAGAATGGAAATCATGAACTAGGATTTGAATATATTTTAGTTTAGGAATTTGGCGTAGTGCCTATTTTGGCGTATATGTTAGATGTTGTTGAAAGTGTTTGATTCATCGAATTGGTGGCTGTCATCTCCAAGAAGCTCGTTCAAGTCAAACAGGGCATCTCGGTCGATACATTTTTTTATTTTGACTTGCGAGTTACAAGTTGGACAGGTAAGTTTGTCTTTGGTCATCATCTGGTACTCATAGGTATTTCTTTGTGCCAAGACCTTCTTTGTGACAAAAGCTAGTCGTTAACTATAGATTTCACTGTCCTTAGTTTTTCTCTGTAATGTTGGCCCCGTCAAGTTGCCAGTTATGTAATCTTCTTCTTGTAACTATGCAATCATGACAGTTCATCTTCATAAGACAAATAAATTATTTTAGCACAATTTAACAAGATGTTGAAATATAAACATGTTTTGTAACTCTAATAGAAGATCTTATTAAAATGTATCAAAGTATATATAGACCGTTTTTTAACTTTTAAAGAAACTTCTACATATCTATACTAGTTATACTATTATTAAAGTGATACTTTTGTAGATTGTACTATTGTTTAAATGATATACTTACTAGCAGAACAGATTAAAATCACTAATTTTGAAGATAAGGTATCATGTGCCAACATACCTCAGAACACTACCTCAACATTTAGTACATATTAGTCTAGAAGACTACAACTTCAACTAACTGAGATTATAAACAGCCCAATAATTCTCTTCCTATTGTAAGTTTTCATTATTAAAGCGACTGGACTCCTTAAATCTTTGCATTGCTGTTTTTTTATAATATGTAATCAATGTATTTAAATAGAGGAAAATGTCTAAAGACCAATATATAAGAAACCTATCATCATATTCATGATTCCACATACTTGAAAAATAATTAAAATTAAAAAGGCACCCAAATCATCTGAGAAGCTTCTGCTGTCGCAGCTTTATTGTCTGTACAAAGCCAACACTTATCATCATCAGGTAGATCAGTTAGATTTTAGATCTAGATCGAATAGGCAGAAGTTAGAACATGAACTGAAGGATTACTTCAGCTGGCAAATGTAGCTATTGATGGAGGCTAGCATGAACTGAAGGATTACTTCAGCTGGTAAATGTAGCTATTGATGGAGGCTAGCATGAACTGAAGGATTACTTCAGCTGGTAAATGTAGCTATTGATGGAGGCTAGCATGAACTGAAGGATTACTTCAGCTGGTAAATGTAGCTATTGATGGAGGCTAGCATGAACTGAAGGATTACTTCAGCTGGTAAATGTAGCTATTGATGGAGGCTAGCATGAACTGAAGGATTACTTCAGCTGGTAAATGTAGCTATTGATGGAGGCTAGCATGAACTGAAGGATTACTTCAGCTGGTAAATGTAGCTATTGATGGAGGCTAGCATGAACTGAAGGATTACTTCAGCTGGTAAATGTAGCTATTGATGGAGGCTAGCATGAACTGAAGGCTTACTTCGGATATTGATGGAGGCTAGCATGAACTGAAGGATTACTTCGGCTATTGATGGAGGCTAGCATGAACTGAAGGATTACTTCGGCTATTGATGGAGGCTAGCATGAACTGAAGGATTACTTCGGCTATTGATGGAGGCTAGCATGAACTGAAGGATTACTTTGGCTATTGATGGAGGCTAGCATGAACTGAAGGATTACTTCGGCTATTGATGGAGGCTAGCATGAACTGAAGGATTACTTCGGCTATTGATGGAGGCTAGCATGAACTGAAGGATTACTTTGGCTATTGATGGAGGCTAGCATGAACTGAAGGATTACTTCGGCTATTGATGGAGGCTAGCATGAACTGAAGGATTACTTTGGCTATTGATGGAGGCTAGCATGAACTGAAGGATTACTTCGGCTATTGATGGAGGCTAGCATGAACTGAAGGATTACTTCGGCTATTGATGGAGGCTAGCATGAACTGAAGGATTACTTCGGCTATTGATGGAGGCTAGCATGAACTGAAGGCTTACTTCGGCTATTGATGGAGGCTAGCATGAACTGGGGGAAGATATACTTCATATATACACTTGTAATTGCTGCTGGATAGTGGGGGGGGGGGGTCATCTTCGGGGCTTGTATTAAAGATATTTCTACAATAGGAAGCGTAGATCGTCGGGGTTTCGGTCAGTGTTCTTTTTCAATAAAACACATTTTATTTGCTAAAATGTATATTTATTGCCGCCAACGTTTCGGCTTGCTATACAAGCCATCTTCAGGGCTGTAAAAACATATATGGTGTAACAATCGTAAGGACGGAAACAATAACAAAAAACAACAAAAAAAAGGCTAGAAACATTAACATAAATATGAGTACCTATATGCTTGAAAATATAAATATAAATATATATATATATACGCACATATATATATATATATATATATATATATATATATATATATGTATATATATATATATATATATATATATATATATATGTTGGGATTTGCAGTTTGTGTTATCAAAGTTCCCAAACAAATTTTAAACAAAATATAATAAATTTTTATTATATAAATTGAAATTAATAAATTGAAATTAATAAAATGTCCTTAGAAACTTGAATCCAATAAAAGGAGATGCTGCTTGAAGTATGCGGTTGCTCTTGAAAAAAATACTTAAAATGAGAGACTCACTGATACAGCTCTTCTGTGAAGCACTTGACTCGACTCCCTGTCACTGGATAAAGTTTGACTGATACACACAAGCACTGAACATTGTCTCAGAATTGTCTTAAAAACTTTTTGCCTTTTTTTTTTTTTTTTTTTTTTTTTTTTTTTTAGCTAACAAGATTTTTTATGAAAACTGTGAGCATATGTGTTTTTAATCATTTGATATTTTTTAATATTATATAAAAGCCGCTACATATACATATATATATATATATATATATATATATATATATATATATATATATAAAGTATAATAATAGCAATATAAATAAATATAACTGTATAGTGACATACCTATTGCTAGAAACATTAACATAAATATGAGTACCTATATGCTTGAAAATACAAATATAAATATATATATATATATATATATATATATATATATATATATATATATATATAGTATAATAATAGCAATATAAATAAATATACATGTATATGGTATCCAAGCAAATACAGTACAAGTGTCATAGTAACATACCTATTGAGAAGATTGAGAACTGTCCCGTTTCAAGAAGAGAACATTTCTGAAGACTGGAAGGATGGGTCGGGCCAGACAGTAGAGAATGGGGGGAGGGGGTGGAGAGGAGTGGGGCTGGAGGTAAGGATAGAGGGTAAAGACCGCGGTAAAGATAAAGGACTTGCCGATGGATATTGCAGGTACAGGGAAGGTTTGGGCCAGTGCTAGACAGGAGAGGATGGGGGTGAGGGGGTTGGGGAAAGTCGACCTGGGAGTAAGGACAGAGGGACGGCGGTAAAGATAAAGGACTTGCCGGTGGGTATTGCAGGTACAAGGAAGGATCAGACGGTGTGTGGGAATAGGGCAACGAACCGGGTGGGATTACCTAACGGGAGGCTTTGAGGATATGGAAAATGTTGGAATAGGTTGAGGAGATGACTTCTTTGTCAATTTTGTCATTGACGGGATTGTTTTCTAGATGGATATATATGGATTCAGAAAGGAGACGCTTTTCAAGGTTGGGTTCAGTGGAGAGGATGGAGAAGTTTTGGAAATCTTTACCGCGGTCTTTACCCTCTATCCTTACTTCCAGCCCCACTCCTCTCCACCCCTCCCCCCATTCTCTACTGTCTGGCCCCGACCCATCCTTCCAGTCTTCAGAAATGTTCTCTTCTTGAAACGGGACAGTTCTCAATAGGTATGTTACTATGACACTTGTACTGTATTTGCTTGGATACCATATACATGTATATTTATTTATATTGCTATTATTATACTATATATATGTATATGTAGCAGCTTTTATATAATATTAAAAAATATCAAATGATTAAAAACACATATGCTCACAGTTTTCATAAAAAATCTTGTTAGCTAAAAAAAAAAAAAAAAAAAAAAAAAAAAAAAAGGCAAAAAGTTTTTAAGACAATTCTGAGACAATGTTCAGTGCTTGTGTGTATCAGTCAAACTTTATCCAGTGACAGGGAGTCGAGTCAAGTGCTTCACAGAAGAGCTGTATCAGTGAGTCTCTCATTTTAAGTATTTTTTTCAAGAGCAACCGCATACTTCAAGCAGCATCTCCTTTTATTGGATTCAAGTTTCTAAGGACATTTTATTAATTTCAATTTATTAATTTCAATTTACATAATAAAAATTTATTATATTTTGTTTAAAATTTGTTTGGGAACTTTGATAACACAAACTGCAAATCCCAACATATATATATATATATATATATATATATATATATATATATATATATATATGCGTATATATATATATATATATATATACATATATATATATATATATATATATATATATATATATGTGTATATATATATATATATTTATATTTATATTTTCAAGCATATAGGTACTCATATTTATGTTAATGTTTCTAGCCTTTTTTTTGTTGTTTTTTGTTATTGTTTCTGTCCTTACGATTGTTACACCATATATGTTTTTACAGCCCTGAAGATGGCTTGTATAGCAAGCCGAAACGTTGGCGGCAATAAATATACATTTTAGCAAATAAAATGTGTTTTATTGAAAAAGAACACTGACCGAAACCCCGACGATCTACGCTTCCTACTTCTGAACGGTCGACCATATCTTCTCAATATTTCTACAATGATTGCTCTATTTACAAAGTCCTTTCAATGGTTTAGCTTCAATGGTTCAGTTGCACATAGAACCTCCGCCAAGACTCTTGGTTCAAGTTGACTCTCGTTTTGCTGATTTTCGAACCAACAAGGTCAGGGCTTTTGACGAGGAAACAAATTCATTTAAATTTATAAATAATCAGCTATTGAAGTAATATTAAAGTATCCCTTCAAATAAGGAGGTTTGCCCAACGGGACTTGAGATACCCCTGATTTTAGTAAATCTCCTCGGGTAATGTCTTTATTGATGCTTCCATTGTTCATGGGTCATTTTCTCTTCAATACTTCATAATGAAATATAAACTCTGAGAAGTGTATTGATCAATTAATTGTGGACTAGTTATATTAAAATTGCATTGTTCACCAATACTCCTTCAGGTGGTAAAATGAAACAAATTGTTTTGAAAATTTACTCTTGTACTTTACATGCTCAGTTGTGGTAATTTTGGTAAGATGGTTAACCCATTAGGGCCTTGTCTTACCATATGGTAATGCCAATATCTAAGTCATGATAGGAAAATTGTATTATATACTAAGTTCGTAATATTGATTTTTTCGTATTAAAAATTTTTGAAAAAAAAAAAAGGAACTCCGGCGCTAATAGGTTAATTATCTTCTTTTAGGTAACCAAGGGAGATATTCTATCTGCAAGGGAAGCATCTTTGTAGAACAACAAAACCTACTTATTTAATTGAGGCGATGTCTTTCAAAATGAGTCCATTTTGTCATCAAATTAATTTCTTTTTTAAAAACATTTTCTTTTCCTCACAGAAAAAACTTTTTTTTTGGAAATTCATTAAATCTTATCAAAAATAAGGAAATTAATGTTAGTATGGCTTCGAAAATATTAATTTTTTAAAGGAATTATACTAGCTTAGATGTTTTTTCTGTCCCCTGAATAGTTTTATGATTTGGACATATCCTTTTTTGAAAGTTGACGCCTCAAATGAAATATTTGATTAAATAAAACATCATAAATATTGTCTGGTGTATAAATGCTTTTGTGTTGGCTTTTGGCTCACTGTCTATATATACTGACAGACAAATTTTAACAACTGGACCTTTGGGATAAGAAATGTTGAAATTTCTTATGCAGACTTGCTGATAGCATGATGAGATCAACTTGAAGGGAGTAATGGTGAGTTTTTATGAAATATGTGAGAAAAAGGTAGCTTTTAAATATTTGTAAAAGAGGATGAAAGCACAAAATATTTCTGTAATGGTCTCTCATTTCAGCTGAGAGGATTGAATCTTTCTGTTACTACTAATGCTACCAGTTTTTGGAGAATTACAGAAAGATTCTCGAGCTAGCAACTTCTCGCTCTTAAGAAATGGTGCTTGTCTTGTGAATGCAAACAAATATCAGCAAGGAATAGATTCCGATGAGCTGGATGTTACAAATTGTTCAACATTGCCCCCAACTATCCAGTGCTATCTCTTGCAACATTCATAAGCTTTGTCTGCGTTCTGATTATATTTTGATATTAACTAATTCTAGCCAGACTTCCAACAAAAATGGGCAAGAACTATTTTTGTCTTAAAATACAATCCACTTTACCAAAAAGTGATTCAATTAATGCGAAAAAGATTCTTTTAAGTTACTTCCAACATTTTTTTAGCCTTTAATATAATACAAATGTTGCATATTATTAAAACACTTCAATAACAATAAAATATAATTTTAAAATATTTCAATATGTATTTACAGTATGAAACAATTTTTTATTTTATTTAGTGACTAGAACCAAACTAGAAATTTATATGAAAAGTCTGTTAAATTCTGAAACTTATAAAGGAATGTGATTAGCGAGATGTTAGTAGAAAGATTAGTGAGACTTTTGTTGAAAGGCCGTGCCAAGATTGATCTGTGTATTAGCTGGCGTGCAAGGCAAGCTGGTAATCTGTCGATTAGATAGCCAACGCTTTACCTCGACTTTACCAGGACTAGGATCATCACATTCTCTGCTCACAGAGTCCCGAGAATCACTCATCTCCTGGAACAGAACAAAACATTTCGTTATTCTCTAGTAGTAATGAATAAGCAACTTATTTCACTGGATGAGCATAAAAAAAAAAACAAAAAAACTTAGGTTAATTAAGCAGACTATATTTGACTGGAAAAATTTGTGTTAAACAGATTGAGGATAGGACACACTCATATAACATATAGAGTATCTTATGACAAAGCCCTACAAACCGATGAGCCAAATTTGCGACAACGCACTTTCCAATATATTTGAGAGTCTGTAAGTTGAGACAAGACTTGGATGCTCCACAAGACAAATATCATATATTATTTGATAGGAGTAATAATATTGACACAGTCATCATGTCCGAGTCATGGGATATAAAAGTAAGATTGTTCCTGTCAATGACAGAGAGCACGCACTTTGCTGTACATGGGAGAAATATAGGAACCAGGATATAGCAATATTATTGAAAAAAAGCCAGTTATCCTTCTTTAAAAGGCTTATTCATTTACCTACCACAACACCAAGCAGTTATGTCCGATCGGAAACTGGTCAAACACACCTACAACATAAATATTTTCAAAGAATGCTTTCCTCTTGGAAAAATTTGAGGTTTCTTATGATTGGGCAGGCAAGATGAATGCTAGTCTTACAACAGTTAAATGTGAGGATATACGGAAAAGACAGCGAATACAGTCCAGTGAAATTAAAAGAAGCATTCTTGTAAAACTTCAAAATTTCCTAATATTAAAAGATGTTCCTAACATCTGTAATAGTTCTGTCAGCCATATTTACAGACTGCTGCGTCCTTTCCATCTTTTCAATGCCTGATTGAACACCAAACTCAATATAAAGTCCCTCCGCTTGATAACTGAGATTCGACTAGCTGGACATCGACACTCACACTTGTGTCATAACTCTTAAACCTACTTTCATAGCATCCGAACTCCATCCATGCTCATTATGTAGAGCCGATGCCAATACGATGTTACATCTTCTGCTCAAATCCCCAATCCTCCAGTGTTCAAGATTAAAGTAAATCCTGATGGTTTGCAGAGGAGCTGAGCAACGTCAACTCTACTTTTTGAAGAAAATTAACAACATGAAACCTGTGATGTATGCAGCGTTATTTGTGGAGTTCTCGATTTCGTAGAAGGTAGAAAAATAATGTCTCTCCACTGTTTTAAAAACAGGGGAGAGACATTATTTTTCTACCTTCTACGAACATGAAACCTGTTAAACTTTAAAGAAAAAACATTCTGGCTGAGGAGAATATTATTGAGATAGATTTATTATTTATATTATGATTAGGGCAATTCGATGCTACTCACTAATGATGTGGAGTATCGTAAAAATAAAATAATAATAATAATATATTATTATTATAGTTTTTTTTTTAAATATATATGTTTTTATTGTTCTTATTATTATACATTAATTAATCTTTTCTGTCTCATTACACAAAGAAAAATATTAATTAGTTAAAGGGCTGGTATTCTTTTTTATTATTTCCCTTCAAAGAGATGTTCAAGGAATTATATACAATACTTTCTTTTTATTTCAGTTTTCAATTTGTAAGCAACTATGGAATATTTCTTTTTTTTTTTTTTTTTTTTTTTATGAGTTATACTACCCTTAATTTCTTAGCGATTTGAAGCCAAATAGGGTATGGTCTGCTTGACTAATCTAATCTCCATTTAAGTGGCTATTTGTCTGTTATATAATTGTTAGTTTTTCGTGAAATCTTACCTGTTCGTCAGCCGTCTTACAATGTCCAATCAGGTGAAAATTGTTATTTCCAAAAAGTAATTATTAAAATATATTTAAATCTGATGTTGATAAATGGCTTACAGGAAGAGGGGAACTGTCGTTGCTGAAGGAGAGTTGAGAGTCTGTGTCATCGGTATCAGGGCGATCTGGATCAACGTATGAGATCTTACCACTGCTCGATTGCTTATACAACCTGAAAATAGAAACATTAAATCGTTTAAACCTTTCAGAGAAAAGCAAGCATTTAGAATAGAAAATAAAACTCCTCAGCCTTAAGCTGTCTATTGTTCCTTTCTCTCTCTATCTTAGGCTCAGGATTATATATTTTAATGAGATTATAATTGTAAATCTATAATTTGTTTTGTAAATAACCTTATAATACTAGGGACAATTTACTATTTTAATTAAGTAATTATTATGTTATGTTTTATATTATATATCGTTATTATACATTATATGATTGTGTAATTTATTAAAGTTCACCTATTAGGTTGCAAAGACTGGTTGACTAGTTGCGTCTGCTCTGTAAGTAGCTGTTGGTGTCGGACAGCTAATGCTTCTACCTCTGTCTCGTTCCCTTCCTCTCTCCTCTCTTCTCCGAGAAGATTGTCTGTCCTTTCTTTCACGCTTCTCAGCTCTTCAGCTATTTGATCAAGCCTTTCCTGTCAAAGCCATCTTAATTTTGCAATCCAAAACACATTTGAAAGCAAAAATAATTGTACAAAATTAAAGGATTAAGAGCTTAATTAAAAAAAAAAAAAAAAATTAAATAGGCCTTCTTCAAAACATATGCTAATTAGTTTTTTTTTTTTTTTTTTTTTTCTTTTCTTTTTTTTTGTGCATTGGCTGCCGAGGCCATTAGCTCTCTATTTTTTTTTTTTTTTTTTTTTTTTGTATGTTTAACGGTATATCAACAATTGGGCTATTTATGCCGTGCTATCTACAGGAATTAATTAGTTATTATGATAACATTATAAAGGATTCTAACAAATTTTCTATATGTACAACCTTAAGTCTGCCATCAAAAGAGCATTTTTATGCACTTTTCTTATATTAAAAATTATTTGTTATATTATTTAAGTGTTAATATGCATTAGTAAATACAAGATTTATTGAAAAGATTATCCTGTTTTTTTCTAGCCATGATAGGGCTGATTCATTTACCTTTTCTTTTCTTTTTTAAATAAAATCCCCTTCCCCAAAAAGGAACTAGAGATTGAATAGAGCGAGAGGTTTTACATTGCTAAGCTACCAATAAGGAACTAAAGATTGACTAGAGTGAAAGGTTGTAGATGGCTAAACTACAAAAAAGGAACTGAAGATTGACAAACTACCAAAAAGGAACTAAAAATTGACTAGACCAAGTGGTTGTACATAGCTGAACTACCAAAAAGGAACTAAAGATTGACAAAATACCAAAAAGAAACTGAAGATTGACTAGACCGAATGGTTGTAAATAGTTAAACTACTAAAAAGGAACTAAAGATTGACAAACTACTAAAAAGGAACTAAAGATTGACAAACTACCAAATAGGAACTGAAGATTGACTAGAGCGAGAGGTTGTACATTGCAAAACTTCCATAAAGGAACTAAAGATTGACAAACTACCAAAAAGGAACTGAAGATTGACTAGAGCGAGAGGTTGTACATTGCAAAACTACCAAAAAGGAACTAAACATTGACCAGAGCGAGAGGATGTACATTGCAAAACTACCAAAAAGGAACTAAAGATTGACAAACTACCAAAAAGGAACTAACGATTGATTAGAGCCAGAGGTTTTTGATTGCTCTAAACTGATGAAATGTTGTCCCAACTACCAACAAGGAACTAGATTTCCTAGAGCGAGGTTGTAGATCTGTGACCATCTTCTTCACCGATGTCATGCTCAGGGTAGATTATAAGAACCTCTGATTCACAGGCATAACCCTGAGGAAGCAAGCAACATGACTAGTGAAATGTCTGTGAAGAAGATGGCCGTGACACAGTCAATATCCTAAGGCTCTATGATTTTAGATTGCTAAACTACCAAGAAGGTACTTAACTTCACATAGAGCGAAGTTCCAGATTGCCAAACTTTCTTATTTACAAAACTTACTTCAGTTTTCAGAAAAGTATCTTTTAAACTAAAAATTCTTAAGAAATAACTATGAACTTAAGTATTCTTGAGTTGAAGAATAAGAGAGAATGTTTAGCAATTAATTGTATATATATATATATATATATATATATATATATATATATATATATATATATATATTATATATAGGCTAATAATGCTACTAATACTTACAAATATCTCCAATTTGTTTTTTTTTCCCCACGGAGGAATATCAAAAATATTGAATGCTTAAAAAGCTATACTTACTATACTCTTCCCATAGCAATCAAATATCAGTGTAGGAACTCATTTATTCCACAAAATTGTAAAATTCCTAACATAAAAAAGGTGAGCACATGTATGCTCCTCCAAGCCAAAATATTTCCCTTTAATTTGACAAATAGCTGTCAAAAATTCCATGATTCATTTATATTTTTTCATTATCATTTCTTGATATAATTTTTCTTTAAAAAATTATGTAAATTTACCGATTTTATCTTTTGTAAATTTACTATATCAAGATATGATAATAATATTTCATACTTGTCTCCTCCTTAAGGCCTCGTCATATTCCGCAGGACTGTCGTATCGAGGCCTTTTCAACGAAGGCTGCTCCCCATTGTAAGGACCTCGTGAGTAGGATCTGAAACATAGCAAAGCTAGCATTAATAAGGCTCATATTAATATTTGAGGAAAAACTGTCATAATTGTAACAGACTCTGAAATGTTTTCAAGATGGATTACTTCAGGTAAGACTTTCAACACATAGATTGTAGTATTTGCTTAAAAATATCCATTATTTCATGTCCCGTAAAACATATCTAATATAAACCACATTCATTTTTCTTTCTAACCTTCTTTGTAGACATCATGCTTTTTGTTTTTACTTTTACTTAAGATTAAGTACATTTATAACAATACTGTACAATAGAAATATAATGCTTAATAGGAAGTAGGATAAAAACATAGAAATAATATAAAACAACATCCTAATATTTAAAATCATATATATATATATATATATATATATATATATATATATATATATACACACACACACACACACACACACACACACACACATTAGCTGTTACCCGGCGTGCCATGCTACACCTACTTTCTGCCTATGACTCTCACCATAACAAGATCTACCTGTATACCCAGTTACGTCAAAATCGGTCAAACGGTGTGAATTTGTTTATATCTGTCAAGTAATTCATAATGCAGACGGCCGAGGCCAGCACCACAGCAATTCATAGAACAGCCGATAGAGGCCAGCACCACAGCTTGTGAGTAGATAGCTCTTATCAAAGAAAGGCCAGCACTCCTTAGTTAGACAGTGACTGTGGATATAAAATTGAAATAAACTCCATTACATGATTATATAATGATGTAAAGTCATCAACGAGTTCGAGTTATTCTAATTATCAAGAACATTAACAAATAAATTTGAGACATTATTCAAAATGGCGGTCACAATCTGAATGGTTCAGTGTAGCCAATTTTTTTTTCAACAAAACTTTTGAGCTTTTGACCAAATTTTGAAATTTGACTATTTTGACCTAGCCTAGGAGATTTCCTGTATCAAGACCTACCTGGGTGCCAAGTTTGGTAAAAATCGGTCAAACGGTGTAAATTTGTATAAGGAACAAACAGAAAGACACGTGATTTATATATACATATATATATATATATATATATATATATATATATATATATATATATATATATATATATATATATGTACCTCATATTCATGTATCACACATTCATAACCGACCTCTGTAAGTGCTTCCAAAAAATCGTTTTAATATATATATATATATATATATAAACATATTTGGTTTTAAAGATATCGAAGTGCGGTTTGCAGCCAAGAGTTTCTTTTTTAATTCTCTTTAAAATGATGTGCAGAATAATAGGGGTCATTTGCTAACCTCAACATTTCAGCTAGCGCCGAGCGCACATGCGCGGTCAATATGTTAAATAATTGACATATTTGGAAAGCTTAGATCAAGCCCTACAACTTTTTCCTCTGGCATTTTTTTCTCAGACGAACCGTTTGGCCGCAAAATAAGACGGCAATGAAAATCACCCGAACTAGCGATTATGGAAATCACCACTTTTCAGAGTGGAAAAGTATTCATTCATAACTTTTTTTTTGGCCGGTCAAATATTCGGCAGATTTGACCTTTTGATAGTGGAATACATTCCCTTTAATAGAGTGAAATCAGATTCAAGAATTTGCCGCACATAAGTCCAGCAGAAATTAGTAAAGATTGACAATAAAAGATGCATTTTTTCACATTCGTTAGTTTGCTTTTGTATCGACGATATGACTGTGTGTCTTTGAAAATAAACAAAAGGATTGTATTCTTTTGACAACGACTAAAAGTCACGCTCAACCTTCTAAAATCGTGGACCTTGTTTGATGAATCTCAAATAATTTGCTCAATTTAAAAATCAAATTTCTCAACCAGCCAGCAGAATCTGACAACAAAAATTAAAATCCAAAATTTGCTAAAATATATTGATGTTTGTTGTTTTTGATTTGGATTTTGAACATGTGCAGTTATTGTCTGCTCTCATCTTACAACAATAAGAAAAAATTAGGAATTATTTAATTTAATTAATTATTTAATGAGAAATTAAAGTTCCTTTCTAAATTATTAAAATGTAATAATTATTGTTAATTTAGCATTGAGCACTCAACACAAAGAGATTTTGTTATAAAAACAGTTCCATATAAAAACCATGTAATTTATCTTTTATGAATTTTTTGTTAGCCCTCTTGTCCCCTTCAGTCTTCTATAATATCAGGAGAGTTTTTGAAAGGGTTCGGTGGAGAGGGGAGTCGAAAAAATTAAACACAAAAAATAAAAATTAAAAGAAAGAAAGAAGTGGTTTTGAAAAAGCGAGACTCCTTACACATGACTGGGTTCGGTGGAGAGTAAAAAGAGGATAGGGCTAAAAGAAGTGGCCTGAGGGACTCCGGCTCAGAACGAATCGAGACCTTTTTTATCGTCCGACCAGCGTCCAAAAAACACTGGCTCAAATCGTCGCTCGATATCCTTTCATGCTTCAGGTCGTCATTTCCGATGGCAAACCAAATCACATGGAGGTCAATTCGGCACGAAGTAAACAGTTTTGTCGAATAATTGTTATAACACCCATTTATGAGTAACAGATTTTTGGGGCGTTTTATCTACAAACTTCCACCCTTTTCTAGCCAGGGTAGGGCTAATGCCTTTCCTTTTTTTCGAAAGAAAACCCGTCACCCCTAGCGAGGATCCAATATACAACCTTAGAGCTCGCAGTGTTCAAGGCTTAATCCTCACGGCCGTCGCACAGTGGGATGGGCGTATATAACGGGGGGGGGCGAAATCGGGAAAAGATAAGATAAGATCTCTTAGTTCAGAAAAAATAACTTTTTTTGGGTGTAATAGCGTTTTAATTAGCTAACTATTCCAAGTTCTATATTTTTAATATTGTATACCCCCCAAATACTCTCAGTCCCCCCGAAATTCTCCCAGCCCCCCCCCTCGAAATTATTTAGAGGACCTCTACAGTATCTGGACCCTTGTGGTCTGTTACGGGGCAAAAAAAAAGGGTATACATATATTTACGATGAAGTTGAATAATAAGTGATTTGAAGTCAATAGGAAAATGAGAGACTTAAATATCAACGAACAGTGAGATTTTTGGCTACAAAATGCTTTGTGCCAAGCAAATCCGAATTTTGCGAATTATAACCGAATGTAACCGATTACCATTCCACCACCACCTGATTACCGGTACCTCCAAATAGAACAAAAACGTGTGGAAAATCATTTAACTTGAATTTGAAACTGCTAAGCAAGTTGAAAACAATATATTTCATACTTCGAGGACTATTACTTCCGAAGTGATCGTCTTCCCGAAATTTACACGAGGACCTTCTTGCGCAGCATTTAGTTTTCTGACGGTAACCTTCCACGTTCCACGAATTCTTAACTTAAAAAAAATGCACGAACAGTTTAAAACTCCTCAAATCTGTTAATAATATCCTCATATATATATATATATATATATATATATATATATATATATATATATATATATGAGTTTAACATTTGAACCGTCGATACTTTTGGGTCGACAACAAAAGAGGGCTGGGTCTTCATAGAAGGTAGAAACTAAAACTACACATTTAAAACTAACAAAATCAAGCTTGAAATAAGTATAAATACTGTAAATAAATGAAATGCTATAATGATAATGTAACTTACTTGGAATGTCCCTTGGAATAGTGGTAACCCGAGTCCCTGACGACCTGCCGAGCTAAAGGGAACAGTTCATCTCTCCTTGTGAGAAGTGCTGGCCGATACCTACAGATCTGAGCTGCTGCTTCGTTCACAGATACCTGCGTCATCAGGGCAATTAGCACATTTAGGAACAACAACATTAGCAAAGCAGAAATTACAAAGCAGGAGTATTATGTACAACTAAAGTACTCAGGTTTCCCTATAGTGTCATCTTTGGATGTTACAAAGGGTGGAAACCTGTAGATAGCCCGTCGATAATGACCAACAAATAGATATGCCGTAAAAAATTATTTTTTTTTTTTAAGGATTACTTCTTCATTTCGACAAAACTGTTGAAGCTAATAAAATAATCCTTTAACCTCCCAGACATTGGTTTGGCTTCTGACAATGTTTTTGGAGTCCCTCATGGTGTTACTCTAACAACATTGCTAGCTCCAATAACATTTAACTTCTTTTTCAGCAACATTTTACTTTAAAATATTGTTAACCTTTAATTAGGGAGGTGGGGTGTTCTCTGCACCTCAGGAGTTAATTAGCTCTACATTTTCAATTTAAAGATTTTCAATCCTTTTCATCTCTTTGGTACCTTCCTAAATAGTAGTTGTGTTCACATTGAGGTTGCATTCGCATCAGGAAAAATCTTATTTGTTTGTCTTTCGTGTCTTTTATTGACTTGGGGTGCTCGTAACACCCCACCTCCCTACGTATGTAACAAAAATCGACCACCGTTTGACATTTTATATGAAGAGAATCAAGAAAGAATGAAGAGGCTTTTTTAGTAAGTGTGTGAAGAGGATGGAGAAGTTGAGTTTATCTATTCGGATGAAGAGGAAAGAGATATTTTTGAAAAATCATTGCGTGAAACATAAAGTGAACAGTCGGATGAAGAATCATTATAGCAGGCTGAGATGAGAAGCTAGAAATAGTAACATTTTATAATCTACCTAGAGGTGATGTAGACATCATTGACAAGATGTAGGTTAAATATCCTGTAGCTCGGCGTGTCCTCTAACTGTTTTCTTTAGAATCCTCCACATAGCCGGCATTAACTCTCAGGCAATATATATAGCAAATAATCCTACTACCAACTCTGTAGTACTAATGTCTTATATAATATAGACAGTTCAAAACTTCTGTTGGGCCGCAAGAAGTGTTGGAATGAGCCGCGGGTTTGGGCTTGCCCTCACGAGGTACTCTATTTACATTGTCCCTGGTCTTCCAGAAGGTTTAATGTGAATCATATCTCCTTGGAAGCAGCAGCTGTGTGAGATCTCACTGTCTTCATGCATCAGTCTCTCTGACATGAGTAGGTACTCAGATATTACGGTCCATTGCCTTCCAACGCTCGCTCCAACTAGTTAGGACCAATCCCAATACAACACAACGCCTTCTCCCGGTAGGTTTTCTTCAGGATTACCCTCAGAATGTTAGGATAGTGAAAACTGAGGGTGAAAATGAGTGCAATTCATGTTATCAGAGAAATCTGTCTATGTTTGTATGTTGTGTTTAGTTACACCTTGCTAACTTCAATATTTTTGTTCAATAAGTATGTTCCACAGATGCGTTTGTATCGAATTCTGTTATGCGTTGTCTTATTCGCTCCAGGTAAAATGAACATTACTAAATGGCTGTGGATGTATATTATTTTTTATATATTCTTATATAAATTTGTGTTTTTGTTAGACATTTAATGAGTACTTCAATGTACTGGCTATCATAGGAAAGCAATTCTGACGGATTGTACAGTAATTTGATATGTGTCCCAATTGTAATGCCCGTCAGAATTTTTTTTTATGGACAAGTGTTAATTGTAGTAGATACAAGTAGATCTGTCCTGTCTTTACATAATGTAGGAGTGAGTCGTGCGCGAGAATAAAATAAACCTAATAACTGTCTTTAGACAAGTTTTCTTTCTAAGTAATCTTTATTCCTCCACCCCCCCCCTATATAGACTACCTAATACATTATAACCAAAAGAGAATGTGTTTGTTTTGGGTTTAGTTTAGGCAATTACTGAATCATCAAGGTGACTGTGAACGTTGGAGAGGTTTGTCTGTAGTGGAGGATAAAATACGCATAATAATGTATTTACATAAATAATTATAATAATAAGTATAACATAAACTGCATAGATAGGATGTACACGTAATATGAAATAGCTTTTAGGAAGTGCATAAAATAAATTTATAATGTATATTCCCATATAATGTATGTGTATATATTATTTACTATTAGGCATTAGTAATTTGTAATATAAAAGTTACTCTCTATCGGATATAATATTTCTCATAAAAATACAAATACTAACGGCTTTATGCTGTAACTTTGACTGTAGAAGTAATATAGGAATAGTTATCACTATACCAAGCATCATATAGAGAGTAAGAATTTGGTTGAGAATCATTAATTTATTTTTTTTAAAGGGATAATGCGAATCGTTATAACTTGTCGAAGAGAGCATCTATTGTAATTATGAATTAATAAAGGACACAAGGAATAATACTAATGGTCCATGAGGACAGTTGGCGGGCTGATTTAATGGCAAAGAAAAAGCTGAGGTGGAAAAAACAAAGAGGTAAGGATTGTCCTTACAAAGAGGATATTAACATTCCAAGTAGCACATAGGCTGAAAGGATGTGATTAGGCGACATTCCTTCACGGATGTGTTCACCAAGAAGGATGTGTGTGCCAGTCGGTGAAGAAATGATGGCGAGAACGGGAATAAGTCATTTGTTCTGCTAAAACATTTCACGGGTGATGGTGGCACAGCTTCTTTCCAGATTAAGTATTGTCTTCTAGACTCTATGGAGTATAATAACCTTTATTCACTTTTCTAACCTCTATGGAGTTACCTACTCCCTATGGCGTTTCTAAACTTTTTGCACTTTTCTAACCTCTATGGATTTTCCTAGCCTCAATGCCCTTTTTTTTTTAACCTTTATGCAGTTTTCTAACCTCTATGGATTTTCCTAGCCTATTCGGTGTTTTCTAACCTTTATGCACTTTTCTAACTTCTATGGAGTTACGTAGACTCTAAGCAGTTTCCTAACCTTTATCTAGTTTTCTAACCTTTACCTAAGCTTTCACTTCTTTTGGTCTTAATATTAGCTTAAAAACAATTAAATTAATTATTATATTACATATTTTTTATTTATTTACATTTTTAACGTCCATTAATAAACAACACACATTTGCAGGAAGGGTTATCTACAGGTTACCACCCTTTTCCAGCAAGGATAGG
Source organism: Gonocerus acuteangulatus (assembly GCA_946811695.1). Classification (NCBI taxonomy): domain Eukaryota; kingdom Metazoa; phylum Arthropoda; class Insecta; order Hemiptera; family Coreidae; genus Gonocerus; species Gonocerus acuteangulatus. The sequence continues at coordinate 94,443,916 of OX328127.1, read as the reverse complement.
GCAGATGTATTTTCTTTGTTCGAAAGAAAAGCCACCGCCCCTAGTGAGAATCGAACCCAGAACTCTTAGGACGGAGTGCCTTAACACTCACCTCTATCGGGCCTCCTTCTTATATCACATATATATATATATATATATATATATATATATATATATATATATACATATATATATAATGTATAATTAATCAAAGAAACCTACTTCGTGCATGGTAAGAGGTTTTTCAGGCTTCCTCTTGCAGTCAAACCTGCCGTAAATGGCTGCAAACTTGCGAATCAGCTCCATCCTCTTGGGGTCATCTTCAGACATCGAAAGCACTTGCTGAAACAACATACATCATAGTGAATACATCTGACCGCATGGGCGTATATAAGGGGGCGGCTAAGGTGGCTGTAGCCCCCCCCGGAATTTAGATTTGATCGGTAAAATGTGTCATAAACCCCTTAAAAATAAATTAAATAAGATCACTGAGTTCATAAAAAATATTTTATTTTGGGTATTATAGGGTTTTAGTAGGCTAAAACTATTCCAAGTTCTATATTGTCAGTATTCCATACCCCGGAAATTATCTACCCCCCCCCCCCCCCAATTTTCCAGCACCCCCAAAATTATTTCCTATATACGCCCCATGTCTGACCGCCTGAGTATGCATTCTTCAGGGTACGAGGACAGGAGCCGTTGCGACTCCCGTACATCGGTACTATGAGGTTATTACCTCCCTTCGCTACGGACGGGGGGAGTTCAACAAATCCAGTATTCGGAAAAGCAACAAAAACCCATAAGCAGACACGATGAAAAAAAAAATATTCCGTAATTTCTTGGGATATTGCGCAGCTCGATCTTTGTACGCATACAAAGAAAAAACTATATACAAAAAACAGATATTATCCTAGCTAAAAAAATGGTTATCTTCTTGATTGATTGGGTTTTATAGAGGTTTATAGAATTTTTTTCTGAATAATTTTTGGCGTTGTTGTTAATAAAGATTATACTACTGCTTTGTCACCGTATACTATAAAAAATTATCACAGTTTTTTTTTTGTATCCACATTTTCCTGGTTGAAATTAAAAATAATTTATCAGCACGATTTCTATTCTACAAGTATTTGCGAATTAAAAATACTATATAATGAAGAGTTAATTTCCTTAAAAAATGAAGATTCACTAAAGGCGAATACCGTCCTCTATATTACAAAGAGAGTTAACGGAGAAAAATTAAATAGAATTCTTATACCTCTTTGTCGAGGGTGACGTCACTGTTTAAACTCATACTTCGTTATACCTGAGTATATTCTTTTCGTGCTCTTTCTAGTGACTATATGAAGTGTGTATTTATTCTAACACATGTTTCATTGCGATATTTGGCATATTGCATGTTTATTAATACATATAACGTGATTATGTTTATTAATACATATAATGTGTTAAGATAGGATTAGCGATCTAATAGCAATTAAGAAAATATAATAAAATAAAGACTTAAACATAAAAAGTAATTTTAACTTATTTAAAGTCCTCGCCATACTAGCCGAAGTTCAACGTTCGATTTTGAACATATCAGGGCTGTTTTTGCGAACAATTAATGTATTATGGGTTGATAATAGCGATTAAACTTTTCGTTCCCCTGGGAATCACTAATATCTGGACATTACATTATATTTACCGAGTATTTTAATAAACTGAGATTGCTAGTTTCAGGATTCGCTAAAAGAAAAGTTTTGAGGATTACCCCTAAGCATTTTATATTTCATTTTCAAAATAGTACTTGAAGGGTTTGCTACAAAAAGGAGACAGCTCCATCTTATCGCTCTTCGGAATTATAAAAACCATCATGTCCTAAAGAAGACCTCTTTTTTAATCCGGCCGAAACCCGAAGACTATAATGTTTATGATGATTTGGACCGTGGAAGTCTACGAGTTAAGGGGTTATACAACCTTTTAACATTTTTTTTTTTTTTTTTTTTTTTTTTTTTTTTTTTTTTTTACGATTTTTTTTTTATGAGATAAAATTCTTCCTCAACTAATCAAAAATAATATATCCAAGGGTGTTTATGTGAAGAAAAGTTTGTTAAAAGGGCAAAAACATAGGATTTTCCGAAGTCCCGATGCCGAGTGAACGCGGTGCTGATTTTAAGATAATTTTTTAGTTGATCCCGTTTTAATTGTTAAGATGTTTTTGGTCCTCCTTCAATACATTCCAAAATTAAAAGTCTTTTTTTTTTACCTTTATTAAAATTAATTATGAAAAAAATTAACATTTCAGAACATTAAACGTTAAAGTCGTTTTCTTACAACTATATTTTCAAATCGGGCGATATTCTGGCGTCTTCAATTTTTGCCCGATCAACATCAAATTTTAACTGCAGCTTCCTAATAATATTTGCTAGTAAAGTACGTGGGATGTTTTTCGAATCATTGACTTATAACGATTTTATGACCGATCTTCGACAGATTTTTAATAGAAAATGAATAATTGTTTACCATTTTCGAAAACATTAATATTTCTTAAAAATCATACGTAATTTACTATATTTAATCTTCTTCTTTCTAAATAATTTAATTTTTTTCGTTCTAGATTCAAAATTGCCGCCTGCAGACTATCGCCCGTGAAAAAAGAAGGGTTCCATTCGTTAGACATTGCGCCGCCAATTTTTTCGAATAATTGAAAATATTGTTTGATATAAAGAATTAAAAAATATTGATTTTTTTTTTGTTTTTTTTTGTTTTTTTTGTTTTTTTTTATTATTATTATTAGGAGAAAAATTTGTATTTTTTGGCGGGTCTAATGCCCACGAACTTTTGGAAAAAAACCCAGAACAAATAACAAGATTATGAAGTAAATGAATGCCTCCAGGAATGATGAGCATGCTGTGTATCCAGCAACCCAATAAAGTTGGGCAGCCCACTTTATTATTTCATTAAATAAAGTTTTCTTCTTCTATTTATAATTTTAAGAAAACGACTTTGATTTTGAACGCACAAGTTAGTATTAACCCTTAAAAATAAACTCTTTTCTTTTGTGGAAGAAGGATGCAGGACCAATAGTTATTTCCAGCGTTGCTCGAGATTTGGAACTGCCTGTCTCGTTACTTCCTTGCAAGAGAGAGGTAGATATAAGACTCTGCGTATCAGAATCATCTGGATGATATATTTTGAATGAAAATACCATTGAAATATGTATACATTATAATCCAAAGTCAGCAACAACAATATTTTTACATAACTTAAAATGTGAATTTTTATTTTACAAAAACTGTAAAATTTGTAGCTACCTTCATTTTCCAGCAATCCCTTCAATTACTGTAATATAAATAGGTGTATGATAATTTTTAAACTTTTTCCTCCAAAGATTCCAGAATTATATTCATGTTTAAAATACAGTAACGTGACTTTTCCTACCTCTAAATCCTTACTCATCTTCCTCTTTGCAGTGTGTGACTTGGGTTCCAGCCTGGGGAGGCTGTTCACTAGCGCTTGTGCTGCTTCGGCCAATCTTGTAACTTGCGCTTCGAGAAGGACAGGTGGCGGTGCCTGGGGGGAACTAGGTGAATGTTGACCCGGGAGAGACCCAGGGCTTCCAGCACCGACCTCAACCTAAACATTTACAGATGTTTTGTATAAATATGAATTTAAATACAGTATAAAATTAAGAATTCAGATATTTGTATTATAAAATTATATCAAAAAAGCCACATTCCTAAATAATGTGCTTGAAATATATTAATACAAAATAAACAAAATTGTTCTTTTATATTTATTAAGAACAGCTGACTCATTTAATTTGTTATTCATTAATACTTTCAGGACCGATGGCTTCGAAAAGAATTTCCACCAGGGCCCAAGTCTTCTTTTTGTATAGTTATTTCGGGAAACATATAAAAATAATAAATAAGTGAAGAAACTTTTAAAATGATGTACTTTTAGTGGATTAATTACAATTTAGTAAAATGTCAAATACGCCACGATAGCGGGCCCGCTGAAGGAAGTTTTCTAGCGGATTCAGTATCATACGATACCAGACCCGCAAACCTAACCGGGAATACGCCACAATAGCGGGCCCGTTGAAGGAAGTTTTCTGGCGGATTCAGTATCATACGATACTAGACCCGCAAACCTAACCGGGAATACGCCACGATAGCGGGCCCGTTGAAGGAAGTTTTCTGGCGGATTCAGTATCATACGATACCAGACCCGCAAACCTAACCGGGAATACGCCACGATAGCGGGCCCGTTGAAGGTAGTTTTCTGGCGGATTCAGTATCATACGATACTAGACCCGCAAACCTAACCGGGAATACGCCACGATAGCGGGCCCGTTGAAGGAAGTTTTCTGGCGGATTCAGTATCATACGATACCAGACCCGCAAACCTAACCGGGAATACGCCACGATAGCGGGCCCGTTGAAGGAAGTTTTCTGGCGGATTCAGTATCATACGATACCAGACCCGCAAACCTAACCGGGAATACGCCACGATAGCGGGCCAGCTGAAGGAAGTTTTCTGGCGGATTCAGTATCATACGATACCAGACCCGCAAACCTAACCGGGAATACGCCACGATAGCGGGCCAGCTGAAGGAAGTTTTTTGGCGGATTCAGTATCATACGATACTAGACCCGCAAACCTAACCGGGAATACGCCACGATAGCGGGCCCACTGAAGGAAGGTTTCTGGCGGATTCAGTATCATACGATACTAGACCCGCAAACCTAACCAGGAATACGCCACGATAGCGGGCCCGTTGAAGGAAGTTTTCTGGCGGATTCAGTATCATTCGATACTAGACCCGCAAACCTAACCAGGAATACGCCACGATAGCGGGCCCGTTGAAGGAAGTTTTCTGGCGGATTCAGTATCATACGATACTAGACCCGCAAACCTAACCAGGAATACGTCATGAGGTCCCAAATCAAATACAAAGGGTATAGAACATGGCCTGGAGTAGCGGGGATAGAAAGAAAACCAAGCTATCTGTTGACGCTTATGCCATGACTCTGGGTCCGTAGAACACATCTCTCTGACGCATATGCCACGACTCTGCGCCCGCAGAACACATCTCTCTGGCGCATATACCACGACGCTGGGCCCCGACGTGTTAAATTCAACTTATACATAATAATGATTTTTGAGACGGGGTTTCTACTAGTTACTGCCCTTTTCTGGACAGGATAGAGCTGATAGCTTTTATTTTTTTTTTTGTAAATCACTGTAGGTGTTGGCGTAAGAACATGATAAAATGTTAATCGCCCCTAAATCCTGATCCTAATCCTTTTATTTTTCTAACAGAAAAGCCATTCCTCCTTGCGGGCTTCAAACTCACGGTGTATACACGTCATAACATTCACAGCCATCGGACCTCGGTAATTTAATTTTATCCTAGAGCAAACTATAATGGACCAATTTTGCTTATTTTGGCAACAAGTACTCCTCATTAGTAAAGAAAATTGTAAGTGGAGTTTAGTTGCAATATCCCCCTCCAGGTGGACTTATTGTGCTGTTTAACCAATCTATATTGACGTGGGAATCGAATACTTTATGATATAAATAGAATCATATGAAACTTAGATATTTAGTAACCCTTCAAACGCTCTAGAAGCATATATGCGGGAGTGAAAGGCAGGGCCCCAACGCTCTAGACAAATAAATGCGATTTGGGTTCTGCACTCGCTATGATCCTCTTGTCTCACAGTATTTCCTCTTCATTCCCTTCAAAATTTCCTTTAGATGCGCGTGCAAAGTTCCCAACAAAAATTAGAATGGACAAATTTATTTTCAAACAACTGTAAGACAGGAAAAACGGTTTATAAGGAACTATAAGAGCCGCCTAGACCAGGAGCTCTGCGATATTATCTGTCAGTTACCGTGTAAGTAGACCTAGCTCACCCTTCACACCTGTGGAGATACTAGACCCGCACGACAGATAGCGGGTGGAAGGTTAACAGAACCTTCGGATTACGACATGATTTCGAATCGATTAGGAGGTCTGCTCCCTATAAATAGGAAGGAAAACAAAAACTCTCATCCTCTCTTTGTGGATCATTAATAGACTCCAGGTCATTAATCTCCAGGATAATCCAGGAAAATTGCTGAGTGCAACTGGAATAGGTTCTTCACGCAATTGATCCTTTCTTGGAGAATTTCCCTAAGGAACCAGGGCAATTCTCTCCTTCGATATGTTAACTAGTCCATCATTAGGCTGGGTAATTAGAAGAGAAAGCAACATTATCAGCTGTATAATTACAAGTAATAAACCTACAATTATATTTAGTAATTGCGGAGGTAAACATAGCTTTCAGCAATTCATTCACAGCTTATTAACCGAATTTATTACATTTCTGAGTAATAACAGTAGAAATTGGCGAGCACATGATGAAGATATGCCGGGATTCCTAGTACCTGGAGAATTGGCGAGCACATGATGAAGATACGCCGGGATTCCTAGTACCTGGAGAATTGGCGAGCACATGATGAAGATACGCCGGGATTCCTAGTACCTGGAGAATTGGCGAGCACATGATGAAGATATGCCAGGATTCCTAGTACCTGGAGAATTGGCGAGCACATGATGGAGATATGCCGGGATTCCTAGTACCTGGAGAATTGGCGAGCACATGATGAAGATATGCCGGGATTCCTAGTACCTGGAGAATTGGCGAGCACATGATGAAGATATGCCGGGATTCCTAGTACCTGGAGAATTGGCGAGCACATGATGAAGATACGCCGGGATTCCTAGTACCTGGAGAATTGGCGAGCACATGATGAAGATATGCCGGGATTCCTAGTACCTGGAGAATTGGCGAGCACATGATGAAGATATGCCGGGATTCCTAGTACCTGGAGAATTGGCGAGCACATGATGAAGATATGCCGGGATTCCTAGTACCTGGAGAATTGGCGAGCACATGATGAAGATATGCCAGGATTCCTAGTACCTGGAGAATTGGCGAGCACATGATGAAGATATGCCGGGATTCCTAGTACCTGGAGAATTGGCGAGCACATGATGAAGATACGCCGGGATTCCTAGTACCTGGAGAATTGGCGAGCACATGATGAAGATACGTCGGGATTCCTAGTACCTGGAGAATTGGCGAGCACATGATGAAGATACGCCGGGATTCCTAGTACCTGGAGAATTGGCGAGCACATGATGAAGATACGCCGGGATTCCTAGTACCTGGAGAATTGGCGAGCACATGATGAAGATACGCCGGGATTCCTAGTACCTGGAGAATTGGCGAGCACATGATGAAGATACGCCGGGATTCCTAGTACCTGGAGAATTGGCGAGCACATGATGAAGATACGCCGGGATTCCTAGTACCTGGAGAATTGGCGAGCACATGATGAAGATATGCCGGGATTCCTAGTACCTGGAGAATTGGCGAGCACATGATGAAGATACGCCGGGATTCCTAGTACCTGGAGAATTGGCGAGCACATGATGAAGATACGTCGGGATTCCTAGTACCTGGAGAATTGGCGAGCACATGATGAAGATACGCCGGGATTCCTAGTACCTGGAGAATTGGCGAGCACATGATGAAGATACGTCGGGATTCCTAGTACCTGGAGAATTGGCGAGCACATGATGAAGATACGCCGGGATTCCTAGTACCTGGAGAATTGGCGAGCACATGATGAAGATACGCCGGGATTCCTAGTACCTGGAGAATTGGCGAGCACATGATGAAGATACGTCGGGATTCCTAGTACCTGGAGAATTGGCGAGCACATGATGAAGATACGCCGGGATTCCTAGTACCTGGAGAATTGGCGAGCACACGATGAAGATACGCCGGGATTCCTAGTACCTGGAGAATTGGCGAGCACATGATGAAGATACGCCGGGATTCCTAGTACCTGGAGAATTGGCGAGCACATGATGAAGATACGCCGGGATTCCTAGTACCTGGAGAATTGGCGAGCACATGATGAAGATACGCCGGGATTCCTAGTACCTGGAGAATTGGCGAGCACATGATGAAGATACGCCGGGATTCCTAGTACCTGGAGAATTGGCGAGCACATGATGAAGATATGCCGGGATTCCTAGTACCTGGAGAATTGGCGAGCACATGATGAAGATACGCCGGGATTCCTAGTACCTGGAGAATATTAAGACATTGGATGGAAATGTCACTGCAGATATAAAACGCAGGATCGCCGTAAGAAGCTGATGTTTCTTCTTTTGATGCTATTAAAGTTTAAGCACTTTGAAGGAAATCCAAAATCCTTATTAAAGCAGTCCAGTCACGTTCCGATTTGCAGTACGACTTAGTAGGACTACTAGTTGGATAGTCTACTCCACTCAACCTCCGACTTAGTAGGACTACTAGTTGGGTAGTCTACTCCACTCAACCTCCGACTTAGTAGGACTACTAGTTGGATAGTCTACTCCACTCAACCTCCGACTTAGTAGGACTACTAGTTGGATAGTCTCCTCCACTTAACCTCCGACTTAGTTGGACTACTAGTTGGATAGTCTACTCCATTCAACCTCCGACTTAGTAGTACTACTAGTTGGATAGTCTACTCCACTCAACCTCCGACTTAGTAGTACTACTAGTTGGATAGTCTACTCCACTCAACCTCCGACTTAGTAGTACTACTAGTTGGATAGTCTACTCCACTCAACCTCCGACTTAGTAGTACTACTAGTTCGATAGTCTACTCCACTCAACCTCCGACTTAGTTGGACTACTAGTTGGATAGTCTACTCCATTCAACCTCCGACTTAGTAGTACTACTAGTTGGATAGTCTACTCCACTCAACCTCCGACTTAGTAGGACTACTAGTTGGATAGTCTACTCCACTCAACCTCCGACTTGCTATCCAACTATCGAGTGCAGACCGAAGTTGCCCGAAGGTCAAGCAGTGACTGAGCTAAGTTGGACGACTTTGGTCCGAATCACGCTCCACCTCCGTCGCAAGCCGGATGTCGGACCTTCGAGTCGTCCCTCTAAATGTTCCGACTCGTCCAACAAGCCCATTGACGATCCGATTTCGGAAGTTGGGCCAGAAGTCCTAATGCAAATCGGAACGAGAATGCCCTGCTTTAGAAACCAATATAAGACCAACAGGAACCCACGGATTCGAAGTATGAGCTCTGACGAGCAAGATTAAAACTGCGTTGCTGGGACGAGACCAGAAGTTTCTAAGGAAAATGTTTGGCTTCATCAAAAATTGATGAAATGTGGAACATAAGGAAGAATCGGAAGCTGCATTATCTTCTGAGAGGGACATTGTTGCTTTCTTCCGATTGAGAAGGTTGAATTGGTTGGGTTTTGTGGAATTTGAGGATCCAGAGAGGTTTAAAAGATATCTCCTGTACGGCAGGGCGCAAGAAGGATTGCCAAGAATCGTCTAAGTAAGTTGAGAGAGACCTGCTTATCATGGTTGTCCGTCGCTTGAAGATACTTGCAATGGTCAGAATAGAACAGACTTTTGGCTGTGGCCTTGGACTCTAGCGGCCACCTCGAAGTTAGAAAATTATATTTTCGATTATGTTTCAGAATCCATAATCTGTGAAAAAACACTCAGTGATATACATTGATAAGTACTATCAGTCTAAGTGCAATATCTTAATAAACCGTTCATGGGAACCGTTCGGCGTGAACGAATCGTTTAAAACCGTCCCATGGTCCTCGATACAGCCGCATTTTCCTAAGCTTATTTATGGGTTCACTTCTGTCATGGGCAAATCACGCTCACACGCTTATAAAGACAATCTCCCAGATCGTAAAGATGCTGTTATATCTGTCGCTTTTACTCTTTATGCGTGTATATATATATATATATATATATAGAGACCGGAAGTTAGGCAAAATGCCTTTTTTATCTGAATGGATATATTGAAGAATCAGATAGAAATAAATATGTTTCCGTGCATTTAGGAAGTGTAGAGACAATTTACTATTTTGCCTTTTTTGGCTATTTTAAGATTTAAAGCCTTTTTTTTTTGCCTTTTTTGCTCATTATGCAATTTTTTTCTGCGATTTAAACATTTTAAAAAGCACATAACAAATTTCGAATTTCAGTTCGTCGAAAACAAAAAAGGTTTCACAAATTAAATTACATTTTGCCGTCACAAATATCAATTCGAAAACTTATTTCCCCAACTCATGGATTGACCCTCTGTAGATAACATAGCCTTCCTTGGTAGAAGGTATGCACAGGCATAATGAATAGGAGGAAAGAGAGAGGATGAGAGAAGTACGTCTCCTTCCTGACACCCCTTTTGCTGTGACAATGGTGTAGTTACCTGGGATTCCGGATTTAGAAATGATAAGATAATGCAGAGGAAGTTTTTCCATAATGAAAAACATTTTTTCTTAGAAGGTCTATGAGAGTTGATACTTTGAAAAAGCATCTTGTTGTTGCTTGTAAGAAGGGAAAGTAAGAGTAAGTACACTAATTCTGTGATAAATTGATAATAAAGAAATGAATGAGTATTTAAAATACATATTTTCATTAATAATGAATGAGATTCCTCTTTGCCTTCACTCCTAATAAATGCCTATTTTAATTACAATACTGCCTATTTTCAGCATTTCAAGTGCCTTTTTGCCTGCCTATTTTAACCAAAAATATATGCCTATCTTCCGGGCTATATATATATATATATATATATATATATATATATATATATATATTTAGAGAGAGAGAGAGAGAGAGAGAGAGAGAGAGAGAGAGAGAGAGAGAGAGAGAGAGAGTGAGAAAGAGCCAGCGGTGTTGTTATTCGGAGTGTGAAGGTCTAAGACAATATAAGGATAGGCAGAAAAAGCTGAAAAGACGGCTGGCGAAATATCTCGCACTCAACAGCTATGCCGATAGGGACAGACAATGGACACCCAAATAGCAATATATATATATATATATATATATATATATATATATATATATATATATATACACTAGTTTATAATAAATTTATAAAATTGCACTCATGTGAAAAAATATTCCATAAAAAAAGTCGTGTTTCTAGCTTACCAGTAGCTGAGGAGTGGCGACCCTGGCAGGACTCGGGGACTGGGGGGGATGATGAGGAGGTGTTGGGGGTGGTTGAGGTGCAACAGGAGGTGGTTGTGGTGATGTCACTAAAGGGGGGATAGCTCTTGGGGAGTAACCTCCTCCGGAAGTCAGGGGAGATCGGAACATACCTGCAACAACAACATCAAAACAACTTACAATATAATACAAAATAACAACAACAACAAAAGGAATTACAATACAATACAATATAACAACAAATACAAAACAACTTACAATCTTATAAAGCATTTATTTTATCTTAATGTTGATATGTGGGTCAATCCATATCATGTGGTACAAAGGTGGTGTCTTGACCATTTTAGAAATAATTGATATTTTTACCATAAATTAAAAATTTGAGAAACGTAATAGTTGTTTTCAATGGCAGTTTTCGGTTATTGAACTTCAAAATATCCAAATAGTGAAGAAGACATAAAAGATGGAGCAGACTGTAAGGAAAACAATGATATTTGAATTATTAGTCTATGATTTACCAGTCCTGAGAGAATGAATTTTCTGTAAGAGCTTATAAACTCAAAAATCAGCATGCGCAGTGACACAAAGGTGGCCGCCATTTTCAAACGGTTAACTCTAATAAAAATGTAAAGATTGTTTTCAACTACTAATTCCAAGTGTAATTGATGGTAAAAATATAATTTTTTTCTAAAATGGTCAAGCGTCCAGATTATTTTTTTCCGGACCATTTTAAATTGATTGGCCCATGTACTTATTACATTCCGCTATAACGGTCGGATTTGTTATAAAATTTCTGGCATTTAACGATTCAGGCCTTTAGAATTGGTAACGATTCAGGATTATTATAATCTCTCTGATGATTTAAAACGATCGAAGTTGTATGAACTCTATGTAAGTTAAAACGGTCACCATTTAACTAAAACTGGCCAAGTTGGAAAGGCACTAATAAGTGTGAGGGTATTATTAGGTTCTTGATAAGGTATTAAGAGCCTAAAACTTGGACAATACTATGATATCATAACTTTCATAAGCAAACTGTTTTTGGGAGGGGCCTGAAACTTGGCCTCTTTTCTTCAACTTTAGTTTTTTTTTTGTGGGGTTATATTTAATATTAATATTCAAATTTTATTTTTCCAGGCTATTAGCGCCTACATCTATGACGCAGCTGGGCATTTTCCCAACAGGCTTTGAAATGAGAAAAACACATACTGCAGGTAGGACTCGAACCACCATCTCCCGCATGAGAATCCAAGACTGTTAACCACTAGACCACGAAACCTCAATTTTTTTTAATTTTATCAACAGTATTATTAGTTTATTAATTCATAAAATGTGATTTCTTTCTGTTTATATAGTTTTAAATTTTATTTTGTAATTTTACTTTCAAGGAGGCAAATCATATTTACAAGTGAAACCTCTTTTTTTTATAACACATTTTTTTTTATCGATTTTTCATAATAGCTTTTGTTTCATTTCTTGTTTAAATTACCTACCCTATTTTCCAATTATTTCACTGTATTCAGTGTTTCATATATATATGTCAATTTGAGTTTTTTTGTTACATTCTCTGTCCTCTTTCTTGTATTATGTATTTGTTTAATTTTAATTAGACGATATGTATATAATTATAAAGAGCGAATCGCCGTTTTTTTAAACTCATAAACAGATTTAATTAAATGTTTTAAGGTCATACCGATATGACTTTGTCCATGTGAAGTTCAAGTCATAATATATATGATTGAAAAAATTGTAATCATCCGCCTATTGTCTTCATAAGTTATTTTAAATCGTTTTAAGTAGTGCTTTGTATGCCCGTGTTTTATCAGGAATTGCGTATGTTCGAGTTGAATATTATGGTTTTATTGTTTTTTGAGGAATAAATTTATGACAACCAAAGGATTTCCCGCTCCATTTATTTTTCCATATTGAAATATTTTTTGTTTAAATTGTAGGCTTAAACCGACTTACAATTATTGCTTTGTATCTATTGATAAAGTTATCTTTCGCGCTCCGCTTTATGCTAATTGTTCGGCATTTTCCTGCTTCAAATTCAAACTCTCATTCTAGAAGATTATGATAAAAACCTCTTAAATCCTAATGGTTAAATCATCGAGTAACCGAGAACGGAAAAGGCGAGCTCTCACAAATATAATGAAATTCAGAAAAGATTTATGCATTCATATATCGTTCACAAATTGCATAATTGTGCTCTGCGTTTTCCTGCTATAAACTAGATTACATGAAGAGAATTTTAAATCCTTTCATATTGCTTAGTCGTGCTTCATTATAGCAACCCTGAACCAGTTTTGGCTTAAATGTCACCTCTGACGGTTTTGATATCCGCCGCCAAAACCAGACAGAAGTTCAAGTGGGCGGAAAGTGTGCCCCATTGATAAAGCAATATAGAAGCCACGAGAGCAGGTAAAGGAGCAGGTAAGAGATTGGAACCAAAGAGGTTAGCTATCAATGAGATGAATCGATAGCCATTGTTGCCAATAACCTACAATAGCAAAGAGGTAGGAGTCCAGAGCACAATGGGCTTTTTCCCTGCTCTCGGCACGCGCCAACCTCTTTGGCACATTCACACAGTCCCTCCTTCTCCAAACATTTAGACAGGTAGAAAGCTAATACACCCTTTTAAATGGATTCCAGGAATTCATTCACCTTTAATTATTTCTTCAAACAATTTGATATTGTATTTTCTTCCCTATTAATATTTTGTTGAAATCTAAACTCTTACAAAATAAATATCCTACTGATTTAATTTCTTGTCGTGTGCTTGGATTCCTGCGATGATAGGGGAAGTGGAGGGCACCAACTTCTAAAATTTAAAATTTTATAATAATTCATAAATTTTTTATTATAATGAATGGCATTTTATAGAATATATACTGAAATGTCTAAATTTTCCCAAAGCCCTGAGAGTGTTAAGGCGTAAACACTTAACATTCCGTGTTAGGGGTCGTGGATTCGATTCCCAGTAGGGTCCCCGCCCTATCCTGGCTAGAAAAGGGTGGTAACCAATAGAAACCCCGTACTAAAATTCTCAGTTAATTATAATGGACATTAAAATTTAAATACAATTAAAGTAAGTTAATTTTTTGTTTTATTTATATGTTCCTCTCTGTGAAGCATGTGGTTTTACTGATATATAAATTTGTTTGTTTGCTTGCATTATGGTCCTACTATTTTTGTATTGTTCTTTTTATTTTATGTATTTTATTCTATTGTATGCTTTAGTATAACATTTAGATCATTTACAGCTTATTTTACTAAGCATGTACCTAAATTGTTACTCAACCTGCTTATTGTATGTTGTATTAGTAGTTTTAAAGTTTATTTATTAATTTACACATGTAGTGCTGCTTTGCCTTCTTTTAGCACTTTCCGCCGAAGGAAAGTAGCTATTGAGGTTGGACTCATGACGGAATTTTTGAAAAATTTCTTCAAATCTTTATCGATCCTACCTAGTAGACACCGAAAATGACCCCCGTTAAAATTTATATATATATATATATATATATATATATATATATATATATATATATATATATATATATATATGTCTGTTAACACGATTGCGGCCAGAGTTTTTGTTTTTTCGTCACAAAACTTGGTATATAGCATTAAATTAGCAAACGATTGAACGAGTTCGTTAACCACCAAAGTCGGTCCACCGGAAGGGGGGGTTTACCCCGAACCCAAAACACTAATTTGACTATGTCAGCCGTAATATTTGTTATATTTCAACGAAACTTGGTATTCTTAGTGGTAATACAGAGAGAAAAGTGCGATATAAAAATGAACTAAATCGGTTTATTAGAAGGGGGGGTTTACTCCGGGCCCACAATACCAATTCGCCACTACCAGCCGTGATTTTTGGTATATTTCGACGAAACTCAGTATTCGTAGTGGTAATCCACAGGTAAATATGTGTTGTAAAAATAAACTAAATCGGTTCATTAGGAGGGGGGGGGGTTTACTCCGGACCCACTATACCAATTCGCCACTACCAGCCGTGATTTTTGGTATATTTCGATGAAACTCGGTATTCGTAGTGGTTATCTACAGGAAAATATGTGTTGTAAAAATAAACTAAAACGGTTCATTAGAAGGGGGGGGGGTTTAATTCCTAATATACTCATACCGGTCGTAATTTCTGCTGTATTGTAACGAAACGCGGTATACGTCGTGGGTAACTCATGAGAAAGAAGTGTTGTAAAAATTAGCTGAATCGGTCAATCGGAAAGCGGGGGTTTAATTTGTAATATATTTCAATAGAAAAGCCCGCCAGACGTAGGTTCACAAACCGCCGCAAGGAGCGCTATCTACCACTAGAGTGACTGTATCCTGTTCCTGCTTTAGATCAAAATACGATAATATGAGGTTTTTTTTGTATTTATTACGTAGTGTAGTAGGTACCATGTGTAAACATAACTCTGGAAGCAAATTAATATTTGATCAGTTACTCATTACAAATTTAAAAGAGAACTATTCATGTTTTTATTTTATTTATGTAAGATATTTTAAGCAAATTGATCTGGAAAGCAGTCTACACTACCCAAATTCTGAGGAAAGTGCTTACTTATGCAGCTCCTGCGTGACGGTTTTTTTTTTGGCTTTTGTACTGCATTCTTTGCTACTTTATATGTTTTAATTTTACAATTTACTTTTGGAAATGGGTAAATCTTCTAAGGAATACAAAATATGTGCATATTTTGTAAAGGGTATTGCTCTAAAACAAACAACCAGTAAATAAATAAATATACATCAAGTTCTACTCAGTAAATATTAAAAAGAGCGAGTCTCACAATAGCGAGCTCTAAAAGAGAATATAAATAATAAAACATTTTTTTCAAGAAATATTTGCTATTTTCTGTCTCATAAAAAACTGCTCCTTGGTCGGCCATTAAGGAGAGAGAGCGGTAGTATTGGTTTTTGCCGATATCGGCTGGAAGATTCCAGTAATAAAAGCTATATTGAAAGCCGGAGCTGGAGAGACCGAGGACCTGCAAATGAACAAAAAATTGATATTGTTTCATGGAGGGGAGGGGGGGGGCAGGCAAAAACTCTCACCACCTCGGACCTCGTTTTTACGCGCCAAAAAACGCGCGGCTTTCTCAGAAACTCCCGCCAAGACCAGCTGAATTTCTTCTTCCGTCGCCATTTTTTAATTCGCCTCTTCTCGCCAACCTACCGCAGTTGATTAAAACTTCCCTTCGAATCTACTCTCCTTTTTTTAAATTAAAAAAAAAAACAAAAAAAAAACGATCTCAAATATATTGGAATAAAAATTCCCTTCTGCTGGGTGAACATTGATAAAAGCTTTTCTAGGAAATAAAAATGATTTAAAGAGCATATAAAGATGGGAAGATCAGTGTGATAATAATTCTATCCGAAACTTTTATTAATTGTAGTGAGTTATATCAGGCACTTTGCATAGCCCGTGCACATAAATGGAAGAGTTCAATTCCGCATGCGCAAAATGATTAGGACAATATTCCCAACGGACTTGGGTTATAACTTTAAAAACTTATAATGCCTCGATTACCGCCAATTTTCTACACCGGGAATATAGGCCAGTATTGTTTCATTCTTTCTGATCTTCTTTTCCATTCTTCTTGAGAGAATCCTTCATTTGAATCGTCCATATGGTTATGAATTTGCTTGAGAACCTATGTTTCTTCACAATGGACTTTTCCTGTAAATTTGAGTATTAAGAAGTCCTTCGGCTTCTTAGGGCTAATTTGTTTGAATTTCTTAGTACAAAAAAAGTCAATAATTCTTTTATTATTTTATTAAAGTTTTCTTTTTTTTTGTAGAAGGAAAACAACAGTTTGCACAAAAATATACTAAGTAAACAAGATGAAAATATAAATCTTTTTACAGCCCAAATGTATGATAAAAATTACAGTGTTTCATGGCTGATGGGTAGCGATTCTTAAGAAGGAGACAGTGTTACCAACTAACTTCTGCTCTGTTTGCAGAAAAAAATAACCCTTGTGTCGGCTGGGTGTAACACTGGTCTGGAATACAAAATATGTCCGAAGGGGGGGGGACTCCAGACCATATCGCCATCGATTCTGGGCATCATTAGAGTTTTTTTTCTCCTTGCAGCTGCATCGAACTGCATTCTTGTTGCCACTGTCTTCGGCGACGAACTTCTTTACCATCTGCTTCCGGTTCTTACAATCTCACAGTTCTTCTTTCGGACATCAAAAAGAAATGTTAATTTCACTGCGTTTAATGACTGGTAGGTTTTCGTTTCTCTGGACGGGGGTAGATTCCTGAATGGACGAATTTTGTCCCTGGCATAACCCCAGCGGTTATGATATAAATTGAAGTCCTCTGTAAGTAAGTAATAATAACGGCCGTGACGGGAAAATGAATAATATTCATGACGGGTAAGCCACGATATCTAATGGTAAAGATTAACTCATTTTTACAAGACATCTTTATCATCAGTAGGACGATGCGTACCGAGTTTCCTTGAAATATGACCAACATTTCAACCGCTACGGGTATTTTCGTACTTTGTTTCAGGAGTAAACCTCAACTTGTGTAGCTTTGAAAGTTTCGAAGCGCATTCGAGAAGAAGTATCAATGGATAAATATCTCCGTTGAGTTTCTCAAAAAGTGAGCGGCTTTTATCTCTTTTAAAAGAGCATCGGGAAACTGTTTTGAAACTTTATGTATGCACTGTCTAGTATTATAAAAAGTTCATTAATATAGATTAGACTGCAGCCTTGACGAATTATAATCTATTGCTGAGTTTTTTTGAAGAAATTAACCCTTGATGGCTGAAGTACCCCTGGTGTAGGAAGTACCTTTTGGTGTAGGAAGTAGCTCCATCGTATTCTTAGACGAATCTGGATAGGACAGGAATGTCCTGTTTTATATCTGATTAATGTCTAGTTGTAGAAACTGGTTGATGTTAGACCATATCCTAGACTTGGAATACGGAGGTTATTTCCGGTCGACTGCTTCCTGCAGGAGGATGTGGCAGGTTACTACACGAGGCACGGGGAGTCGATAGAGTTTTTCCGAGAGGTTTTTCTCCTATTTTCCACGCTACAGCATACACTCCGCTGGAAATGCGATTTCCACGCCTCGCTTTTTGGAGTATTAAGCCATCAGCCCCACCACCGCCCACGGCAAGTGCCGTTTTTTTGGCCGTTCTTCACCGGATGTTGGTGATTTACGCCGATGAGTCTTGTCGTCAAGGCGGCTGTTGATGTTGTGTTCATGATCTGTCACCGAACTCGCTTTTTCGCGTCATATTTTGTTATAAAACATGAAATGTCGTTTTGTTGTCCAGTTAAAAAATTCCCAAAAAAAGAAATAAATGCCAATGACAAAAAATGCTAATTGAAATTTATAAAATATTTCAGACACCGATAGGAAGCCAATAACAATAGTAATAATAACATGGTGTGTGTAGAAAAATAAACTCCTCACCATTACTTGAAATACAGAAACTTATTTGACCGAATATGACGACAATATAATATTAATTAATTCTTCATTATAACTATCTGAAATTGAGTAATATATACTATTAAGATTTATACAATCATATACTACTCCAACTCACTGACTACATGTAAAACTAAATTTTAACATAAACAGTACAGATACTACACTTTACAAATTCTTAATTCATCACGACTGATTTTATTATTGTTTTTTTTATTTATTTCCTTTAAAGAACGTTTTAATTGTGTTATCGCCTTTCAGCGTTAAACAGTAAATAAATAAATAAACTTTATTTTAAATGTTTTAGACAATTTTATATCGCCTTCTAATGAAACGTTATGGAGAAAATGCAAATCGACATTAAAAATTAATAATAAATAAAATAATATAAAAATATGAAAACGGATCATTTTTTCATTCAGTTTTTTTTAGTTTTAAACTCCATCTCAAAGAATCTCTTATATCTTTTAAGGTTATTTTTACAAATCACTACTGCAACACGTATGGACTTCCGCATCAGAACTATGGGGAACTTCGAAAACATTGAACATCAGACGCATTCAAACATTCCAATCCAAGATCCTAAGAACAATAGTCGATGCTCCCTTCTACGTTTCCAACCTCAACCTCCATAAAGACCTCAATATCCCACTCGTTAATGATGTTGTATTATCCAGATTCCAACGTTTCCACTCATCGAAATCCTGAAGTCCTCTCCCTATCAAGCGTCACCCACCCACTCTCTCCACCGAGGCGACTCAAAAGACAGTGGCCCCGAGATCTGCTGCAGTGACCAATTGAAGTGTTAGCAATGGCTTTCTCTTCCTTCAAGTGCTCCAAATGTCTGTGTTGCACCGATCTCTCTTCGACTCCAGCCACTGGTCGGAGCAGAAGGGAGCTTGGGTAGGCCTCTTTCAACGTCATCTGAGCGTCCTTCTGACGTTAATCGAGGATGAAGTTGGGAGGCCTTGAGCACAGAACCTTTATATTCTATGATATATAATAATACCAGATGTATTTATATACAGGATGTAATAACCAATAAAGAAATGAAAAGTTATTTTTGACCGAAATGATAAATAATGAGTTGAAAGCTTCATACTTTCCTTGAAGGGAATAAAGTGTGGAGATGGAGAGACTTGGTGACCTTCGTGTCATTTCATTATTAGTTATTATATCGTATTTCTTCTTCATAACCCAGCCTTCTTTTTCCGGGAGCGAATCCTACTTTTCTTGAGTAAAGCGAAAAAAATTAAAAAGAGAAAATGAATTTAATAAAAAACTCGGAAGAGCGTTCATTATATTAATCTGTATCGAGCGCATAAAAAGCCCGGAGCTGCCGAGGTATTTTTTCGACCCCCCCCCCCCTCAGAACACTTTAATTGTAAGAGAATAATTTTTTGCGTCTGTTCGGCCACTTACGACCGTTTTTCCTAAGCCCGTAGCAATTATAAATTCAGGCCTTGTTCCTCGACCATCGATTCCGCACTAGCGCGAGATGGTTTTTTACTCGAGACTCGGGGGTTTTAGTTTTTTCTTTCCGCGTACGAAGCAATTTTTCATTTGGAGCCTGCAAATACTACGTGCTCTACATCTCTCCATGATGTCAGGATTTATGGAATTCGCCAGCTAAGGCTTCTTGCAATTCACTGGCAGCTTCTTGTCAAGGGAGAATTCGGGTTTCTTGGCGAGAATCAGAAGGCGTCCCTCAAGGTTTCTCCATTGTATCCATGTTATTCACATGTTTTTATATAATTTTGGGAATTTAATGTAATCTCAAAAGGTTTTACTTAACGCGGTCATTTTTATCAGTTACTTTTTTCACTAAATGATTACTTAAAAAGTAATCAGGAGCCCCGATGGCCGTTTATTGTTCTGCTTTAACCTTTTAAATGCAGAGGATAGTAAGCTTCTTGAACTACAGTGTAGAGCTTTCCTCTAGACCACCATTTTAACAGCTTTTTTTAAATTTCTTAAGGCGTGAGCACTTAACACTCCGTGCCAATGGGTCTTGGGTTCGATTCACACTAGTATTAGTGGCATTTCTTTGGAAAAAAGAAAAGGCTTCAGCCCTATCCTGGCTAGAAAAGGATGATAACCTATAGATAACCCGTTCTTAAATTCTGAGTTAATTATAAATGGACGTTAAAATTTGAATAAATAAAAAGTAGTCATAATTCTTCTTTCAGCACTTTCCTCCGAAGGAAAGTAGCTATTGAGGTTGCACTCATGACGGAATTTTTATCGATCCTACCTAGTACACACCGAAAATGACCCCCGTTAAAATTTATATATATATATATATATATATATATATATATATATATATATATATATATATATATGCATATATAGTTATATATGTGTCCGTTAACACGATACTGGCCAGAGTTTTTGTTTTTTCGCCACGAAACTTGGAATTTAGTATTCTTCCATCAAACGATTGAACGAGTTCGTTAACCAACAAAATCGGACCTTGTGGACGGGGGGGGGGGACGGGGGGGGGGGGTTACTCCGGAGCCAAAGTAGTTATTTGCTAATACCAGCCATAATATTTGGTATATTTTAACGAAACTCGGTATTCGTTGTGGTCAACTGAAGAGAAAAATTTGTTATAAAAATAAACTAAATCGGTTGACTAGAAGGGGGGGGGGGTTTACTCGGGACAGTAATTACTAATTTCCTTATACCGGTAGTAATTTCTGTTGTATTGTATCGAAACTCATTATACGTCCTGGCTACCTAATAAGAAAGAAGTGATATGAAAATGAACTAAATCGGTCTATCCGGAAGGGGGGGGGGGTGTTACTTTGTACTATGTTTGAATTGAATTCTCCCGCCAAATGTAGGTTCTTGAAACTCATCAAGATCAATAGATGAATATGTGAAGCTTTGTGTATTTAGTCCGTAGTGTAGTACCCCGCATACACAAAACTCTGGAAGGAAATTAATTAGAAAATTAATAACTGAAACAGCTGCTCGTAAAAAATGCAAAAGAGTAGAACAATTTATGTTTTTATTTTATTTATCTATATAGGTTATTTTAAGGAAATTATTCAGGAATGCACTCGACCCTACCCAACTTTGAGGAAAGTGCTTAGTTATGCAGCTCCTGCGAGACGGACTTTTTATAAATGGATTAAACCATAATATGGTTTAATCCATACTCGTATTATAACACATAGAAACTCCTAGAACCTAGAAGGATATTCCCTTTGTGTATAATGAATACACAGATGAATTTTATTCATTTAAGATCTAAATTTAAAAAGTATGATAATGAAACAATATGAGATTGAACTATAAACAGAAAAAGTGGGTTTGCTTTGTGAGAAATTGCAAGACTTGTAAGGGTTTATTCACAAATGTATTCTTGTTTACCTAATCATTTGTTAATTATAGCGATTACTTTTAAAGTAAACATTTGGCGATAAAAACTAACTGCTAGATATCGCCAAATGATTAGTTAGTAACTAGTAGCCTTTATGTAAAAAATACCCGTTAAAAGAAACATCCAGTCTCAAAGCTGTAAAATTAAACAAAGTAATGCTTATGCAAACAATATCCAAGGCTGCTGTAACATTCCTATCAAATCGACTATTTACGGATATCGATACTCAACACTATGACAATGGTATTGTATTAGGAACCGCTAATAGTATGTACTGAGAAGAGATGGTAGACCGCCAAGGCGGAGAAGGCTCTGTTCAGTCATAATCATAAGCGGGGGGGGGGGCTGAGGGGCTGCATCCCCCCGAAATTAATCGGGAAAAATGTATCATAAAAACCTTAAAAATAAATTAAATAAGATCACTTAGTCCACAAAAATAATTTTTCTGGGGCTTAATAGCGTTTTACTTGGCCAACAATTTATATTTAAAAAAAATATAGACTCCTGAAGTATATTTAGTCCAAAAATGATCCCACACATTACAATATATCCATTTTCTTTAGAAATATTTTGAGCCTCCATTCTTGTAATTCTTCGCTTTTCTTCTACGAGGCAAATTACGATTCACAGGTCATCTCATTATATTCTGCCTTCCTTGTTTTCTGATCATAATACGAAAGAACCAACGGTCATAGCCACGTTGAATGCACTGGTTCCCGTAGATCACCGAAGTTAAGCAACGTCGGGCGTGGCTAGTACCTGAATGGGTGACCGACCACGCGCTGTAGGTATTATAAAAGGGTGGTAACCTGTAGATAGCCCGGCGTTAATTGCCCTATAGTTGATACGCCGTTTAAACACTCACACACACACACACACAAAAAAAAAAACAAAAAAACTACTAGAAGTATCTGGGCACTCCCTAACTACAACTACAAAATACTAGAATAACAAAGTTCCTATAACGACATTATGTATTAGTGTAAACAGTAAAGGAAAAGAAGATTTTAGAATATTGTAAAAATTAAATCAGGACATTGCTTTTATCAAATTACTCTTTTTTCCTCTTCTAATCAAAGAAGGCTCAGACGTTTTTCCTTCTTCTTGGAAGAGTTCTTTTTTCTACGCGATTTTTTGTCGAAAGGAATGAAAAAACTGGCTGGTATCTTTCGGCGGGGACGATAACAGGAGAAAAAAATGCCGATAACAAGTTTTCGAGGGCAAACGGTAGAAAAAGCTCAATTGGAAGATATTTGGCTGATGAAGGTCGATTCTGATTGGCTCAGTCGATATTACATAGAGCTAATGCAAGTTAAATCCAAAGAGATTATTAGAACGAGCAGTGGTTTTTTGTACGTCATTATGACATTCATTGGTAAAATAGTGATTTTAAATGTTGGATATTCCTTCAATAGATATTATCAGGGCCTTGGAGAGGAATTACGGGCCCCTGTCCAATTAACTTCAAGAGCCCCTTAACCCCCCCCCCCTCCATAAGATTTACCAAAAACTATTAATAGAATTATTAAAAACTGAAATTTCTCTGAAAACAAAATAAAATACATTGATATTTGAAGGAAGTGGAAGATTTACATATTGTCTAAGGTACATTGGCACTTCTTGCGGCTACAAAGGTTTTGGTTGACAAGGTTTCGGTTCCTGAATATTGGACTAGTATTTCTAAAGTGACACAACTCAAAAATCTGTGTTTTTCAGTTATAACTGTGGAAGACATAGTACACAGAGCATGTACCCCAGAGGGTACTTGTGTCACTCTTCCTGTCTTAATGCTATTCCCTCTACATAGGCAAGAGTGACACATTTTCTGTTGAGTTTTATACTGAGTTGTGTCACTTTAGAAATACTATTGGGACATGTTTCATTTTATTTACTTAATTTAATTGTTGGGACGTTGTATATCGGACATGTTGGTATTTCAGGCTTCCTCATTATGTATTCCTAATTAATGCGCGTGTGGCCTATTCGCAGCCTCCTACGTTACGATTTCCTCTCTTTGCGAATTTATGAAAGATTGCCTCGGACTAAACCACCAAAGCAAAGGTACAAAATGAAAAAAAAAACAAGAAAATAGTGAAAAGTAATGTATTTCCGTTGTGAACAAGAAAAAACACTAATAGGATCCCCTAATGGGTTTTTCTTTGACTTTCCGTCCGTTTTTCCGTTCCTCCAGCCTGAAGGTTTTTCCGAGCTTTCATCAAGCCCAGGCTGTGAGGTTTTTATCAGGAGTTCTTAGAGCGAAAGGAAAGCAGGCTGGTGATGGAAAAAAGTTAATTTCGAATAGCGGTACTCCGTGAAAAACCAAAAAAAAAATAATATTGTTCTTACTCAGTTTTTTTCCCGCCAAGAGAGATTTTAGACCTTCCTTGATTGCAATTTTTTTTCCTTAAAAAATAATGATTATTTTTATATAGTGTTTCTTTTACTTTTTAAAATAGTTTTCTTCTCTCGAAATGCTTTAAAAACATTAATTATTCTCTGAAGTTATGTTATCTTTACGTTATTATTATTAGTTTTTACTAGTATATTATTTTTTTGGAGGGGGGCTTAGATTCCAAATAGTCGCAGGATATTTCCTAACGTCAAAATTCATAGTGTATATATATATATATATATATATATATATATATATATATATATATATATACTGTCCAAAAAGTGATTACTTTTTTTAAACTTGATTGATTATTATCACGCAATATAAACCTTATTTTTTTTATTCCCTTTCAGTAGATGTATATTTTTGTTTTCCATAAAAATATATATGTATTATTTCCTTATTAAAATTTCAAGCGTAGTTTTATCATTTCAATATTTAAGAATTTTATTTGTGTTAATAATTATCTAACTTTATATTTATATTCTTTAAATATTTATATGTATGTATGTACGCGTGTGTGTGTATATATATATATATATATATATATATATATATATATATATATATATGCATTTCTTTGTGCACGCCTTCTATTGTGGTTATTTAACCTTATCTATTGTTAAATTTTATATTATTTCTATTTTTTTTTTTTTTTTTTACATTATTCATTTAATTGTAAACGCTTTTTTTACTTAGGGAATGTACGAACGTTCGGTCCATGAAAAGACATAAATTAAATAATTAGTTTTCTTCAGATAAATATATTAATTGGCATTTTGATAAAAAAAAAAGGTGAAAGGTATTTACTGTGATACTCCAAGTATAGATTTTCATGGTTCCTTGAAAGATCAAACGTTTCGGGTGAAATTTTAAAATTGTAACTTTTGGACAAATCTCCGAAGATTCTTGTACATTTTCTTTCCTGGATGAAAAAATATTCTTTTTGTTGTTTTCGACCTTAAGATAAGCCCTTTCACCTGTAGAAAGGTAACCTGGAGTTTGGAGAGCCGTTCAGAAAGAAGCGTTCATGAGAACTGCCAATACTTGAGCAGAGGTTAAAAAGTACTTTTTTTCATGAAGTTTTTGGTCCATTACCAGTTTAATAGGGCTCGGAGAGCTATTTGGGCTGAGTTTCTTCATCTTCCGCCACTGACTAACAGTACAGGATGAGTTTTTTCGAAGAAACACCTTCAAGAAAACAGCTCGGGTCAGCCAAGGAGAAAGAAATGTAATTGTAGAAGGCTGCCTTCAACTTCAGCCGTACTATCGATACTTCTTCCAAAGAGTAACAATATCTTTAAAGAATAATAAGAAAAGATAGACCTCTTTGGTTTTGTTCGTGTAACCTTCATTGTCTGTCTATTTCAGAAGCTTCGAAAATACTTAAGAAAAAGGAAACATGTATATTTGTTTTTTGTGTGTGTTTTATCAACCACTAAGCGGTCAATAAGCACATGATTAAAGAGCTATTTGAACTGATGTAATAATAATTAATGTGCTGGAGGTTTTAATTTTAATTTAGACTTATTAATATTATTTTGTTAATATGAAGTACTTTGTTAATACAAAGTAGTTATTGGCTTTTGTATGTTTTAGACATAATAAAGAGCAATTTTTACTAAGACTGATTTTAGCTTCGGATTTTAGTGTTAGCTAGTTTTAAATTTTATTTATTAGTTCTGTAGAGCTTAAAAAAATCTAAAAACTTAAGGATCTGGTTGGGCTGATTCCCTAGAATTTCGTTATTTGTATTAGATAGCTCAAAGCTTTTCTTTTTTTGTTTTTCATAAATTCTGCAATGACACATGTAAAGTGTTTGTTTGTTAAAAACCTGCCCTTTTCATTGAATGAAAGAGATTTTCAAAGGGAATAGTTTTATCAACCAGATCGGTATTTAGGGTTATGAGAATTCTCTGCCATTCGAATCCACGGTTCATCGTCACTTCGAAAAAAACATTGATATTCTAGCCGGGTCTCGAAAAAAACTGTGGATTTCTCCCGCGAGGCCAAAAATGGAGCGATATAGAAAAAATATTGGGTTTTATCTTTAAGTTCTTATGGTGTAATAAATATTTCTTTAAGAGTTTTTGCCTTTCCTTTTTTTTACATTCTGAAATCGGGTATAGGAGCAATTTTTTGCTTTGAGCTGTCTCCCATTTTGCCTGTCAAGGACTAGTCAGAAAAAAAATCCAGGAAAAAGTCAAATAGTTCAATATTACTTCAAATCATTCTAGATTTAGCGTGGTTCCTCCCTCCCTCCATCGGTATATATATATATATATATATATATATATATATATATATATATATATATATATATATATATATATGATTGGTCTAAGTCGGGATGGTTAATTAATGAACATGTCACTCTATGATTTGAACCTATATAGATATCAGTGTTTCAAGATTGGTGAGAGAGTGGTTTTTCCGTTTTAAATATGGAGTTTAGTGTAAATTACAGGTTTTATCGGATTCTATTAACGATTAAATGCTTTTATAAGGTTTTATTATAGTTTTGAATTGATCTCATTCATCAAAATGAATCATCATAAATGAATTAAAACTCTCTTGTTCCTCAGGAACTATTTAGACACTTCACTAAACATCTAAAGAATTCAAACAGTTCAAAAGTATATAATTTACTCTTTAGCGAACATAAACATTTTTTTAAACAATTATTATGCATACTTTTACTCATTTATTTTTTAATATTTTTATTTATTTGTTTACTATAGGTAAATGGAAAAAGCTCTTTTATCAATGATACCAACTTTTCTTTTTTTTTTTTTTTTTTTTTTTTTTTTTTTTTAGTAGATAAGACGTCAGCCCTAATGAAAAACGAACACTTCCATTTTCTGTATCTTCTTAGGACTGATGTGGAAATTTGGCCGCAGATCTATCAAAATCAAACAGATATTTAGGTCGCTTTAACAGTAAAACCAAAAAAAAAAAAAAAAAAAAAAAAAAAACTCGTCGTTTTTTCTGTCTTACGACGGGTAATCTTTAGGTCACCACCCTTTTCTAGCCTGGTTATGCCCTATGTCTCTTCTTTTTTCTAAAGAAAAGCCACCACCCCTAGTGGGACTTGAACCCACGACCCTTGGCAAAGTGTGTTAAGTTTTCACACTCACGGCCACCGGGCCTCCAGAAATTAAATAATTCAAATAATGATAATCTCGAAAGACGCTCGAAAAATGCAAATTTTTGTAATTGTAAAAATGCAGTAAGAAATGTTGATGAATATCTCTGATGGAATTGGTCCAATTCTTCTCCCGTATTTATGCAGATGAGTTGTGTAAAGAAGCAGAGGCGGGCTGATGAGTAGAAATGTAGGAGATGATAAAAAACCCCGGGAGAGAGAGCGGGTTGATGAAAAAGCGAGGAAGGTTTGTCTGGAGTAGCAGGTAGCTCTTTGGATTCATACCTCCTTGCATTCGTCGCATCTCTACATTTACATTACATACCTCTATGGATTAGATTGGAGCACTTACAGGCGAACATCTGGAAGGCAGGGGTGCTCAAATGGTTGATCGCGAGTGCTTTTAGTGCGTTTCCAGAGAGACTTTTCAGCCATCATAAGTTTTGGGATTTTCGTATATTTTCTTAAAAGTACCGAAAACGGTTAGAAATTCGTGGTAAGTGGAAGGTGACCATTCGAAAGCTTGCTGAATTCTCTACTGTAAAGGTTCTGCAGAAAGTTTCGCTGGGGCGATGTCAATCAGAGAAATAAGTGGGCTTTTTGGGACGAAATATTCACGCCTTCTTTGTCATGGCCACCGGATATACAAAAATTAGCTATAAATAACCTACATGAATACATAATAATTATGAACAGTTTTGGCATTGTTTACTTGTAACTCAATTAGTCCCTTCCATGACGCAGACCGAATACCGGTCGTTCAAATTTGTATATATATATATATATATATATATATATATATATATATATATATATATATATATACATATATGTGAGCGCTCAAGTAGTACGCGTCAAACACAGTAAATAAGGAAAAATATCAAAAGAAAATACGAACTATTTCTATTAAAAGCTTTCGAAATGACACTAAGGATAAGGTCGGAGTTTTGTTTCTTATTCATATAAGTGTAAATAAAAAATTTGTCACTTTAAAATAAAAAAATTACGTATGTTTTTTTTTTTTTTTAATTTTTATAAAATTATTTTCGTCCTGAATGTCTTTGTTATTTCTAAACAGTAATACATAAATATAAGTATTATAAGATGGTGTCCCTATTTCTCACAATATATATATATATACATATGTATATATATATATATATGTATATATATATATGTATATATATATATATATATATATATATATATATATATATATGTGTATATATAATGTGAGAGAAGGTGAAAATTCAATAACTACACCACTCCCATCACTATTCCTTTATTTTTCTCAACATGTTTCTGGTATTTTTATGCCTCTTCAGGAGCACTAAAAATAATGAAATATTACAGACTCTAAGAATATTCCACAGGCCACGGCTAAGAGGGATTTGTTCTTTCAAAGGTAAATGCTGTAATGTTTTATTACTTTAGGTTCTCTTGAAGAGGCAAAAAAATACGAGAAATAAAGGAGTAGTAAAGAAAATAGTGTAGTTGAAACTTGACCTAGTTTCGTATTAAATAAATATAAGTGTTTTATTAGGAAATTTTAACGTCCATTATAATTAACAGAGAATTTCCGGACGGGTTATCTATAGGTTACCACCCTTTTCAAGCCAGGATAGGGCTGGTGCCTTTTCTTTTTTCTAGGTGTCTTATTAGGAAATGTTGACTTTTATGTTTTGAAAACTTTTATATTCTCTAGAAAAAAATCACAGAGAATGTTTCCTTGAAGCAATAAATTTATTGATATTATTTAGCAATTCCGAGGTCTGTATGAGAAACATTATTTATAGTTCAGGTAAAGAAGGAAAAAAAGGCCGAGTTGAAATAAATCTTGTATAAATGGCTTTTTAATAACCTAAATACAAACAGGCCGGAGATATTTATAGCTCAAGTAATTCTAGGTTAGATATCAAATCTCTAGAAGAGATATCTCATTGGAAAAACTTCATTTCTAGTTTACGTCTACTTTAGAGTTCAAGTTTTAAGCAGGTTTCCTGTCTGTAGGAAAGACAAGATATATCGGAACTTATGTACTAGTTGCACAGATCTCGAGATATGGGTCTCGTTCAGGGATCCGGATCATGAAATGAGAACTCAAATGAAGTTATCTTCATCATCGGCGCAGGCGCATAACTCATTAGCATTTCTATTGGTTCATTCCTATTAGCAATTGCATTGGCTGTTCTTTCTTCCGTTCTGGTCACCGTTTTGTGGTCACTTACTCTTAGGTTTGTATTTTATTTTAGTTATATTTATTGTTCCTTGTTTCTCTTCTTAGTTTTGTTTGCCTTGTAGTGCCCTTTGTGCTGTTCTTTCTTCCGTTCTGGTCACCGTTTTGTGGTCACTTACTCTTAGGTTTGTATTTTATTTTAGTTATATTTATTGTTCCTTGTTTCTCTTCTTAGTTTTGTTTGCCTTGTAGTGCCCTTTGTGCTGTTCTTTCTTCCGTTCTGGTGACCGTTTTGTGGTCACTTACTGTTAGGTTTGTATTTTATTTTAGTTATATTTATTGTTCCTTGTTTCTCTTCTTAGTTTTGTTTGCCTTGTAGTGCCCTTTGTGCTGTTCTTTCTTCCGTTCTGGTCACCGTTTTGTGGTCACTTACTCTTAGGTTTGTATTTTATTTTAGTTATATTTATTGTTCCTTGTTTCTCTTCTTAGTTTTGTTTGCCTTGTAGTGCCCTTTGTGCTGTTCTTTCTTCCGTTCTGGTCACCGTTTTGTGGTCACTTACTCTTAGGTTTGTATTTTATTTTAGTTATATTTATTGTTCCTTGTTTCTCTTCTTAGTTTTGTTTGCCTTGTAGTGCCCTTTGTGCTGTTCTTTCTTCCGTTCTGGTGACAGTTTTGTGGTCACTTACTCTTAGGTTTGTATTTTATTTTAGTTATATTTATTGTTCCTTGTTTCTCTTCTTAGTTTTGTTTGCCTTGTAGTGCCCTTTGTGCTGTTCTTTCTTCCGTTCTGGTCACCGTTTTGTGGTCACTTACTGTTAGGTTTGTATTTTATTTTAGTTATATTTATTGTTCCTTGTTTCTCTTCTTAGTTTTGTTTGCCTTGTAGTGCCCTTTGTGCTGTTCTTTCTTCCGTTCTGGTCACCGTTTTGTGGTCACTTACTGTTAGGTTTGTATTTTATTTTAGTTATATTTATTGTTCCTTGTTTCTCTTCTTAGTTTTGTTTGCCTTGTAGTGCCCTTTGTGCTGTTCTTTCTTCCGTTCTGGTCACCGTTTTGTGGTCACTTACTGTTAGGTTTGTATTTTATTTTAGTTATATTTATTGTTCCTTGTTTCTCTTCTTAGTTTTGTTTGCCTTGTAGTGCCCTTTGTGCTGTTCTTTCTTCCGTTCTGGTCACCTTTTTGTGGTCACTTACTGTTAGGTTTGTATTTTATTTTAGTTATATTTATTGTTCCTTGTTTCTCTTCTTAGTTTTGTTTGCCTTGTAGTGCCCTTTGTGCTGTTCTTTCTTCCGTTCTGGTCACCGTTTTGTGGTCACTTACTGTTAGGTTTGTATTTTATTTTAGTTATATTTATTGTTCCTTGTTTCTCTTCTTAGTTTTGTTTGCCTTGTAGTGCCCTTTGTGCTGTTCTTTCTTCCGTTCTGGTCACCGTTTTGTGGTCACTTACTCTTAGGTTTGTATTTTATTTTAGTTATATTTATTGTTCCTTGTTTCTCTTCTTAGTTTTGTTTGCCTTGTAGTGCCCTTTGTGCTGTTCTTTCTTCCGTTCTGGTCACCTTTTTGTGGTCACTTACTGTTAGGTTTGTATTTTATTTTAGTTATATTTATTGTTCCTTGTTTCTCTTCTTAGTTTTGTTTGCCTTGTAGTGCCCTTTGTGCTGTTCTTTCTTCCGTTCTGGTCACCGTTTTGTGGCCACTTACTGTTAGGTTTGTATTTTATTTTAGTTATATTTATTGTTCCTTGATTCTCTTCTTAGTTTTGTTTGCCTTGTAGTGCCCTTTGTGCTGTTCTTTCTTCCGTTCTGGTCACCGTTTTGTGGTCACTTACTGTTAGGTTTGTATTTTATTTTAGTTATATTTATTGTTCCTTGTTTCTCTTCTTAGTTTTGTTTGCCTTGTAGTGCCCTTTGTGCTGTTCTTTCTTCCGTTCTGGTCACCTTTTTGTGGTCACTTACTGTTAGGTTTGTATTTTATTTTAGTTATATTTATTGTTCCTTGTTTCTCTTCTTAGTTTTGTTTGCCTTGTAGTGCCCTTTGTGCTGTTCTTTCTTCCGTTCTGGTCACCGTTTTGTGGTCACTTACTGTTAGGTTTGTGTTTTATTTTAGTTATATTTATTGTTCCTTGTTTCTCTTCTTAGTTTTGTTTGCCTTGTAGTGTCCTTTGTGCTGTTCTTTCTTCCGTTCTGGTCACCGTTTTGTGGTCACTTACTGTTAGGTTTGTATTTTATTTTAGTTATATTTATTGTTCCTTGTTTCTCTTCTTAGTTTTGTTTGCCTTGTGGTGCCCTTTGTGCTGTTCTTTCTTCCGTTCTGGTCACCGTTTTGTGGTCACTTACTGTTAGGTTTGTATTTTATTTTAGTTATATTTATTGTTCCTTGTTTCACTTCTTAGTTTTGTTTGCCTTGTAGTGCCCTTTGTGCTGTTCTTTCTTCCGTTCTGGTCACCGTTTTGTGGTCACTTACTGTTAGGTTTGTATTTTATTTTAGTTATATTTATTGTTCCTTGTTTCACTTCTTAGTTTTGTTTGCCTTGTAGTGCCCTTTGTGCTGTTCTTTCTTCCGTTCTGGTCACCGTTTTGTGGTCACTTACTCTTAGGTTTGTATTTTATTTTAGTTATATTTATTGTTCCTTGTTTCACTTCTTAGTTTTGTTTGCCTTGTAGTGCCCTTTGTGCTGTTCTTTCTTCCGTTCTGGTCACCGTTTTGTGGTCACTTACTGTTAGGTTTGTATTTTATTTTAGTTATATTTATTGTTCCTTGTTTCACTTGTTAGTTTTGTTTGCCTTGTAGTGCCCTTTGTGCTGTTCTTTCTTCCGTTCTGGTCACCGTTTTGTGGTCACTTACTCTTAGGTTTGTATTTTATTTTAGTTATATTTATTGTTCCTTGTTTCACTTCTTAGTTTTGTTTGCCTTGTAGTGTCCTTTGTGCTGTTCTTTCTTCCGTTCTGGTCACCGTTTTGTGGTCACTTACTGTTAGGTTTGTATTTTATTTTAGTTATATTTATTGTTCCTTGTTTCACTTGTTAGTTTTGTTTGCCTTGTAGTGCCCTTTGTGCTGTTCTTTCTTCCGTTCTGGTCACCGTTTTGTGGTCACTTACTCTTAGGTTTGTATTTTATTTTAGTTATATTTATTGTTCCTTGTTTCACTTCTTAGTTTTGTTTGCCTTGTAGTGTCCTTTGTGCTGTTCTTTCTTCCGTTTTGGTCACCGTTTTGTGGTCACTTACTCTTAGGTTTGTATTTTATTTTAGTTATATTTATTGTTCCTTGTTTCTCTTCTTAGTTTTGTTTGCCTTGTAGTGCCCTTTGTGCTGTTCTTTCTTCCGTTCTGGTGACCGTTTTGTGGTCACTTACTGTTAGGTTTGTATTTTTACAAGTTATATTTATTGTTCCTTGTTTCACTTGTTAGTTTTGTTTGCCTTGTAGTGTCCTTTGTGCTGTTCTTTCAGCTAGGAAAATGAATATTTGGGATTTATCAACGACTGAAAAAGTACTCTTTTCAAGCAAGGTTAAATTGCATATCGGCCCATTTTCCACCGAAAAACCAGTGATCTATATTACCAACGAGTTGGATTAAGTAGAGTTTCGATATAACCCTGACCGAGCGTAGCAAACGGAAACGCATAGCAATTAACCTAAGTGCTAATGTTATATAACCTAACTCACTTATGTTAATGGCATAATTGCTATGCGTATCCGCTCGCTTAAGGTTATATCGAAACTCTAGCCAAAGCAACTCGTTGATAATATTAATAAATGCCATTCGGTTGCCATATTGCCACAACTTCAATTAAGTTCTCATTTCATGATCTGGATCCCTGAACGAGACCCACTTCTCGGTGCAACTAGTACGTAAGTACCGAAACATCTTTCCGAATCGTAGTTCGGATCAATGCCGAAATTGTTGAAAAGTGTTCGACTATATTCGTCTTTTCGGTGTTGCAGAAACTGAAAGTGTGGATTTTTCCACTTTTCTCGAAGAGCCGAACATCAAAACCTTGGACGCTATGGCTCATGTTAGCTCGAACAGTCTTCGGTAGGACACAATATTATCGTTTTAGATAAACCGTTGCGTGAGATCATTTTTTAAAACTAGGTTTAATATTTTAGAAAGTAGATACCAGACAAATATCTCTCCGAAATATGCCAGCGTAAATAGTTTCATGTTAACCTGGGGCGTATATAGGAAGTAATGTCGGGGGTTCTGGTCATCTGTGGGGAGGGGGATGGTATACTCCCAAGATGGAAGGGGATCTAGGGAAATTTAAAATATTTTAGTGTAAAACGGTGAGTTTTGACACGCAGTAAACCAGAGGAAATGGTATTCCCCCCCCCCCCCTTTAAATTGAATCAAAACGGCAGAATGAACTTAATAATTTGTCATTTTTGTTACTTTTACATGATTTGTAAAATCTTTAAGCGACAATTTGTAATGCACTGTGTGTTATTGTACACACACACACACTAAGCACTTCTCATGTCACTCGCAGCCATCCGTACAATCGAATTGCCGTTCAAAGCTAACAAACTAGAACTTAGAATTGTTAGCAAACTAAAACGACATTAAACCAAAAAAACACTATTATTTTTTTCTTAATAAGTGATCTTATTTAGTTTATTTGTTTTTGAGGTTTTGTATGACACATTTTTCTGATTAAATCAAAATTTCGGGGGGGGGGGGCTGTAGGGTATATAAAGGGAGACATAGCCCCCCTCTTATATACGCCCATAATGGTTACTGACAATCATAAGTAATTAAATAAAATATTTTCTGTGCTCGCCCTGTTTAGAAGAGAAACAATATTAGATGCTTATGAGAGGAGTCTGGATTTGCATACCTCTAGGAAGGAGGTAATGAAAGGTAAAGAAAAAACACGGAAAATATACAAAGGATTTAAAACAAACAAAGCTCCTAGGAGAGGAAACAGCTCCCGGAAGAGGTGATTGGGTGATATACGTATGATGAGGATATTTAGGGAAGAGAAAGGGTTAGATGGTAAGAGGAAGGTGGGGAGCAAAAAACCTGCTGGGATCGGCTGCGTGGGAAAAGCTACGACTCAGTAGGGGAAAAAACAGAAATAAGAAACAAGAAAAAAATAGATATAAAAAAGGGAGTGGATTGTATCTGGAGTATGTAGATGAGAGAGGAGGAGCAGTTGGACAGCAGCTGCTACGTCATATGGTCAAGTGGGAGATCTAGTGGTCAGTAATCGTCTTCAGGGATAGGAGGCTACGGCAATATACAGGATATCACGCAGGAGTTGCGTAACTTGCCGCATTCCTCTGCAAGGAGCATAGATACGCCACATTGTTGGACAGCAGCTGGTACGTCATATGGTCAAGTGGGAGATCTAGTGGTCAGTAATCGTCTTCAGTGATAGGAAGCTACGGCAATATACAGGATATTACGCAGGAGTTGCGTAACTAGCCCATTTCCCCTGCAAGGAGCATAGATACGCCACATTGTTGGACAGCAGCTGGTACGTCATAGTGTCAAGTGGGAGATCTAGTGGTCAGTAATCGTCTTCAGGGATAGGAAGCTACGGCATTATACAGGAGATGAAGGAAGAGAAGTACTTCACGCAGGAGTTGCGTTACTAACCACATTCCCCCAGCAAGGAGGATAGATACGCCACATTGTTGGACAGCAGCTGCTACGTCATATGGTCAAATAGGGATGTGTTGAGTGAATGAGTTATATTCTTACATCATCAAGGATTTAATGTTCACTCTAAAAAAATTAATATGTATGGAGCTATAATGAAATTTAAATTCACAATAGACTTTAACACAATTTAATATAAGATGCCTGATGACGATCCTCAATAGGTTTGGAACGTCGCCAATATTAACTAATAATTTAAACACTTTTTGAGGAGCAACTCCTGCCCCTTCCTTCAAGATATGTTTATGTATATTCTACCCTTGAATTCCCCTACTGTATATATGTACATGTTCCGTTGTTACCAGCAGACATCCGGAGAGAGAGGATGTGTTTACAGTTAGCCTAGTCCGATATCCTCGATGGAACAACGGCCTAGTGATCAACAGGTAGTTCTCCGAGGCTTTTTACAACCACTAACTACACTCTTATCGACCATCTTAACTGTACATATTCAACGGGAAGATTTTTAGTTGAACTGAATTAATAAAAAAAGAAAAAGGAGGGGAAAAAATGAAACCAAAAAAAAAATACTGCTACAAGTAGAGGGGGGCCTGAAAAAAACGAGCTCCTTCAACATAACATTATTCCTTCAATGAAAAAACTCAACCCTTTCCAAACGTCAGATCAATTTTTCACAAATATTCAACATATTGTTATTCTGTAGTAGTGGTCATAATGTGATATAATACTTATATTTATTTTTCAATTTTGTCGATAGACAAATTCGTGTTTATAAGATGTTTTTTATAAAATGTCTAAGTCTTGTAAAAACGTTTTTTACGGTCAAAAATCTAGAATTTCAGATCATAAAGGAAATGCCCTTAAGCAATATAATATAATGTATAATGCTTAAAGACGATCTATTTTTTTGTTTTGTTTTAACACATCGTAGCGTCTGTCATTGTCTGGGAATATCTCAGTATAGGCTGCATGTATTGTTTTAACACATCGTAGCGTCTGTCATTGTCTGGGAATATCTCAGTATAGGCTGCATGTTTTGTTTTAACACATCGTAGCGTCTGTCATTGTCTGGGAATATCTCAGTATAGGCTGCATGTTTTGTTTTAACACATCGTAGCGTCTGTCATTGTCTGGGAATATCTCAGTATAGGCTGCATGTTTTGTTTTAACACATCGTAGCGTCTGTCATTGTCTGGGAATATCTCAGTATAGGCTGCATGTTTTGTTTTAACACATCGTAGCGTCTGTCATTGTCTGGGAATATCTCAGTATAGGCTGCTTGTTTTGTTTGAATTTTTCAACGAAGAAATTTTGTTGTCATAAAAAAATCCATAACAAATTTTCAAGTCAGCCGATTTGAAAACGGAAACCACTGTTATAAAGCCCAAACAATACTGAAGGCAACTGTCTTTACCTGGAGCTGTAACAGTGAATCCTCTCCATTTACTAGCCTTTTCAATCTAAAGGTAAAAGCAAGGGAGGACTGTCCTTGTGAAGGTACTCTCGTAAGCGGGTAGGATCGCTAGTGTCCTTCCGTAATCAAACCAGCAGCCAAAGTGTTAAAGTTTGTAGTGTTTATATTTTATACAGTTCTACTGTTAACTATTGTAATATGATTATTACATCGCGTGTAATTATGGAAGTAAGAGATTTAGAATTTGTCAAAGAAAATAAAATTATGTTTCCTCTATCGGTGTTACGTCTTGATAAAAACATTCCCAATTCAATCTTTCTAGTTGAACACAAAAATTTAATAAAATTCATAAGATAAAAATTATGAATAACTGTTTGGAATGAAATTATCTTTACAAAAATGACATAGGTCAAGATATTTGAATGTCAGACTTGAAATAACGGCATATTATGACTTAATCGAGATCCAATTTATGAAATTTAGGACAAGAACGTCACGAATCAAAATGAATTTAAAAAAAACTTGAGAATTTCATATCTCTTGTTCAATCTGAAAAATAAAATCAGGTATTGTCTAAGCCGATCTGCTGCATAGTAAAAAGTCCGTCACGCAGGAGCTGCATAACTAAGCACTTTCCTCAGAATTTGGGTAGTGTATACTGCTTTCCAGAACAATTTCCTTAAAATATCCTACATAAATAAAATAAAAAGATGAATAGTTCTCTTTTAATTTTGTAATGAGTAACTGATCAATTACTAATTTGCTTCCAGAGTTATGTTTACACATGGTACCTATTACACTACGTAATAAATAGAAAAAACCTCATATTATCGTATTTTGATCTAACGCAGGAACAGAATACAGTCCCTCTAGTGGTAAAAAGCACTCCTTGCGGCGGCTTTGTGAACCTACGTCTGGCGGGTTTTTCTATTGAAATATATTACAAAGTAAACCCCCCTTTCCGATTGACCGATTCAGCTCGTTTTTACAACACTTCTTTCTCATGAGTTACCCACGACGTATACCGCGTTTCGTTACAATACAGCAAAAACTACGACCGGTATATTAGTAATTTGGGTCCGGAGTAAACCCCCCCTCCTAATGAACCGATTTACTTTATTTATACAACACATATTTACCTATAGATTACCATTACGAATACCGTGTTTCGTCGAAATATACCAAAAATCACGGCTGGTAGTGGCGAATTGTGGGTCCAGAGTAAACCCCCCCTTCAATTGGACCGATTTAGTTCATTTTTACACCTCACTTTTCTCTCTATATTACCACTACGAATGCCAAGTTTCGTTGAAATATAACAAACATTACGGCTGGCATAGTCAAATTAGTGTTTTGGGTTCGGGGTACCCCCCCCCCCTTCCGGTGGACCGATTTTGATGGTTAACGAACTCGTTCAATCGTTTGCTAATTGAACGCTATATACCAGGTTTCGTGACGAAAAAACAAAAACTCTGGCCGCTATTGTGTTAACAGACATACATATATATATATATATATATATATATATATATATATATATATATATATATATATAAATTTTAACGGGGGTCATTTTCGGTTTCTACCAGGTAGGATCGATAAAGATTTGAAGAAATTTTTCAAAAATTCCGTCATAAGTGCAACCTCAATAGCTACTTTCCTTCGGAGGAAAGTGCTAAAAGTTCAATGAACTGGATAAAACATTATTTTTAATACATTTTATTCACCCTTTAAACTTTAAAAATGAAAACATTGAACATCCTGTATTCTTCCCACAATGGACTTAACCAATAAATCTATGTGAATCCTACAACTGGTCTATAACCATTGTATTATACAATTTTGAAGTTGTAATCAGCTTAGCCTGTCAACATTGCAGCGTTGTTTTGATGCTGCCGACAGGTATATATGTACACTATACCTGACAGGTAGACAACAGGTCAACTCATCTCTAAATCTTTCGGACTACCTGTTCTTGTCAAGATCTGCTCTACCTGTCTGTAATCTATGTCCTTAACATTCATCAGGGGTGCATCTCATGATATATCCTCCTTCATCCTCATCGGATTTTAGAGTAAAGCATTTTCTACAAATATATATATATATCACCTGGTCATTATTGGGAGGCTCGACACCGACAGGCTTATCAGCCAAGAGCGGGCATTGGCTAATAAACAAATAAATAATATATGTATATATATTATTTATATATATATATATATATATATATATATATATATATATATATACGCACAAACACACAGTAGACTCTCCCTAATCCGGTGTCGTCGGAACCGGGTTACAGTCAGGTTAGAGAAAAGGCAGGATTAGAAGAATTCAGTTAGAAGCGGTCACTTTGAAAACCCTTATTTGTTGGACGATATAATAATATATACCATTTTGAATATTATTTAATTTCTAACGTCCATTAACTAATAATATGGAATATTATTTTTTTTCTTATTCCATTTTAAATATGAAATATTCAAAATGGTACATATTATTAAAATGACTTTTAAAGCTTGCACTCAACTCGCGATGAATGTTGGAACTAGACAATCAGGCGTCATAACCGCAGATGATTTAGTACAAATATTTATTTTCTTAGTAGAAACACAAGTTCTTTGACTTCCATTCAATGAAATACCACGAAACAAATTCCACTCATTCCTTTCGGAGACCGCCGTCCGGCGTGAAGGATAAGAGAACGCCGGATAAGAGAGAGTCTATATAAAGGAATAAAGAGATATACGATGTATTCGAGGATCTAAAAGTCTCCCATTTTGTGCGAATTCAGCGCCTTAAATGGTTGGGCCATGTTATAAGGATGGACGGTAACAGATCAAGCAGGTTATTATACTACGGAACCCCAGATGGAGCCAGAGCAAGAGGAAGACCTAAGGGAAGGTGGAAAGACTCGGTGGCTGTAGACCTTAGGATGGTTGGAGTGTCCAGCAGACTTGCTACTCACCGAGATGAGTGGATGCAGGCAGTTGAGAGGGCCAAGGGCAGCTTCCAGCGCCTGTCGAGCCGTTAATTAATTAAATTAATTAATATATATATATATATATATATATATATATATATATATATATATATATATATATACTTCTACTAATGGATAGCGCCTTAGATTCATAAGCAGGAGATGGTGGGTTCGATCCCCAGCGGCGGCTGGAATTTTCTCATCTCAGGGCTCGTTAGGAAAATTCCTCGCTGCACTCTGGATGTCGGCGCTAATGGCCTAGTTGTCAAAGCGCCATAAAAAAATATATAATAAAAAAGTACCTACGAGAAAAGTAGTGATGACCATGGACAGGTTTTATGATATGCTGAATGGAAATTCTTTTTTTTTATTCTTAAAAATATGTTAAAAAAAAACTTGAGAAAATCATGATAAGTCGACAAGATCATGAATGTATATCAATAAGAGATAATGATAAATCTTTTTCCTCAACACGGACATAACAGCATTGTGCTGACTAAATGAACTACTTAAGTTCCATACTAGCAAATGCTATATAAAAAAATAAATAAATAAAAAATAATTATATATTCCGTTATGTAAGAGCCTCCAAGAGTAATTTTCTTCTAATGGTTCTTAAAACAAAACTAGACCGCAGAAAAAGCAAGGCCGAAACCAAGCCAAGCGGAGGAAAAAACAAACCCGGAAAAAATATACAGAAAAAAAAACGCACCAATGTTTAATATTGACTAATAATATACTTCCTCAAGTCCTAATAAGTCTCGTAAGTTAGTTTCATTTCTGTGAATGCTGTGAAACCTTTGTTAGTTCCATTTCAGCAGATTGTTTTGGGCGACAAATACTTGGATGACATTCTGTTAGCAGTATATAAGATATTCAAGGCGTGGCTTTTTAAGGAGGATGTATTTTAAAATGATTTGTCTTGACAAGACTAAGGATTGGTCATTCGCTACTTAGACACTCTCCGATTGCAGGAAAAGTGAAAACTTACTGAATAGTTTTACAGGATTTACCAAATAAAGATAGTTAATATATTCAAAAGTTATATATCAACTTCCTTATTCAAATATTTTATCAAATATATCCAACTGCCTAAAATGTGGAGAAAAGTCATTAAAGAACGATCGTATAAAATGAAAACATCATATCGCACTAGTATTTATAAACTGACAAACAACTCAAAATAAAACTGAACTGAAAATGTGTTACTCTGGTCAATTTAGGGGGAATAGCATTAAGACAGGAAAGGCGACACAAGTGTCCTCTGGTGTACAAGCTCTGAAGCTAGGTACATACAGTGTGATAAAGAGATATTTATCATATCTTTCATAGTCATAAATGAAAAACACAGAATTTTGAGTTGTGTCACTTTAGAAATACTAGTGCCCAAAAATAAGAAAAAATATTTTAAAAATATAATTTTATGATTATGAATGTTAATTCGTCATGAGCGGGATTCCTCCCTATGGAGGGAGGGAGGAACCGCGCTAAAATGCTTATTGAGAACAACAACCAGGCCAGGGAATCCCCACATCATATTTTCCAATTATAACTTGCACAATTACAGCTAAAGATGTGAATTACACACCAAATTCTTCAGAATGTCTAGTGATAAATGAGAGAGTATAACTCAACACGCCAAAAACTACAAGGAAAGGAAGAAATCTGTTCTAACGACGCCCAAAACCGGTTACTGTAAGCTGGCTCATTCGAAACGATTTATTCCCCCAGTTTGCATAAAAAACGGTTTGGTGTTTTCCTTAGAAGAATCCATAGAGACCCGATGCTGAAGACATTTAAATTGGACATTAGACCAATCAGTCTCGAATAGAAGAATAAAATCAATTTCTACATATTTATTCTGACCAATCAGTCTCGAATAGAAGGATAAAATCAATTTCTACATATTTATTCTGACCAATCAGTTCCAAGGAATAAAATAAATAAATTAACATATAAGTGAATCATAGTTTATTTATTTAGTCTATATGAAAAACGAAAAATTAAGATATAAATCACACAAACATACATATATATATATATAAAGTGAAACCTCTCTATAGCGGACACCTCTGGGAGAACCAAAGTTGTCCACTATAGAGAGGTGTCCGCTATACAGAGGGGTTGGTCGAGCTGGATACGTACCGAATTTGTACATTAAATTCATGTTTTAATTAACCATTTAATAATTACCCATAACAATTTTTTTTTAAGTAAATAGAAATAAGTTCAATAAGTATAAACTTAAATAAAAGTTTTTATTCTAAAAAGCATAAAGAAGTTCTTAGTTCTCCGACAACATTATTGTCACAATTTTCCGTCCATTTCTTCAAAATTTCATTTTTCTTTTTCAATATTTCTGCTGCTTGTGTTTTCCCTATCTTAAAAAACTCGGCAACTTTAAGCACACCACATTTTTCGCGATTGGAAAATGTTATCACGTCAATTTTTTCTTTAAGTGTCAGAGATTTCTGATTAGACATATTAAAGAGAAAGCAAGATACTTACTCAACAAGAGCTAAAAACCAACTGAAAAGTGAAGATAGGGAAGTTTTGCGGAAGGAATGTGAACCAAACAGAGTTTTGGAATATTCCCGGAACCGTGATACCGCGTAGGCAAAACAATAGTAATCTGCCAGCGGGAAAATCATATGCTTCTGGTG
The DNA here is from genome assembly GCA_946811695.1 of Gonocerus acuteangulatus. Classification (NCBI taxonomy): domain Eukaryota; kingdom Metazoa; phylum Arthropoda; class Insecta; order Hemiptera; family Coreidae; genus Gonocerus; species Gonocerus acuteangulatus. The sequence continues at coordinate 94,401,630 of OX328127.1, read as the reverse complement.
AAAAGGAAGGGGTTCCTTTTGTGAAATTCCTAGGAAGATATTACTAGTCACTATTCTGTATAAATATATCTTATTCTTACAAAGAGTTTGCTATTGTTAATGCATTTTTCTGGAAACCTACACCGATGGGAACGCTTCTATAAATAACATTATCTGTAATTGTCCGTAGTAAGGAGATAAAAAAGTCCGTCACGCAGGAGCTGCATAACTAAGCACTTTCCTCAGAATTTGGGTTGTGTAAACTGGTTTCCAGAACAATTTGCTGAAAATATCCCACATAAATAAAATAAAAACAAGAATAGTTCTCTTTTAATTTTGTAATGAGTAACTGTTCAATTATTAATTTGCTTCCAGAGTTATGTTAAATCATACAACACTACTTAATAAATACTAAAAACTTCATATTTTCGTCTTTTGATCTGACGCAGGAACAGGATACAGTCCCTCTAGAGGGAGATAGCGCTCCTTGCGGCGGTCTTGCGAACCTACGTCCGGTGGGCTATTCTATTGAAATATATTCTTATAAATATATTTTTACAACACTTCTTTCCCATGAGTTACCCATGACGTATATTGAGTTTCGTTAAAACACAGCAGAAATTACGACCGGTATGAGTATATTAGTAATTTGGGTCCGGAGTAAACCCCCCCCCCTAATTAACGGATTTAGTTTATTTTTACAACACATTTGTACCTGTAGATTACCACTACAAATACCGAGTTTCGTCGAAATATAAAAAAAATCACGGCTGGTAGTGGCGAATTGGTATAGTGGGTCTGGAGTAAACCCCCCCCCCTTCTAATGAACTGATTTAGTTTATTTTTACATCTCACTTTTCTCTCTAGATTACCACTACGAATACCAAGTTTTGTCGAAATATAACAAAAATCACGGCTGGTAGTGGCAAAATGGTATTGTGGGTCCGAAGTAAACCCCCCCTTCTAATGAACCGATTTAGTTTATTTTTACATCTCACGTTTCTCTCTATATTACCACTACGAATAATAATTATATATATTATATATATATTATATATATATATATATATATATATATATATATATATATATGCCACTCTTGCGGAAGCCCTAGTATATTAAGTTTCTCGTCCTGAAGTTGAGGCTAAATTTATTGTGTTTATATCATATTTCCACCAATATGTGTTTATATTTGCGGTCCATTAGTAAAAGGTACTTCTTAGGGCATAAAGTGTGTATATCCTAAAACTCTTATGAAACTATGTAAGTGTATATGAAGTGACCGGATGGTGCTGGGGGCTGGAAGCACCGAGGGATTTGCAGGGAAGGGAAAATTTTAAACATTTTAGCGTAAAATGGTTAGTTTTGAGGTCCTCTGGACACCTAGTAGACCAGGGTAAATGATGGAGACGTTTGTCGTTTTTAAAGGCTTTTTTTGTACGAAATGTTGTCACACATAATTTCGTTCAGATCCTGCTGCTCAAATTCAGGAACATAAATATGCTTAAGGTCCACCCGACAAACCTATGTAATGTACTGCATAACATACCGTTCCTTTTTCGTACATGGCCACCGCTCATGCGCGAACGCCAGCTGGTTTTGTTTCAGTTTAGTCATTGCTAAAGCATATTTATGCTAAAACAAAATTTCTGGAGGAGGGCCTGTATCCCTTCAACCCCCATTTTAACACCCCCCTTATAAACGACCAATAACACCCAACACGTGTATCTAGCGACCTCCTGACCCACATTCTGCTGAGCCAAGAAACAGACGGACCCCACCCTCACCTGCTTAAGACTATTGAATCGCTGGGATAATTCTTAACCCCATCTCCTTTCTTAGTCTAATACAATGCAGGCTAGCCAGCTGTCCGCGGCCACATGACACAGGCCTCTTCGGTTCTCGTATTCATTTCCTTCAACCAATCATCCTGTGGAGTCTAATACATTCGGTCATTAAAACAATTAGAAGAATCATTTCCTCCTTCGCCCAATATCAGCTGTTAATAAAAGGTTTATGAAATGAAAATGGTTATTCTTATTTCGGGACACATGTCCTTTAGGAGTACAGTAGACTCTCCCTTATCCGTCGCTCTCTCTAATCCGGCGGTCTCCGAGAGGAATGAGTGACGGATCTCGGATCTGGCCGGAGCTAGACCTGCTCGAGGAAACCTTCCCTTCCTAGCTAGCCAAACATTTGTTTGATGGTATTTCATTGAATGGAAGTCAAAGAAGGCATATGTGTTTCCTTTTAGAGGCAGCAACGTGTGATTCTACTGAGAAAATAAATGTTTCTACTGAGGCCCCTGCTGCTGGAACGCCTGATTTTAGCCAGTCATCGAGTGGAGTGTAAGTTTTAAAAGTAATTTTAATAATATTAAAATATCATTTGCAATATTAAAAATGTTAGGTATTATTATTTCCTGGAATAATAAGGTATTTCTAATACATAGGCGACTGCTTCTAACTGAATTCTCTAATCCAACTGTATCCCGGTCCCGACGACGGGGGATTAGGGAGAGTCTACTGTAGTTTTGAATTTACATAATATGGTGAAGAAAATATAAAATTAAAATACTACAGCTTGAATATAAATTAGGGATTGGGTGAAACTTGCAGGGATAAAAAGTGGTGGAAGAGTCGGGATTTAAAGGTTTCTAGGTTGGTAGCATGGCGGACAGACAGAGTTAAGGAATACCATAGCGAGGTGGCACGGGTGACGAATGATATTTCTAATAATGCAGTACGGTGGGAAGGAATATAACGATCGGAAGGACGAGATCGGGTGTTACGGGAGTGAACAGAGGATTTAAATTTAAGAAGTTGAAAAATATAAGAAGGTCTACGGGATTGAATTACTTGGTAAAGGACTAAGCCGAGGAAGTACTGTCGGCGATAAAGAGGGAATAGCCAATTTAGCTCCTGGTAGAAATGTGATATGTGGGAGTCTCTGTGGGGATCCCGAGGATAAAACCAATGAAACAGTGCGAAAAGGCCTTCCTTTGAAAACCCAAGAACCTTTTTTTTTTTCTTTTTTTTTTTTTTAAATTGCGTAAAAATAAGAAGGTTACATCACATTTACCGGAAGCCAGATGATATTAATTCTAATATTCTAGACACACAAACATGGGCGTATATAGAAAATAATTTAGGGAGAATGTGGGGGGGGGGGCTGAGAACATTTGGGGGGGGGGGGGGGGGGGGGTTGACATACTAACAATCTAGAACTTGGAATAGTTAGCCAATTAAAACTCTAATGCACCAAATAAAAACTATTTTTTCTGAATTAAGTGATCTTATATAATTTTTAAGGTTTTTATGATACATTTTAACCGATTTTAGGGGGGCTGCAGCCCCCCCTTATATACGCCCATGCACGCAAAAGATAAATAAATCTGAATATTAATAATAAATTGAAGAGCTCAGTGCCAAAGAACTGGAGTTAAAGTGCCAACTGAGAAACTTGAAGAATCTGAAAAAAATTTAGCTTTGGTGACAGAAATGATTTTAATTTGTCCAATTAAAATCTATTATGTCGCCAACACAAAATTTTTTTCAGATTCTTCTTAACTTTAACTTCAAGTTTATTCTAATTCTTGGTAAATCAACTTAGGGATTGAGCCCTTCAACTGTACTGTAACTGTGATAAAGTCGCCAAGAATTCCGCAGTAGGACGATCTCTCCGTGGTAGAGTGGATAGTGTTTCTTATTCCAACTAAGGAGAAGCGGCTTCAAGTTTAGCTTGTAGTACCTTGAGTTCAAATTCCCTACCCCAACTTGGAACATGAAGGAAGGTGGCTACCTATTGATAACTCGTAGCTAATGGCCTAGATACAACTTCCTCTTTAGGAGTTTCTCCTACTTCCTACAATCCTATACTAATTCTCCTGTATGGTAATTTCCCTGTCCTCCATTAACTGACCAGTAGTCATTTTTCTGGATTATTTCTCATTTTAATACCCTCCAGGATTGGGGTCGAGGTAGGTTTATATATGTATATATTGCTGGAGGAAAGCATGACATCCAGGAGGATTAACTCTACTACAGCTGTTGGCTTTTCCCGCCAAAACGTGTTCTGTGTCATTTCTTATCTACAGAATCAACCATTTATCTAATAGGCTATTATAAATGTTAAAACCATCTATTAATCAGGACTTTGTGTCATTCACTATAATTATAAAACGTCCGTTCCTTATGATTTGTAAAGCTTAGCATATTTCTCAGCAATGTGGTTACTTTCCGCCATATTGGAAAAGAAAGTGCTAAACTAACCTATAAAAATATGGGCTAAAGAAAAATAGTTTCGCTCTTTTATATTTTTTTTTTTTTTAGGTTTTTGCAATTATTAATTTTTTATCTAATTTGATTCCGATAAAACCCAGTCCGGGGAGTTTGGCAAGATGTATGCAGAGCAAATTCTGATTATGGGCCCAGAGTAAATCCCCTTCCAGGAGGACCAATTTTTCTCCTTAACCTGCTTTTTAACAGACAAACAGATACCCATATATATATATATATATATATATATATATATATATATATATATATATATATATATATACACACACACATTATTGATATCTTCTTTCATGATTGCAACAGTCATAGCTGCATTCCTTCGGAAGGTGAAAAGAAGGATCATATTAAGGGCTATCATATAATTTTTGTTTTTACCATTTCTTTCATGGGCTTAAATCCTACCGTAACTAATCAAAAATGATATCCAAAACCGTTTATGTGGTGGAAAATGTTTTAAATGTGCTTTTCCTCTGGTCCTCCTTCAATACATTTTAAAATTAAAAACAATTTTTTCTTTATCTTTATTACAAGAAATTATGAAAAACAAATTAAAAAGGGAAAAAAATGAAAATTTTAGTGAATTAAACTTTAAAGCCGTTTTTCTCAAAACAATGTTTTTGAATTCGGGTGATAAGCTGGCTCCTTCAATTTTTACCCGATGAACTTAAAATTTTAACTTCAGCTTCCTAATAACATTTGCTACTAAAATACGTAGGAGTTTTTCGATTCATTGTATCATAAAGATTTTCGACGGGTTTTTCAAATGGAAAATGAAGAATTGTTCACCATTTTCGCAAAAACTTAATATTTCTTTAAAATCCTACGTGCTTTACTACATTTCACCTTGTTCTTTCACAATAATTTCGGATGTTTGTTCTAGATTAAAAATTCCCGCCTGCAGATTATTGCCCTTTGAAAAAAGAGTGTTTCCGTTCGTCAGACAGCGTCGCCATTTTTACTTACTCATTTTTCTTGGATACTTTAACATCCCATATACAATTTATGGCATAAAGAATTGAAAAATATTGATTTATTTTTAATTCATGAATTGTAGAAAATTATCTTGAATTTGATCACACAAGATAATATTACCTATCAATAGAATTGAAGAAATAACAAGAATATTCCTGAGTTGGTAACAACCTAAGAAGAGACCCAGAAGCTAAAGATTGGATCTTGAAAAAGCCCAGAACCATTGGATGGCCCAACCGGCTTGCCTTATATGCTCTCAGAGGAATGGGGTATCTTTTTATACTTATCTCGGCAGCTATATTTTTTTTTTCATTTTTTTGTATATAAAAATTAATATAATAGGTCGATGAGAAACTAAACATAAGAAGTATTGGAACGCCATGATACCTATAATAGTCAAGTGGAAGCCATAAGAAATGAGGAACGGCGCGGTCTGGTGGCGGCGAGGGGAACTAACAAAAAAAGACGACATTTCTCCCGAAGCTGAAGGTTCTTCTTCAGGTGGCGGTAACGCCTTGTTTGACGATCTTATGCTTTTTATGGCATTCATTATATAAAGGGGGAAAGATAGCTGTTTCTTCAGGTAATAGGAGGTATGCCTCAGGGGGTTCGCTCGGCTTGTATTGTATTCTCTTGGTGTATGATGACGTCATAGGGTATTCCAAGGAGGTAGGATATCTTAGGGGCAGATACAGACCAGGAAGGGTCACCCATCCACCCATGATCATAAAGGAAAAGATAGCTGCTTCTTCAGGTAATAGTCTTCAGGAGGGATACCTCAGGGGGATCGCTCAGCTTGTATTGTATTCTCTTGGTGTATGAACACGTCATAGAGTATTCCAAGGAGGTAGGATATCTTAGGGGCAGATACAGGCCAGGAAGGGTCACCCATACACTCATGATCATAAAGGAAAAGATAGCTGTTTCTTCAGATAATAGGAGGGGTACCTCAGGGGGTTCGCTCAGCTTGTATTGTCTTCTCTTGCTGTATGATGACGTCATAGGGTATTTAAAGGAGGTAGGATATCTTACGGGCAGATAAAGGCCAGGAAGGGTCACCCATCCACCCATGCTCCTAAAGGGAAAGATAGCTGTTTCTTCAGGTAATAGGAGGGATGCCTCAGGGGGTTCGCTTGGCTTGTATTGTATTCTCTTGCTGTATGATGACGTCATAGGGTATTCCAAGGAGGTAGGATATCTTAGGGGCAGATACAGACCAGGAAGGGTCACCCATCCACCCATGATCATAAAGGAAAAGATAGCTGTTTCTTCAGGTAATAGTCTTCAGGGGGGATACCTCAGGGGGCTCGCTCAGCTTGTATTGTATTCTCTTGGTGTATGATGACGTCATGGAGTATTCCAAGAAGGTTGGACATCTTAGGGGCAGATTCTGAGGAGGAAGGGTCACCCATCCACCCATGCTCCTAAAGGGAAAGATAGCTATTTCTTCAGGTAATAGGAGGGATACCTCAGAGGGCTCGCTCAGCTTGTATTGTATTCTCTTGGTGTATGATGACGTCATGGAGTATTCCAAGGAGGTTGGATATCTTAGGGGCAGATTCTGAGGAGGAAGGGTCACCCATCCACCCATGCTCCTAAAGGGAAAGATAGCTGTTTCTTCAGGTAATAGGAGGGATACCTCAGGGGGCTCGCTCAGCTTGTATTGTATTCTCTTGGTGTTGATGACGTCATAGAGTATTCCAAGGAGATAGGATATCTTAGGGGCAGATACAGGCCAGGAAGGGTCACTCCAGGAGGGCGTCTACGAAGTCATGCAATTCGTACGAGATTCATCATCAGAATCAAACATCTTCAAATTATGACCGACTCTCCATTCTTTGACTTCAATTTGATTCAACATGTTGACTTGAATGTCCCATTAATTTTTCCAAGACTATATATCAAATATTTCGGTGAGAACATACGACCATCCGTAATTCTCTAATGACCTCTCTATCCTCATACCAAATCCCAAATAACCCCATTCGCAGCATCCTACCAGGCATAGAGACCAGCTCTAGTAATAGTCCTTTGTCTAGCTTGTAATAACGCTCTCTTCTGCCTACTACAGCTGTGTAGATTTCTTAAGAATATTCAAGACAAAACGCTTAATCATAAATTGACCAAAAATGTTATTATTGCATTGCAACTAAAAAAAACATCTTGGGTTATGTATGTTATCAGCATATCTATAGCTAATGTTTGACATATGTAACAGCAAAACTTATGGACGCCACAGCTCTGTAAAGAACCTTGTAAACAACATTTCATACGAATGAGCATACATGCTCTTGAAATAGTTTTCTTTGTAAACACAAACATCAGGATTTATTGTATTTTTTTTTTTTTTTTCAATTTTCATTCATGCGTGAAATGTAATATCTAAATTAAGAGAGAAATGATAACTTACTAGGATTGGTTAGCCATTCTTGAAGAGCCTTCTGGAGCCTTCTAACATGGAGAGGTTTGGATGCCATACCTACCAATGCCATGATCTCCAGAAACTCTTCTTCTCCTGCTTCGCACAGCTGTTGGACATCGTCACCACCTGTTGAGTACAAATAGTCAATAACTAGGAGCAAAACACATGGTCAAGATAGATACAAGATGTCAGTTGTTGACAGAATCCGGATTATTCTAGCAGTTCGATCTGCTACCTCATATCGCAATCCGATACTCCCGTTCCAGGCGTTAAGGGTACAGTGGGGCAGATACCATGCAGGTAGCAGATTCTAGATTTTAGGGCACATTAGGGAGATAGTATGGTCAGTAATAAGCCAAGGTTACCTTAACATCCATTTATAATGCTGGGTGGGCCATTTGACGTTCTGGAACGCCGGTTCCGACACCCGAACGATGATACTAGGAGATAAAATCATTTCGTGCGCACCCGAGTTTCTACATCATGCCCCAGGAACATGAGTCCAGTTCTGTAATACTGGCCCAAATTGTCAATTAATATAGACTATGTAATCTGAAAACTATTTCTCCATAGCTAGGAATCCCGCTTATGACGCCAACTTGAACCCGGAAGTTTCGAGTTGAAAATTTCATATTTTAGAACAGACAGATTACGAAAATAATGGTGGTTTAATTTTGTTTACACATATTTATCTGTATTTGTCTCTTTCTGTCTCTAGTTGGATCAAAAATAATCTTAATTTGAAGAAATTTGGTACAAAAATGGTTTTCGAAGGGAGGGAGGAGACGTTAACTAGTTTTGTTATAATTTCAAGTTGTATATTAGATTTTGAATAAAATTCTCAACTTTTCAGAACGTGCTAAAACATTATGAGTAGAATTCACACAATGATCGATCACAGTGTGAGTCTCACAGTTAAACTAACTGTAGTTAGCTTTCATTCACCGTTTCTGGCATATTTTTTTTTTTTAAATTTATTTATTTATTAAGAAAAATATAACAATCTGTTCCTGATACCAGATACACTTTTTTTTACTATACTTTTACTACACTTTTATTTATCACTAGCCATTACCCGGCGTGCCATGCTACGCCTACTAGCCATTACCCGGCGTGCCATGCTACGCCTACTTTCTGCGTATAGAAAAGCCTAAATAAATTAGACACCAAATAAGTATTATAAAAATCTAATAACACGAATCTGTAACTGTTATGAACCCGTGGCCTCCCAACTGTGAGTCCTAGACGACTTTGACCTAACCGATAACACCCCCCCCCCCCCCGTATCAAGACATACATGTATACCAAGTTTCGTAAAAATCGGACGAACGGTGTGGATTTGTATAAGGGACAAACATACAGACAGACAGCTATAAGACGTTTTTGACTTAGCCAACGACACTCCCCAGATTAAGATCTACATGTGTGCCAAGTTTCGCAAAAATCGGACGAACGGTGTGGATTTGTATAAGGGACAAACATACAGACAGACAGCTATAAGACGTTTTTGACGTAGCCTACGACACTCCTCAGATTAAGATCTACATGTGTACCGAGTTTAGTCGAAATCGGACGAGCGGTGTGGAGTTTTATAAGGGACAAACATACAGACAGACAGCTGGTAGATTTTTTTGACCTAGCCTAGGAGATTTCTCGTATCAAGACCTACCATTATTCCAAGTTTGGTCAAAATCGGTCAAACGGTGTAGATTTGTATAAGGAACAAACAAACAGACAGACACGTGATTTTTATATATATAGATTATTCTTAAATTTTAAATTTTAGCACAAATTTTACAATATAGGAAATGGACGTGAAATAAAACCTATGCAGATTTATAACCGAAAGTATAATACCATAACTCGTGTTAACTGTATAGTAGTACAGAAAGAAATATTGTTAAAGAAATATATTGTATATTTCTTTCTGTATACTACAGAAAGAAATATACAACTCCTTGGAAAATATGTTACACACAAAATATATGCTACAGAGATAAGATTACAGATTATAGTTATAAATATTTCAAGAATATATGTTTCGGCCTTTTATGGACTTATATTTTTAATGTATTCTTATTATAATTGCCTGAACCCTTAATTAAATTTTTTTTATTTATTTTGCATCGATAAAAAAAGAACTTTTTGGCCTGGTTATGGATATAGGTTTTTATTCTTACAATATTAGATATCGAATGAAGTTATGTAATTTTTGTATAAATTGGTTATTTAGTGCAAAATAAACTGCCACGATGGAAGGTTACTCTAACGTGGAAACCATGAAGTCTAAACACAGCCCGAGAATCCAAGAGCCGTCCGGTGTGCGGGAGTGCAACATGACGTCACTAGAACCAGTTAGCCGGTGGGTAATTAATGCAAGGAGATAGAATGACGTCAAAGACACCTGTTATCGGAGGATCGCAGTTCCAAAGAGAACCAGTTCCATCTAGCTATGGGAATCCTTGACCCACCAAAGAGGTAATTTCTCATCTTAAGGTGAACATTTGCGTCATCAGGAAGAAATCCCAAAATGTTTTTTTGGGGGGTGTTTTCCTCATTCTCCAGGACTAAATTGTTTTTGGAGATATTTCCGACCAAAAGATTTTTTCTAATAAATTAGGACATTTTTCTATTCTAAGAGTATGGCGTGTTTGATTAATTCTTCCAAGAGTTTTAAATACCTTGTCGCTGTAACTGTGGTATTTGGGATGAATTCATTGGTCTATATAATAATAGCTGTTATCCTTGCAGAATCTACCTTATACAAATCTCTAAACTCTATGGCCAAGTCCTGGTATTTTCGCAGTTTCTCCGCATACGATTCTCGAATATTCTCATCATTGGAGACTGCGATATCAATAATATCAACTGTTTTATTCCCCCCTTTCAATGATAAGATTTTCCGATTTATTTTTATGGACAGTTTTGTGTAGCAGCTCCACCCAGAGACAGGCGAAGCTGTTCCTTTCCTTTGTGGACAAGAAGAGGACGGAGGCACTCCTCAATCTGTGCAGGTCTCAGGTAAGACTAGTAACAGCTCTTCTTACAGGTCACTGTAGAATGCACCAGCACCTCTACACCATGGGGCTGACCAGGACTACATGGTGCAGACTGTGCCTTGAAGACGATGAGACGCCGTACCATATCATATGCAGATGTCCAGCACTGGTAGCGAAGAGCTACCTGCATTTTGGTGCAGACTACATAGATGACCCTAGAAGGCTACCTAAATTGAACCTTAGGACTCTATTAAGGTACATCACGGATACGACGCTGTTGGTGTAACAGACTGGCTTGTCGGGTGGCACAATAGGCCTTGTAGGTCTCGGTGCAGCTCCTTCTCCGGGCACCCGCTTCAATAATAATAATAATAATGGACATTTTTGGCCTTTATAAACGTTTATTATTATTTCTTTGTAACAAACGAATGGCCTATTACCGCCAATCCATACACAGGTTGCAATGATATTTGGTTTTCCCTGACGGTCACTCGACATATTATAATATTTGCCTTTGGACTCAAAAAAGGTCCAATTTTAATGAAATTTGGTACAAAAATACTTTGCGTGATTTGAAAGGACATGTCCGTTAACCAGCAGAATCCGTCCAACGGAACATGGTTTTTTGGGCGAAATTTGCGCGAATAAAATCGTAACGCTTACGTTTTTGCTTTACTAGGCTTCCAGCTACATATTTTTTAAGTAATTGGACGTGTGGGATCTAAGAAAACCGTTTTCAATGTCATATCTATTGCCGATTTTCGGATTTATTCTTACATTAACGAATATATCGACACCGGTTTGATAATGTAAGGCATCTATTCGAAAGCTTATTAAAATACAGTTCTTATGCGATTTATCATTTTGAGATATCGGTGGTGAAATGGAGTGATTTCCGCTTAAAATAATTTTAGCTTCTTCTTGTGGTGCCTAAGATCGTGTTTCTCACATTATTAAAAATATTCAGACAAAACGATAATAACGGAAAGGCGCGTTAAGATGAAGCAGTTCCTGCTAGTCGGACATTTACCTGTTCTATTTGTTAAGTATTAACTAAGACCTAATATCCCTAGAACTCCAGAAAGTACCCAGGATATGTCCAGGAATAGAGCAGATGCAGAGAGCAGGTGTAGAATCCTGGTCAGTAATTCAGGATTACACCCATCCCGAGGCTATCCCATGCTTCATCCTTAATACCTTCACATTATCAAGCCTTATCAGTCACTAGCAGTTCAATAAATCATCAAATGATTAGACAAACTACATACAAGAAATTATATAAAAAATATATCCTGTCCTCGTTATTTTAAATACAGTATTAAGATATTCATAGGTATAATTAACTTTATTATTAAGTTTTTTACTCACACGTGTCCTACAATGTATCATATAAAAAGTCCGTGACGCTTGAGCTTTATAACTAAGCGAATTCCACAGGAAGTTGGTTAGTTCATACAACATTCCTGAGGAATTTGCTTAAACTAACTGATAATATTTTTGTGTGTGTGTTAACGGCGTACCATTAATTAGGCTATTAACCCTGGGTTGCCGCCCATTTATAATGCCAAGAACACGTGGTCGGTTTCCAACACTTACTGATAATTAAATATAAAAATGTTACCTCCTTTAATTAATGTTTCTAGCTTGTTTTTCTTCAGTTATGAACGGTTGAGTAATTTGAAACGACAAACTAGTGGACGACTATGGAGTGTAGCTAGACCGAGACTTAGCAAGGGATATGAGAAACAAGCTTAACATTGAGTATCCAGACGGCCCACTCTATTGCAAGCATTGGCTAGAATTTCCTTGTCTCTTTAGACAACTTTAGAATTGATGGGTGCTTGGGGAACACATTTTCTCTTTACTCAATTTTTTTTTGTTGCCCATCCACGAACACACACAAGAAGTAGATACTACCCTGTAATGCTTACCCATTTCGAGGAGCGTGTCGTAGTAAGCCAGGAGACTGGCTCGTTGCATCACTCGATACAGCTGGAGCTCAGCTTCATTACATGGAGAGGAAGTCCAAACGACTGGAACAAACAGAAACACATATTTAAAGGTTTCATCAAAAATAAAACATAGACTCTATAATTATATAGAGCCTCTTTTTTATACACACACACACACACACACACACACACACACACATATATATATAAAACACAAAAATGTGAAGGTTGGAATTGTCGGGGTTCGGTCATTAATTCTTAATAAAACTACATTTTACAAGGGAAAATGGTTTTATTATTGCCGACGTTTCGGCTTGAAATTCAAGCCTTCATCAGGGCAGTAAAAACAAGCAGGACAGATTTAATACTTACATATACATGTATATGTATAAAACTATAAATAATATATATATATACATATATATATATATATATATATATATATATATATATATATCCAGACACTTCCACAATGGTTACTTAACTGTTAACTTTGGTCTTCCTCTGCCTCCCGGCATTTTCATTGCAGACGAAGGCTTCCAATGAGTAGCCGAAATGTCCTAAATATAGATTTTTTTAACAAAAATCGTATTGGAGGTCCTTTAGCCGAATCCCAACTATTCCATCTTTACTTATATATATATATATATATATATATATATATATATATATATATATATATATAATTATCAGACTGTTATCCATGATTTTAATAACATATTTATAATTTATAGTTTTATAAATTAAAAAATTCTAAAAATGCATCTGGTTCTCTGCTCAGCAATTCATCCATCCATCCTGCTCCTGGTCTTGCTCTACTCCTTGTGATATCTACCAGGATCCAATCTCAGTATATATTCACCTATCTGTAAGAGTTGATCCTGATTCAGGATGTGTGCTATGTTAGAGAGATTTTTCACCATTGTTAGCATCTCACTAACTCCAACTCGGTACTTTATTCCTAGTTTTCTATATAGTTGTTCCTAGTAGTTCTGTATATTTTCTTTAGTTTTCCAGTTAGTCTCCGTATCTGCAGTACATTAAAGTATTGCCGGATGTACAGATTAAGCAGTTAAGTAATTAAATTGTCACTTTCTCTAAGAAATTGCCTTTTAATATATCCGTGAAAAACCAAACTTTTCACAATCACTGTTTGATTTTTTCTACTAATTGTTTTTGTGAAAACTGGAGACGAAATGCTCTGATAATAATACCAGACCTTCCTAGCAATCAGGAAAGAATTGAGGTTTTATTTCGAGTTAATTCTACTGGTTTCATAACTGGAGCTTTCTCTTCTTGTAGGTAACCTGCTGGAAGTTGTAAAAATCTCTGTAGTTATTCAAGAAAGTATTTGAACTGTGTGTGCGTTTTTCTTCCTGGACTGTTAGTTAGGAAAACGCTGAGATATTATTTTTTCTATTGAAAGTTGAATAATATTAAAATGTAAAACCATAAATAAGTGTATACATAAGAGTAGTTTTGACAGGGTTTCTTTTGAAGAAAAATAATCCAATGAATTTAAAGATACTGTATTAAAAACTGGTTCCAATACTCGAATAGGATTATCCAATAACCCCGGGAGAGTTTAATATCGGTATAAATATCAGCAATAAATAGTAGAAAACATGCTCTAAACTATTAATGGAAGATTGCTATCTGGACTCCATGACGTCATATCCATCCAGATATCTGCTTGTGCAAAGAGGAAAGAGAATGAGATAAGAAGTACCTCTTTGGAGTATAGATCTATAAAGCAGTGGATTGCTTGTAAAGGAATCTAGATGGCACTGGCTAGATGCAGCTGTAGGGAACAGTTTCCTCATAAACTAGTAGACATTCCGGAGCCTTCTCTTCCATATTATTCTTTTATCTTTTACATTCTTTTATTGTTTGCTTCTGTGGATATTTGGATTTATCTCCTCTTTCTACGAGTAGTTGCAGAAGCTAGGACAGTAAATTCTCTGCGACTCCAACAATTCTTGGCATTAATTATTTTCTTTTGAACATTAACTTTATTTGCTTCTAAAATCATTCAATCAACTCAGTATAGTCATGAGATAGTGTCTGTTCTTCTTTTTAAATACATATCATTAACAATTGTCTTTTGTTGTAATGGTTTAATGAAAAATAGATACACTATTTCTCAGAGCCTCCGGCCCGATCCACCCTTTGTTAATTCGATGGGTTCATTGAAAACGGTCTCTGTTAAGCTGAAATAAGTTTAAAAAATATGCTTTAATTTAATTTTTAGTCATTAATAATTGGCATATTGATATTAATGATTTTAATTTATCAATTTTATATTAGTTCTTCTTTCGAGTGTTTGGCGATTGGGCTGCAATTAGGGGTTGATTAAAACCAGCTGATATGTTGCCGCCATTGTTCATAGCTTGAGTCATGACGTGGCCCTGATACTAGAAGGCACTTGCCTACTTATATAGTAAATAGCTAGGATTCTTGAGGCACTAATGATAAGAGAGCAGTAATAATAAAAATCATATTTATTCGTGATATATTGTATTTTTTTGACTTTCCACCTAATATATAATAATTGGACTTAACCTAAAAGGGATTTCAATTTACTTTTGAAATAATTAATAATAAATTATTTACAATTTATTTAATATATTTTCACAAATATAAAATAACTTACAGCAATATGTTTACAGTTTTATATATCCAAACAAATGCATAATAATTAATAAAACGATATTTGGAATTATCAATAATTTTGTCGTTTTCTAATCTATTTGAAATATGAAATTAGCAAGTTTTCTCTGTTTAATGTAAAGTATGTTATGAGTCTTTCTATAAACTATAACTCTGTTGCCTATCAATATCGATTTCTTTAGCTCACACGATTAAATAATAAAGATGCATGGAATAGGTAGTGTTGTTGAGAAGAGAGGTATCATAGATAATTCAAGCTACCTCTTTGGAGAACTAGATATGTGAACGGGTTCCCAAGAACCAATCATTATATCACTCCTTAATCACACACGCCTTTTCAATAATATATCTACTTAGCCGTGACATCCGCCATTTTTTTTTAGTGGAGTATATAATTTACAAACATAATTATCTTAATTTTATTAATACATAATAATAGTTGATAATAAAGACATTTCTATGGACACGGATTAAATACTTGTGATTCTTTTTCAATGTGTCATATCTCTAAATGTGTTTAGAATACATGGTTAATTGTTATATAATAAAAAATAGTCTGAGTTTTTTGTTGATAAATAAGTTGGACAAACGACGGACAAATAAAATTTCAGTAAAATAAGTAAACAAATCCACTCCTAGAATCGAAGGACATATTAATACTAATAACATATTCACCATTTTATATATTTACACAGATGTAAAATAGTTTATATAATAATATATTTACATATATTCACAGATTTAAAATAACAAATAACAAAAGATTTAACTTCTTTAAATGTATTTACACAAATGTAAAAAAATTAATAAGAAAATATTTAAAAACAGCTAATGGAATAGTTGAGTTTTCGTTAAGGAAACAGCCAGATTTTCTGAAAATCTAGTATTATACATTTTCCCGAAAATTCCTGACACCGGTCGAAACCTCCAATAGGCTAAGAAAGAAGATTGTTTGTTTGTTTTTTTTAATGCCAAAACTCAATTATTTCTTCAACTTCTTATCGCTTTGACGGCTAAGTATTTACAACACTTAATAAAACATTTACAATTTCTCTAATTTATTTTCACAAACATAAAATAGCTAATATCAATGAATTTACAGTGATGTATTTATTTAAACAAACGTTAAATAATTAAAAACAATGTGTTTACAGTCCTATACATTCACACAAATATAAAATAATAATTAAAAATATATTTATAATTTTAATTACAATTATTTTAATTGATCATAAATTAAAATAACAAATAGCAGTATATTTACATAAATGTAAAATGTATATTTTAATCATAACGATATATTTAAGATTTATATATTAAAACAAAAGTAAAATAATTAATTACAAAATATTTTAAAATTTTTAAACATATTTATACAAAATTAAAATAACTATAAGCATATATTTACAATTTTTAAATATATTTACACAAATGTGAAAGTAAGTAGTAACGACTTATAAACATGTTTATTTCTCCCCCCCCCCCTTGAAATGTTGGGAATGAGTGAAATTCCTTTCTGGATATATTCGTCCTTGAGAGTATATACTACCAATGTTGTGAGCATAGGCCATGGATAATGTGAGTATTGTTATGACGAGGGGCGGGAAGAGACAGCTGTGACTCAGCCTGTATGTGTAATGGTAGAACTAACACACACACACACACACACACACACACACACACACACACACACACACACACACACACACACACACACACACACACACACACACACACACACTGTCTATAACTCACACGTGTGATATATTATGACCCCTATAACTTCACTGGAGATATGACGTAGCAATTATGGTGAAGATTTCTATCGCTCGCTCTCAGATATCCTCCGGGAACTTACACTTCCTTTATGATATGAAGTCAACGCAGGAGCTGCGTAACTAAGAACTTTCTTCAGAATTCGAGTAGTGTCGAGTGCATTCTTGAATAATTTTCTTAATATAACCTATATAAATTGAACAAAAACATGAATAGTCCTGCTCTTTTACATATATAGTGACCAGCTGTTTCAATTATTTATTTAAATTTTAACCATTACCATAAACTAAGAATTTTAGGACGGGTTACCTATAGGTTACCAACCTTCTCTAGCCAGGATAGGGCTGATGCCTTTTCTTTTTTCTAAAGAAAAGCCACCACCCCTAGTGGGAATCGAACCACGACCTTTGGCTCACGCATTAACACTCACGGCCACCGGGTCTCCAATTATTAATTGTTTCATAAATTTCCTTCCAGACTTTTGTGTATACATGGTACTCTACTACTTAATAAATACACAAAAACTTCGTATTTTCGTCTATTGATCTTGATGAATAATAAGAACTTCTCGATGTAAATTAAAACACAGTAACGGGATACAGCGCCCCCGTTAAGCGCTCCTAGTGGTAGAAGTTAGAAAGAAAACAATTTGTACATAGTCATAATAAAACAGAGGTCGGATAGTTGCTCAGCGCGCCTAGTGCCAGCTGAATTCATATCAAACATTATACAAAGTACAATTGTGAATGGTGAAGGTTCTTCACCATTCTAAATAGGATGCAAAGCAGGTCAAACACCTCCACTGTTTTATTCCTTGTTATTCAAAAGAACGTTTTCGAGGTCAGAACCTCATCCTCAGCGTCCTGTTATAGCACACCTTCTTCAGACTGTACTGTTCACTAAGGCAGTATAGTCTGAATAAGGCCCGAGTGAACCTCGGTGTGCTATAGGAGGACGCTGAGGATGAGGTCCTCACCTCGAAAACGTTCTGTTGAATAAAAAGGAATAAAAATGTGGAGGTGTTTGACCTGCTTAGCATCCTATTTTTTATACAAATTAAGCCCCTCACTTTTCCGAAAGGCCTATTTAAATTATTTTCACTACTCATCTTATATAATATAACTGAAATTACGACCTTTTAGTACCAGAGTACTCCCTCCCCCTAGGCTTTGCTGGTAAACACACTCGTCCAATCGTTTGCTATGTACAATATATCAAGTTTCATGGGGAATTATGAAGAATTATGACAGCTATAGTACTAACTGACATATCCACCGAAATATTGTAGGTCCTATCCTTGGTATATCTTCCTGGATGCTATGTTATGCTTGTAACATGCGGTAGATGTCGCTAGGGGTCGGGACAGATGTAGACTAGCCCTGGTCTCGTTGAATAGCTTCTGACCATCCTCTATTCAATAGTAGCATCCTCTCAACCCTTCAACAAACAACCCTCATCTACTTGCAAAATAATTAGAGACATATTTCTCTTATTTGTTGAATATGGAATTATTTGGTCTTTTTAGTTATTAATATTATTATTAGTCGCTTAGCTCCCAGAGCGGAATACGCTAATATATATAAACATATATATCTTTGATGCGCGGTCATAAGGGCTTAAGCAATATGGATTTTTCAGGAGAGTAGAAGTAAAGTTCCTTAATAAAAGGAAGGAAGTTATAGACTTGACTTAAGGCTATAATGTCCATTATTACAGCTGACCCATTTTTAAAGTTTGGGTTTAGACCTTAATACCAACTGGCAGCTGAGAATTTGTGCTATAATACTACCTGATAATCTCTAATTGCTCAAAAAATGACTTAAGCCCTTATGACCACGCATCAAAGATATAAAAGTAGGGATTTTTCATTTCACATTCTTCTTTATTTTAATTCCCCACTACTTTTTCATTCTTTGCAAGAGTTTAATTTTTCTTTTTTCGCTCCAATTTGTTCCGGTTCTCAGTTCTGTCTCTGGTTTAACCTCCCATTTGTCAACTTTAGTTCTAAAATTGTTTCTTTTGTCTATTTCTTCATTGTTGATTTTTGCTATTTCCAAGTACTACTTTTTTAATGTTTTGGATATGTTAACCTCAATTAACGAAGGTGTCTATGTATTTGAATATTCAGGGAGTCTGATTATGTGGCCATAGAATTTGAGGTGCATTTTCCTGGTGTCTGTTTCTATTTTAGAATATTCTTCAATTTTAGATGTTTTCTGTACTGTATATCAATTCTCGATCCATCTTGGTCCCAACATTTTCTGTATTATTTTTCTTTCTTGTTTTTTATTTATTTTATTGTATTTAAAAGATGAAGCGAAAATCGGGGTGGGATTTCTCTACAATCTCCGAAGCTACGACGAAGGAGATTGTAATTGTAAATATTTCATATTTATATTGCATGGATCTATTTAATTCAGAAATCTATTAGTGCGTGGAAGACTCCCTTCACACGAGCTTCTATACAAACAAATCTAAGAACAAGGCAACAGAGGTAGAGATAATTGTGCACCGAGGTATAAACAGTGACAACAAAGGTGGCAATCCTTTGTCCCCGAAGACAATCAAGCTGGTCTAATGATTCAGTTAATTTATGAACAACTCATAGGGAGAAGAGCCGTGAGAGAAGCCTTAGGGTTGATAACTCCCGGAGGAGGTTCCCAGGACTCATTAACAAAGACAACGAGATCCGAGGGGAGGTAAAGAGGTAGGAAAAAATCAGGAAGAGATTGGTGTTTTTGCCGCGGGCACAGAGAGCGCTCCATTAGCATACAGATGTCTGCTCTCACCTGCAGCTCCAGAGAGGTAGTTCTTGGTCAGCCAAGTACTCTACATTAACTCTCCGTGTAATCCCTACAAATCCAAAACACGGAACGTTATTAAAAGTGTGTTATTGCCTGCTTATTTATTTCTATTCAAATCCAACAAAAACAAGTTTGGTTTGGTCAAGATTAATAAATATATTCGAGTCCATCGATTTGTCCTATTGGTGGGAGAGAAAGAGAGCGAGTCAGAGAGGGGGAGTGTGTGCGCGAGATATATAAATAGAGGGAGAGAGAGTGGGATAGGGGGGGGAGAGGGAGAGAGAGTCAGAGAGACGGAGTGTGTGTGTGTGTGTGTGTGTGAGAGAGAGAGAGAGAGAGAGAGAGAGAGAGAGAGAGAGAGAGAGAGAGAGACCCCTGCTCGAGAGAGAGACCCCTGCTCGAGAGAGAGAAGGTTAGTAGGTGAGGTCGATAACGAAGGTCAGGGCTGGGAGTGGGTCATTCACCAAGAGCCTTATCAATCTGTTATCAGCAGCTTCTGCACCCCCAACCAGGCCTGGAGGTTTCCAGCGCTAGAAGCTACATCATTCAACATTTTACAAGTTAGAGTATCTATCATTCAGCCGAGGTCTTGAGTCAATAATTTAGAATTCAAAGGTTTATATGTTCTTATACAGATTCCTTCAGAAGTTGCTACAGCACTCAAGTAGCTATCATACAGATCATAAAAGGGATTCGTCATTGGGATTATTAGCATTTAAAATCCAATATAGTAATTATGTGGGTGGTTGAAGTTGAGAATCAAACCCAAAGGCTAGAGGCTTGTTAATGCTTTCAAACAAGGCCTTGCGCTTTTTACAATAAACCATTCTCCTTGGCTCTAAAGTGCTTATGTCGCCTTTATTCCAAGCATGCTCAAGACTAGATATCACCAAGAACCATGTCCAAGGTAAGATGGACCAAGAACGATGCCTAAGATGACAGATAGGTCAATTATGAGTCAACAACGAAATCGGTCAACATTATGAGTGGTTGGCTTGTGGATTAATAATATACCCAGAAAAAAGCTGATGGCGACTTTCCCTCAGCGGTAGAATACTCGACCAGATCTTCTGGAAGAACTGATTCCAGAACTCGGATCATCACTAGACCCTCCTAGCCGTTATTGGGCGATCCAGAGCAGCAAAGTGACGACCACAACACCTTGAGACGTGTCCCTCTTGGCCTGATGATTGTGGATTGCCTAATGATCCCAACGAATACTCCTTGTAGAGCAGGTGGTGGACCTCTGAAAGAGCTGATGGCGACTTTCCCTCAGCGGTAGAACATGACCAGATCTTCTGGAAGAACTGATTCCAGAACTCGGATCATCACTAGACCCACCTAGCCGTTATTGGGCGATCCAGAGTAGCAAAGTGACGACCACAACACCTTGAGACGTGTCCCTCTTGGCCTGATGATTGTGGATTGCCTAATGATCCCAACGAAGACTCCTTGTAGAGCAGGTGGTGGAACTCCTTTGAAAGATCTAGGACACAACTGTCTCGGTCCTTAGTCATGCTTCGTTATGCATATGGCGGTCCGTTCGTTCTTAATATGCAGCGAGGAGCAGCTTATACACCTATATAGGCGTATAAGCTATAGGCATATTCATGTTGTGTCCATGTGCACATAATACGAAAATTAATGTGTGTTTGTTTCTGTGTAGGAGCACATTAAAATCTTAAGTCTTCCAGAACAAACCACATTTCAAATTGGACTTTTTTGTCATAAAATTCTGTTTTAAAAGTTTATGAAGTTGAGCACCGATAGTCCGTATTGTAAATTTTTCTCTATTCGAGTATTTTAACGACTTAAATACTCTTGAACAATGATATTTGTTGTATTTTTACAGCTTTACAAACCTTTTATTTTGGCCGTAAATGTCATGGTCACATTATTCTATATTGCTTATAAACATTATTTTTTTCTTCTTTTCCGAATTGTTCAAATTCAATACATAAATTGAATTACTTATTTGCGAATGCTGATTACTTTTGTAGCTGACCAGTACTATTTCATTCATTCTAATATTTCCTTCCTTAGTTGATGATTTTGTGATGTTTCTTGTGATCCATCTACCGAATGTTAATCTTTAGTATTATATATTACTATATACATAAACACAGTAAGCACATTTCATCTTATGCACAGCCATCCATACAATCGAATTGCCGTTCAAACCTAACAACCTACAACCCACAATTGTTAGCCAACTAAAACGCTATTACAACCAAACAAATTATTTTTTTCTGAAATGATCTTATTTAATTTATTTTTGAGTTTTTTATGAAACATTTTTACCGATTAAATAAAAATTTCGAGAGGCGCCTGTAGCCCCTCAACCCGCGTATATACGCCCATGCGTTCATGTTATGTGGTAAGTCTAGGTTTTGGCGTTGGTTGCGTTCTGTTAGTATGTGCTTCAAGGTTAGTTCAGTGTTATTGTTTTAGTGATTAATTGCTCGTGGGTTATTCTTGTGTGTCCAATCCTAAGTCTAGTGAGTACCACTTCATCTCTTTTATTTTTTCTTTGGCTGGATAGCCTTTCCGTTGTATTTATTCTAGTTCATTATGCCAAATGGTTGAATTGATATGTCTTCTGTAGCTAATTCTTGAGCCGTGCTGTGTCCCGGGTCTTCTTATCGTGGCAGCCAATATATTGACGTTTGTATGCTTAAAGGTTGTGCATTGTAAATATCGTACTAGTATTTCTAAAGTGACACAACTCAAAAATCGGTGTTTTTCAGTTATGACTGTGAAAGACTTGGTAAATATCTCTTTAACTACCATCAAAACTGTATCTACCTAGCTTCAGAGCTTCTACACCAGAGTGCACTTGTGTCACTCTTCCTGTCTTAATGCTATTTTATCTACATAGGCAAGAGTGTATGTACCTAGCTTCAGAGCTTCTACACCAGAGTGCACTTGTGTCACTCTTCTTGTCTTAATGCTATTTTATCTACATAGGCAAGAGTGTATGTACCTAGCTTCAGAGCTTCTACACCAGAGGGTACTTGTGTCACTCTTCCTGTCTTAATCCTATTCCATCTACATAGGCAAGAGTGTAGGTACCTAGCTTCAGAGCTTCTACACCAGAGTGCACTTGTGTCACTCTTCTTGTCTTAATGCTATTTTATCTACATAGGCAAGAGAGATACATTTTTAGTTAGGTTTTATTTTTAGTTGTGTCACTTTGCGATATTTTACCTAGTGCGATATTTTGCTTGAATATCTTAAAGCTATCCAAATAATCATTTCAAACGGAAGGAGAAATCTCCCCGTCCGTTATAATTTCCATAATGTCCTCCGAGGAGGTTGGACAAAAAAAGCCAGGATCTGCCGGGGTGTTGTGGTCGGGGAAAAGCAACCCTTCCGCAAGAGATCGCGTGTGAAACATTGAAAAAATCATTAAGTCCAATTTTTTCACTTGTTCAAACTCGCCGTGTGAACTGAGCAGAAAAAACGAAGACTAAAAAACGGAGACTGCTTTGCATACGAAGGACACTCTGGAGCATGGGCAGAATAATTATCCGGAGCATTGTTTTTTACAGGGACCTGTACCAGGGCAAAAAACGTGAAACTTTTTACGATATTTTTTTTTTAGTTTTTTTTTCGTTGTTGAAGGAGCCCTGTTTTTTGCGAGGGTCGCTCACCCCTAAGCCCCGCCCCACCCTTACATGCGATTCACCCCTCACAAACAAAATGGCCGCCGACCCTTCTACCCCTCACACACACACACACACACACAGAGTGTGTAATTAAGAAATGTATTTGACGGTTGGATCCCTGGGCTGCCTCCAGCCCCCCTTCCTAACGTACTGCCGTCTGAAACAATGCCTGCACAAAACCCTCTTCTTATTTTCGTCTCGTCTGAAAAATATTATACTGATATTTAAAACTTTGTCTGCCGAAAAAACTAGAAAAAACCCGTCACGCAGGAGCTGCGTTACTTGAAAACATTTCCTACCAAGATGCATAGATCACCCCGCATTGATGAAGATTGTCCTTTATCCTTCATATAAATATTTTTTTTTTTATAATAAATGTTTATTTAAAATCTGTACAATCATTCATAAAATATGTATATGTATAATTAATAATAGACATAAATAGCTTTGCTCTTTTACAGTTGTTGTAACAGCTCCAATATTTTATAAAAGCTGACATAATTACAAATTGTTTAGTTAAAATTTAAATGAAACTAAAAGTGAGATAAAACCAAAAGAATTCAATTAATTAATTTAAAATAACTAAAAATGGTTGAGATTTTTTTTTTTAAACTTGTCCGAGTATTTTTGTTGGGCTATCGGTGGAGAAATCTATATATATAAAAATCACGTGTCTGTCTGTTTTTCTGTTTGTTTGTTCCTTATACAAATCTACACCGTTTGACCGATTTTGACCAAACTTGGAATAATGGTAGGTCTTGATACGAGAAATCTCCTAGGCTAGGCCAAAAAAATCTACCAGCTGTCTGTCTGTATGTTTGTCCCTTATACAAATCCACACCGTTCGTCCGATTTCGACTAAACTCGGTACACATGTAGATCCTAATCTGGGGAGTGTCGTAGGCGAAGTCAAAAACGTCTACCAGCTGTCTGTCTATATGTTTGTCCCTTATACAAATCCACACCGTTCGTCCGATTTTGACTAAACTCGGTACACATGTAGATCCTAATCTGGGGAGTGTCGTAGGCGAAGTCAAAAACGTCTACCAGCTGTCTGTCTATATGTTTGTCCCTTATACAAATCCACACCGTTCGTCCGATTTTGACTAAACTCGGTACACATGTAGATCTTAATCTGGGGAGTGTCGTAGGCTAAGTCAAAAACGTCTTATAGCTGTCTGTCTGTATGTTTGTCCCTTATACAAATCCACACCGTTTGTCCGATTTCGACTAAACTCGGTACACAGGTAGATCTTAATCTGGGGAGTGCCGTAGGCTAGGTCAAAAAAATCTACCAGCTATCTGTCTGTATGTTTGTCCCTTATACAAATCCACACCGTTAGACCAATTTTTTACGAAACTTGGTGTCTAATTTATTTAGGCTTTTCTATACGCAGAAAGTTGGCGTAGCATGGCACGCCGGGTAACGGCTAGTGATCAATATAAATGGTTCCAATGGCCCTGACTGTCGGAGAAACTAGAATTGAAATTAAATAACGAAACAAAACAATATAATTTCTTCTGTAATTTACAATTAAATAATATCTCTATGTACTACACAAGATTTTTCGTTTGTTGTTGTAAAGTTTGGTGTTTTTATGACCAAGGAAATCTATAATTTCTTCATTCATTCAGCATTTTGTTGCTTTTGTTTTCTTCACAAAGCCAAGAAACGTATAAAAATCAATATATTTTGAACGGCTGATCCCATAGAGTTTGCTATGATCTCATTCGATCTAGAATGAAAAAATACATTGGAAACAATATGTGAAATGGTTTATGCCTGTACTAACAATTTGGAATCTGGACCCGAAAACAGCTGGTTCAAATCTTACCGGATTGGTTTCTTTGTGGTTTTCGAGAGCCTCTTATATCTCGGCGAAGATATAGCACACCTTGATAATTGAGCGTTGAAACCAAATAAAACATTAGTTTTTTTTTAATGTTTTGGTGAAATCGCCCTATAAACAAGAACTACAAATCGCCCTATAAACAAGAACTACAAATCGCCCTATAAACAAGAACTACAAATCGCCCTATAAAGAAGAACTACATTTTCCGACTTGCAATTGATATTATTCGATTCTTAATGAAAAAGTGAATTGCGAATCACACTAATATATTAAATGAGACATTTTATTTTTAAAATACAAGGATTTAAAATTAAACTTTTTTTTTTTTTTTTTTTTTTTTTTTTTTTTTTTTTTCTTTTTTTTTTAATATTCTGGTAAGCATTGCAGACAAATTAAAATAACTACTCAAAGGGCAAGAAAGAGCAAATGTAATTCCAGATTCCCTGATACATGAGTTGGTGACAACTTAAGCAATGAAAAACCATTAACACTAATCTTCCTTGAAATTTGTTATTCTCTGTGACAGGTTTTCGTTTAATTAATTGTTTCTAATGAACAGCTAGTGTTATAAAGTAGTTCTTCTTTATGAAACACTGATCAATCAAATATGCTGTAACAAGCTCGAAATAATATTACAAAAAAGTGGAATAATCTTACAACAGCATCAAACATTATAATTTCAGCATTAAAAAAAAAATCAAAGAATAAGATACAATTAATTTTAAAAAAAAAAAATAAATAAAAAAATAAAAAAATAAGATACAATAAAAATTAACTCGAGAAGTGGATATTGCATTTTTTTCCTCGTGCGGCGCACCATTTTACCTCTTTGGGTTTTGCTGGAATTTTATAAGATTTTCTACTTTCTGCTCGAGCACATTCCTGTTCAAAATATGTTCTTCCTTTATGTTCATTTCTTATAAAAAAAAAAAAAAAAAAAAAAGCAAGGGCCCAAAGGGGCAGATACTGTAGTAGAGATATCAATTCTTGGCCATACGGCACACTAGGGAGATAGTGTGGTCAGTACTATGCTCCGGCCGCGTGATTTTTCCCTTTGCAGGTACCCACTAATTAATTAACTAATTAATTAAAGGCTGGGTGAGCCTAGGGACGATCTGGGACCACAAATCCAACCCTCGAACAACGGCACTAGATGAAAAAATCTTTAGTGCGCGCTCGGGTTTTGAACCTGGTCTTCCAGTTCATCAGTCGAGTGCTCTACCACTGAGCTAACCTCGCCCCCCATTTTTATGAATATTTCTTAAATTCTCTCAACCCCGTGATTTGAGTGTTTGCTCTCTTGGGAAAAATTATTTTTTTCAATTTGTTTTTATCCATCCCTATCATACGCATTTAGATATTCTTTTCAAAATAGTACTTATTCTTTCTGCTTTTTATTATTATTATTAATGTTTATACCTAAATTGCATTTGGACTTTTTAATATAATTTTTTTGCCTCATGAAAAAAAGAGTTATATACGCGCGAAAGATATTTTTTCCGCAAATGAGTGACTAATGTTCAAATAATAAAAAAAAAAAAAAGTGTTGCTATGTATAAAAAGGTAATAGGTCTGAAAGTGTGTTTGCCGACTCCCGGTTTATCCGACCTTCCTGCGATATGTTGATGCCAGTTTTTATTCTGATATTTCTTTCACTTGTCTTGTTTTAATTTTAATGCATTCTACAGCATATCTGATAGCTCGAACAAAGGCAGACATTGCAAGATTTTTTCTATATTAATTTTGCAAGTTTTCTTTTATATTAATAATTTATAAAATATATCTATTCCTTGAATAATTACAAAGAATTAAAGTACTAATGGGGAATAAGCCTTTATAGTTGAGTGTCACTGGAAACAAACTCACCAAGGCTAAAACTACAATTTATATAAAATATTTTAAAGTTTTACATACAATTTAAGCGCGTTTCCTTCCTCTTTCAATTTATTTTAATTATTATTAACTTTAGCTCCACAGGAATGGTGATACCCCTAAAATAATTTACAGAAATAACAAAAAATAAGTAATTCATTTTAAGCCCAGAATCAGTAGCAGAATTTGAAAATAACCAGCAAGTCATGGAAAATGTATATTATTAATAATTAAAATAAATAAATTCAACGTATAATTTTAATGATAATAATAATTAGAAACCATAGGGGTCTCCCCGTGGTCTAATGGCTAACGCCTTAGTTTCTCATGTGGAATATTGTGGGTTCGAGTACCTCCAGCGGCAGGAATTTTCTCATCTCACGACGGGGAAAATTCCTTGCTGCACCCTGGATGTCGGCGATAATGGAAACGATGTCGATGCGCCGTAAAAAAAAAAAAAAAATAATAAAAAAAAATAAAAAAAAAAAAAAAATTGTAACCGTAATGATATTTCTCGAGTTAGGTTAAATCGTACGTCAATTATCGTGAGATAAGAATCTTCGGCTTGGCTAAAATTGTGTGGTATTACTATATTTATGTACGTTAGTATGGTATCAGTAAGTAGGCTCCTGTTTGATAGTTCCTGTAGATCACCGATTCCAAAAGTTGATACGCGGTCAAATAAATAATTACACCGTCTACGACGAACTGATAGAACTCGCTTAGATGGCGCAAGTAGGACTTGTGGATGGTTTCTTGGAGGGATTTTTCATCCAGGATCTTGAGATTAAAGCTTAAAAACTCCAAGAGGAAATGGTGGAGAGGAAAAGCGGATATTTTATCTGAAATGAGAAAACCAAGTCGCCTGTAGACTCGTTGGTCGAAGAAAAAACTGAGAAAAAGACATAAGAAAGAATAGTTGGGATATGCATCGATAGACAGCGCCTTCTTCATTCGCCCTGGATCCAGCGTATCCTCTATGGGGCCAATTTCCTAACCTTTTTCTAACATCCCGACATATTCGTGACGGTTCGTTCACTTTTTCCAACGAGATATTTCAGCGAGGTAGAGAAAAGGAGTGGAGCATATTACGTACTAGATTCTTCACCAGCCCTGTCATTCATAACTCTAGGCACTACCAGTCGAGTCCTTTCTATGAATGGACCTTCCCGTGGTCTCCTCACGTAGAAATACAACAATGGATGATCGGTTTGTGGCAACATTGAGCATGAAGGCCTATATTGTCATGAAGTGTGTGGTCTGAAGAAGAATCCGACCCACACAGGAGAAGATTTGTCAGACAATGTTATTGCAGAGGATGTAACTTCTAGACAATAGCAGGAAAATCTAGCAGTAAAAGAAAACACTATAATACGAAGTATTTCTACTAACAGAGCAGCTTTGGTTCAGTGGTAACAGCCATCGACTTATGTTGTGGAAGACCTGAGTTCGAATGATACCTACCGTAATGAAACCATGTAAAGTAATGTAAACATTGTAAATAGCTACCCTAAAATAGAATGTAAACCTCAGGTAAAATTTCAAGAAAATACTTTTTGGCTAATGGGTTTTTTTCCTGTCGGTTCTTTTTGTCATCTAATCGTGAACATAAGAATGTGTATGTTATAATTGGCAAATAAAGATGTTTATAAAAAAAAAAATAGTTTATAAAAACTATAAGCTTTACTAACAAAATTAAAAAGTAATACTACATTGTAACTCTTTTTTTACAATTTTTTAGTGGGCTTCAATGCGCCCATAACTAATGAAAAATTATATCCAAGAGCGTTTATGTGGCGACAAAGATTTTAAATGTGTCTTTTCACTAACTGCCACCGGTCCTCCTTCAATACATTTCAAAATTAAAAAACATTTTTTTAATCTTTATTACAGGGAATTAAGAAGGAATAGCGCGTTGAATTTTCACCCGATTCCTAATGAAAGCTATTAAAGTACGAAGGATTTTTCGGATTCATTGTTTAATAGAAAATGAAGAATTGTTCGCCATTTTCGAACCAATTAATGTTTCTTAAAACAATTTTTGATACGTTAATATCCCGTATAAAAATTATTTATAAAGAGTTGAAATATATTTATTTATTTATTATCCAGAAACTGGAGTAAATTACTTTGATTTTGATCAAACAAGGAGCATTACCCCTTCAGCCAAGCTGCTTTTTAGGGTTTGTTTTATTCAAATACTTGTCCTACCTGTTTCTTCTTTTTGTTTCAACCAATTATTAACGAATATAAGGCAAACATTTATATCAGGGGGAATATAAATGATTTTGGATGTGAATAAGAACCATTAGCGGGTAGTTCGTGAGCGATTGGTTAAATAGGCCATAGAGGTTAGAAAGAGATACGTGCTTGGTAAATAGAGATCTCGATGTCAGGATGCTACGTCACTGCTCTAACCTATTCTAACCTCTTAGTATCATCAATCAAGAAGGATTAGTCCGAAAGGGGTTGGTTTAGCTCACTTCTCAAAGCTAAGGATCGGCTGTCCTCTTTGTTTACAGCTATTTTAACATTCAAAATACTATTATTTTCCTCGAAAAGGCATTGTTCGCACTTTCCGAAGAAATGTAAATTGAGGTCGCATTCATTAATGAATTTATGAAGCATTTTTAAAAATCTTCATCGACATTTATATATATATATATATATATATATATATATATATATATATTATATATATATAATTGTTAATTCATATTAGCCATGTTAATTAAATTTATTTGTATAGGGCATTACCATTTTTTTTTTTTTTTTTTTTTTTTTTTTTTTTTTTTTTTTTAAGAAAACGAAATATTGACGACAACATATTTATTTCAAACAATTGTTTTACTACTACCAAATGAAAATAAACAATAAGATTGCAAAATTTGAAATCTGATAATAGATTGAAAAAATCAAAATATTACGTTTAATTTAAATGAGTGCTTTACAAATGAAACAAAGAACTAAAAATAAGGAACAAAAAAAAGAACAATCCCTGCATTGAATACAGTATAATTCCATAATTTTGAAAAAAATTGTCCTATTATTACAAACTGATAAAAGCTTGAAAGCAACAAGTATATATATATATATATATATATATATATATATATATATATATATATATATATATATACACTGGTCGGTTGTTAACCAGCCTTATCGGACCCCGAATAGGGGTTTAATCCGACCCAAAATTATTAACATGTCCCTAAAACCCACTCATACGCTAAATCAGTCAGCTATTAATTACAAATACAAAACGGGCAAAACCATTAATTTATATACGTATGTATGTAGGTTAGTTTACGCATATTCTTAAGGAATGCGACCATCTCATTGAGAAACGCGCTTAATTATGTAACTCCAGCGCGAAAGACTTATTTTTAAAGTAATATTTAAGGATTTATCCGTCTCCCGTGGTCTAGAGGCTAACGCCTTAGATTCTCATGCGGGAGAGGGCGGGTTCGAGTCCAACCGGTGGCAGGAATGTACTCATCTCATGGCTCGTTGAGAAAATTCCTCGCTGCACCATGGAAAAAAAATTTTTTATTTGCCTTTGTTACTGCTTGGACTAAACATAAACAACTCCTGAAATTAGTTGAATTTTGATTTTAAAAAGTTTTAAATATATCCTGAAGGTGTCTACTATAGTATTGTACTCCTTATGAGTGTAATATATTGGAATGTAGTTGAAGACTAGAGGATGAATGGGGCTTTTGTTGGTGTTCTGCCAGGGATAGCGGTATCGTGGATAACAGCAGCTTACCTACCGTATCTTCTTCATTCATAACTACGCTAGAATGGAGCTCTCTTATATAGCTTTCATTCATAGAATACATCGTATCTACGCATTCATTCATAGAATACATCGTATCTACGCATTCATTCATAGAATACATCGTATCTACGCATTCATTCATAGAATACATCGTATCTACGCATTCATTCATAGAATACATCGTATCTACGCATTCATTCATAGAATACATCGTATCTACGCATTCATTCATAGAATTCATCTTTCACACACATTTAATCGTACCATTTCTTCATTTCATTTATAGAAAGAGGTTTTAGTATTTATTTATTTTAAGAGCTTCGCAACAAAGGGGACATGCTCAAATTTAAACTTTTATTTAATTTAATTAATTTATTTAATTTTATTTAATTAATTAAAAAAAAAATACAATAAAATTTGAATAGAAAGCATCATATTTCTAGTAGCATCACATTCCAAAGCGATTATAAATAGATGAAATTCTATTCCAAAAACTATGTTTTTTAGTTATTACTCCGATTTTAAAGTATATTTAATTTCATATATATTTTTTTATATTCTAACTAATGGGAAATTTTCATTGTAAAAAAAAAAAATCATAATCGAATATTAGGAGTCGGCGTATACTTCTCAACAATATTATTTTTTGAATAATTCTGCCAGCTGTTAAAATAATATACTCCTAAAAGAGCAAATATATTCGTTAGTTTTGTATATATATATATATATATATATATATATATATATATATATATATATATATATATGTAGTAATCGGTGTTAACTAACCACTTCTTTGCTGGGGAATGTACCTATTAATATGCACCCCCCGCGTGACAAACCTTTTTTATTCTCATTTGGAAGAAAAAAAAAGAGGAATGATATTGACTGTCTCGATGATCGATTTTCTTATATTGCATCTTCCAATTCTCCCGAAAACATTTCGATTTTCACTTCCGTTTGAACGGCTCATTAATGAACTTCTGTAATCGAGAAACTTTCCTAACCTCTTTGGAATGTGTAAAGATTGCAAATGAAGCCATTCCTTCACAGGCTTTCCTATAAATATTCTATCCGCGTC